>CM014730.1:2446964-2873321 GCA_004329165.1 Spatholobus suberectus | reverse complement strand
AATCATAGCTGTAGCTTGTAGCTTCTTGTTTGGTATGTCAAAAAACAAAAGTAGAACATTAGAAGCCTCTCTAGTGAACTACAATCTTTGGATATCCCAGAGTGGAAATAGGATAGCATATCAATGGATTTCCTTATAGGTTTTCCTAGGACTTACTCCGGTCATGATGCTATATGGGTAATTGTGGATAGATTAACTAAGTCTGCTCATTTTCTACCTATTAACATCAAATCTTCTTTAGAAAAGTTAGCCTAATTGTATGTCAAAGAGATTATTAGACTAAATGGTGTACCTTCTAGTATAATCTCTAATAGGGACCCATATTTCACTTCTAGGTTTTGGGAAAGCTTACAACGAGCCCTAGGAACTAAGATTAGACTTAGTTTAGCCATCACCCTCAAATAGATGGACAATCTAAAAGGACTATCCAATCCATAGAAGATTTGTTAAGAGCCTGTGTATTGGAACAAATAAGTAACTAGGATCAATTCTTATCACTAATTGTATGTCAAAGAGATTATTAGACTAAATGGTGTACCTTCTAGTATAATCTCTAATAGGGACCCATATTTCATTTCTAGGTTTTGGGACAGTTTACAATGAGCCCTAAGAACTAAGATTAGACTTAGTTTAGCCTATCACCCTCAAACAGATGGATAATCTAAAAGGACTGTCCAATCCCTAGATGATTTGTTAAAAGCCTATGTATTGGAACAAACAAGTAACTAAGATCAATTCTTATCACTAATTGAGTTTAACTATAATAACAGTTCCACTCCAATATTGGAATGGCTCTAAATGAGGCTTTGTATGGTAGGAAATGCAGAATTCCATTATGTTGGTGTGAGGCTAGAGAACCTCTAATCTTAGGACCTGAGATAGTTCAACAAGCTTCATGCAAGATAAAAATGATTGGGGAAAAGATGAATATATCACAAGATAGGTAGAAAAGTTATTATAACAAAAGGAGAAAACCCTTTGAGTTTCAAGAATGAAAACATGTGTTTTGAAAGTTACACCAATAACTGGGTTGGCAAAGCCCTTAAATCTAGAAAACTTTCTCCTAAATTCATTGATCCTTATCAAATTCTTAAGAGAATTGATTCTGTCTTATCAAATTGCTTTACCTCCAAATCTTCTAACCTTCATAGTATTCCATGTTTTAACTCTAAAAATACATTGCCAATCCTTCTCATGTAATTGAACCAGATATAGTACAGGTAAGAAAAAAACCTCACTTCTGATGTATTCTAGTGTGAATTGGGGATTGTATAATCAAATGATTTCAAGAAAAAGAAATATTCTTAGTGAAGATTATTTGGAGTCAACAAGACAATGAAGATGCCACATGAGAACTAGAGAGCAACATGCGAGAATTATATCCTCAACTTTCTAGGTTAGTCAATTTCAAGGACGAAATTCCTAAAAGGGGGGAGTAACGTAACACCTCACTTTTACTTGAATTATTTTCTATTTTATGCTGTATTTTATTCGGGACAATCGGATAAAAATTTCAAACATCAATACCACGATTGGATTCGTAGTAATAAATATTACTCAGTTTAGTTTTAATAATTTTTCTAAATGAAAATGTTGATTAATTTGATTAATTATATGTCTATTTGATTACTTTTTTATTTAAAGGAAAAAAAATTTAATTCTTGAAATTGAAAATTGTTTAGCATTTTTACATAAAATAATATAAATAACTGAATAATAAATAAAATTTTATAAAATTAAAAAAAATAAAATATAATTTATATATGTTATAAAAATATGTATTTCAATGGGTTGCACGTTGGAGCCTTAAGGAAAGCCCAACACATTTTTTTTCCAAGCCCAAAGTAAATTAACTTAATTAATTATTAATTAACTTATTTTACACCTAATATTGACAAAAAATAAAATCTTGGATAAATTCAGCTTACAATTTACTCAATTTTGATTGTGCTGGCAGCCTAGAGTTTTCTATTAGATAACAAAATTTTTCTTTTAACAAAAAATTTATTTTTACACATGTTTATAAAATCCATTCATATCTTTCTAACCACATTTATCCTCCATTTCACTCTATTGCAGAGCTGTTATTCCTCTCTCCCTCTTTCATTTTCATTTTTTAGTCACTTAAACACTCGCTTAGAAATATTACAAGATCCAAAGGTGGTTTAGCTTGGTATTGTGGCTCAAGTTGTCTCTCCAACTTACTCCCTTTTCCATCAAAGCTTTATTAAGGTAAAAGGGGGGAGTGGGGAAATAACCTTATTTTTTTCATTGATCAATGGGTTTGTAGGAGGGATTTGCCCCTAAATCCTAACATTTTTAATTCTGTCTCTATTGATGCTTTAGTTTATATTATTGTCTTGTGTTATTATTATTGATTGATTTAAAATTTTATTTGATGAGATACCTTGATAGTTGGATGATTTATCATAGTTAATCTTGTGTATTAATGCTTGAATCATACTTATTATGGTGTATTTTGCCTAGTTATAACTAATTTTGAATTAAGAAGTGTTTTGGATGGACCAAAAAAAATTTAAACACATGATGGTTTTTTTAAATATATTTTTATTTATGTATATTATTAATATTGATATTAAAAATCATATTATGATAAGAATATGTAATACTGTTTTTAACATCTTTTTGATGCAGCATTTTACGGATCCACTAGAAAAAAATGGGCTATGGCCCTATTAAAATGAAATATATATGTATATATATATATGTGTGTGTGAAATATTATTCTATCACGGCATTTTATGAAAATCGAAGAAAAATTTTAATTTTTTATATAACTATTCAAAATATATGATTTATATAAATAAAAATTTTTGCTAACTTAAATATAAGTAAGTTTTTAGAAAGAATTTTACAAATATCTATATCTATATCTATCTATCTATCTATATATATATATATATATATATACTTGTGACACTCGTTCACATTGAACATAACCCATGTTTATTTAATTATTTATTTAGTTATTTTGATTTTAGATTAAGAAAAGTATGAGAAATTTTTTCGCTTTTTATATCACACGCGATCGTCTTACGAAACTTTCAAAAGTAAAGAAATCGTAATAAAAAAAAAATTGGAAATAGGAGTAAGAGATGAGAAAACGATATATGTCATATAATCAGGATCATATACATCTTAGCTTTTGAAGTGCAATACAGCTGAATACATCATAGCGGAATACAATTGAAATAAAAAAAAATACAGGGAAATCTCAAAAGTACATGAACAGACACTAGCTACCCACTATCCTAACCAGAGTAGTGTCTAGAGATCTACTCCCAACCCCTGTATCAAAAGAAGAATCACTGGATGGGGTCTACCAATCCTCGTCTGACTGCGTCTCCTCGGAGTCTGTGTCTCTCTGTGGCGTGCATGGCCATTAGGCACCTCGCGGGGTACCTCAGGTCCAGAGGAGGAGGAGGAGAGGGTGGACCAATCGTTGGCCACAGAAGAGTCCATAGGGGACTCGGCCAGTACCACCTCCATGGGTGATCCCTCCTGAGGGGGATGTACATCATCCATAAGGTGCTCAGCTGGTAGTGGTGGATACGCCTGTATGTATGGCGCTACAATAGGGATCTTTGCATCTACTGGTGGAGGCGCATAATGAAAATGTGGCGGTGGTGAGAACGATACCAAGATCGGGAAAGTCCAGGTCATAGGAGGCATGAACGCTCCTGGGATAGGGGACATGAACGTGATAGAGACAAAGCAGCGGTGAGTCAAATAGTCTGCCTCCTCGTCGTAACTCCATGTCCCCGCAGCGTCAAAGTCAACGTGTATATTCAGCAGGACGGGGAAGGCCGCTATCTTCAAGTATCAACCACAACGATCATGCATAAAAGAAAAATGCATAGGAGTGAGGCAATTTGTTCTCAAAATTACTTTCACGTAGATGGTAGGGTATCCTACCGTCCTATACCAACAAGACACAGTTGACCACAAAAGGGGAACCTAGGGTTTGTCTAAGTTGTAACATCTACCCTTGACACTGTATGGATCCATACTCCCAACATGGTCCTTAACAGAACCGGGAAGTGACTGGGAGTACATATATCTCTACTCAACATGGTACAATCCTCGTCGTCATCGAGGAACAGAGCAACAGCTCAGGACATTCACCGTCCACACAAAGGTATACTCTCGCACCAATCTTGGAATGCTGAGCAATTGTCGGGGTTGCCAAGCTTGGTCAGGCGAATATCCTGACTTGAGAGCGCTACCTTAGTCATTAGGACCTTCACCACTCGACACCTTACCCTAAGACCTCCGCAAGTGGGCCCCTGCCTTTCATTCCTCAGCGTACCAACTGTAACTTCCCATGCGGGGTGCCATGCCCTGGCATGTCCCTCCATCACACTACTTTATGATTCTACTATTGTCCTTTCTTGACCTTCCCAATGTGAACAAAGGTTTCTCTAGTCTTAGCTCAGAGTACCAGCACCGTCTCTCCTCAACATCTCTGCCTCTTAACGCAGAGATTCTTATTGTAGTATAACGTAGGGGGATTTCTAAGTATATATTTGAGAAAACAAAACAACGAATAGGACACTAGAAGATTTGCATTGATTCGTCTCCATTATCTTAATGCCTAATTTAAAGGTTTAAGCTTACTTAGGAGGCCCTAAATTAGCTAATAGTGATTGATATAATCATTTAAATTCTTAATTAGGAACTTAGGTGTTTAATGAAAGGTTTAACTTAATTAATACTTAGTATATGACTATCCGTATGTCTTTATACATCGAATTACTTAACATATTAGATGTCACCATTAATCTATTTAATGAATTTAATTAGTAGTAATTAATCGTGATTCTAAAAGAATTTAGTAAAACTATTCACTTATTTCATGATTCAAAATAAGACTTTATGTCTTAGTTAAGAAAAAAGTCTATTTAAATTATATAAAAACAGAGAGGTTTTATTCCTAAAAAGGGAATTTTGTTTAACTTAAAAAAAAAGGATTCTTTAAGTCCTAAGTATAGAAAATAAAGGGTTAGTGACTAGAAACATGTTCTTTCATTTTTTGGTTCAAAAACCGGAATTCCAGAGAGCACAGTTTTTAAGTTTGGATTTGAAATTTAATTTGAGTGGGCTAACGATTTTTGTTTGCCATGATCTATATCTTTTTGGAAACATGTTTTTGTCTATTTTCTAAATCATTAAAGATAATCCCAAACAAAAAATATAAAAATAGATAAGAAAATAACAAGGCAGAGAGGTCAGGAAGCCCTTATTGGAGCACCAGTAACACTCCCTTGCTATTTTCGTATCCCTTTTTAATTTTTTTGTAAACAAGGAGTTATTTCCAGAAAGTACATTAGAAAAAATTTTCAAAAAGTCCAAGAACTTCAAAAACTAAGGCCTAGTCGATTTATGATGATTTTTCAAAGTATACCATTGAGAAAGATGTCTCGGGTCAGAAACAGCGCGTATGACTTCAATTGTAAAATTTGGTAAAAATAGTAAACGATGACTAAAGTAGGAAAAATATATATCCCAGTAAATCTTAGGGAGTCTACTTTATATTCGTTCAATAAAAATCAGTTTAATAGCACTATAAAGTTCAAAAATAGCTTTTAAGTGAACACTGCCAGTTACCGTTTTCTGAAAAGTAACCCCAACTTTTGAAAAGTGTAGCTTCGTCGTTTCTTAACCTTTTTTAATTATTCTTGTGTCCATTTAGAACATAATTTTGTCTAATTTCATAAAAAAAACAATCACTTAAATTTATTGAGTGTAGCCCGAGTTATCGCGAAAACAATGTCAGTTGTTCAGACAGAAATCGAAGTCGGCTCGCTGGGACTTAGATACTTCTCTACAAAAATCACTTTTTTCACTAAATTGTGGATCTTTAATGACCAAAATAAAATTTTAGAGTTATTAGGTAGGTCAAAAACTAAAATAATAACCCTTTCTATTCATTTAAAACCGTGACTTGAAGGGAGATAAAAATGTCAACTTTTAATGGTCAGCTGAGTTCTGGTTCTAGTTTCAAAAGTCCTTGATGTTCTAGGGTCTTTGGTGATGAGTAAAGTTTCATTCTTGTCATAAGAAAGTGACCATTTTCATGAATCCCCTTTGGAAGGACTAGATCAAGGTTTCAAAATTATTTACATGTTATAAAAATCTCTTTTCTGTTTCTTACCAAGTTGAAGGGAGGTTACAATTTTAATTAAGGCTTTGCTTTAGAGGTTTTAGAGTCCTTCCAACCAACTTTGGTCATTTTAGGGTAATGTAGCCATATAAGCCAACATTAAGATGTCAATAACAATTTTAAACAACACTTCCAGCCATGAATAAAAGAGAGCAACAGAAAATAAATAGAACAACTACACAAAAGAGAACTATAAATAACAACAAGAAGAGAAATAAGAATAGAGTAGTAAAACAACAACATACTAAGGGTTTGAAGGCCAAACCCACCCATAAATCATCTACATGAAAGTAATAAATTAAGAACACCCCACTCCCCCCATGTACCTTAAGTGTTGGTTGGAGAAGAGGAGAAAACAAGGTGCCTTAGAACTCCAAACAAGGTGGTGGTGGATGGTGGCTTCAATGGGGGATGGAAGGAGGAGAATGGAGGTTTTTTGTGTAAGCAAGCTTTTAAAAATGGAATTAGGGAGAGAAAGGAGGTGCTGGACGTGCTCCTTGGGCAGAAAAGGGAGGTGAAGAAGCTGTCCCAAGGGCTAGCTTAAATAGAGGAATAGGTGGCTAGAAAAGGGGGCAAGAAAGTAACTTTGCTTTTCTCTTTTTCCTTTTTACGTTTTCTCTTATGACATGTGGGGAAAAGAGAGGGATGGGTCTGCAAAGTCTTTGATCAATGTGCCATAGGTCTCTGCTTCCCCAGGTCTCTGCGTTTTATTTTCTCTGCAGAGGAATCGACCGGTTTCGATAAAACATCTTTAAACTTGTAAATTTGGTTTTATAGCAATTGAATGAATTTTTCTTTGGAATTTGGTGAGAACCTTAATTATTGATTAAAAATAATTTCCAAAATTTAAAATTAATTTTTAGTAATTAAATTCGAATTTTTGAGTATTTATTCAATATTTTCGAGTTAAAAATTCATAGAAATTTCATTTAACTCAAAAAATTCTAAAATTTTTATGAAAATTATAAAATTAAATATCTAACCCAAAAATGAACTGAGAATGTTCATTTTGTCTCTTTTACATATTTCACTTATACTGGCTATAGTTCTAGCAGTCAATAGAGGGTAATTTTGTCATTTTCCACAGGAATCTCAGAAAATTCCTAGAAAATTTCTAAAATTATATTTTAATATGTATGACATATTTCTAAGTTAAAAATGACAATTCACAGTCGTTTAGTCATTTTCCATATGTCAACCCTCAGTATAGAGGAATTAAGACTATCTGTCAATTCCTTAATTCCTTGGTGATTTCACAGATATTATGAATTAAACATAAGTCTAAAATGAGGGTGTTACAATACTTGGAATGCACGATTTTATGGATATTTAATTTATATTAGTAATGTTTGATTTTGTATATATAACTAAAATATATATACACGGTTTGTCTAAACAAAGTAAAATTTTATATGGTTTCTATAATTGAAGTTATATAATTATTTAAAATAATTAAAAAGATTAAGCAAATAGAAATATATAAATATTAATAGATTCGGTTTTCATATATATTAAAACTTAACTTTATATCCTTAGGAGAAAAATAAATAATAATAATATTATATATATATATATATATATATATAACATACTCTTTCATTATTTAAATTAAGAAAATATTTAAGTTAAGTATTTAAATTTATTAAAGAAAAGTGTGTTAAATATTTTTAATATAAGAGATTTAATATTTACAAATAATTAAATGTTGTGCTTATCTCTACCTTACTAGTGAATATTATAATTAGGAAGTAGAGATTAGATATTATTTTGTGACTGACATTTTTTATGCATGAGGAAACTCTGCTAGAATTTCTAGAGAGTATGTATCATAACTTAGTGCCCATGCATTAGTAAAGTTTTTTATGTAAGGACCATGCTGTGAGGGCATGTGCGTCTACGTATGAGAAATTACAGTTTGGTACATTGTGGATGAAGGCAGGGACCACTGGAAAGGTCTAGAGGGTAAAGGTATATGAGTTGTGAACACTCTAAGGGTCAAGGTAGCACCTTGAGCCAAAACAAATCACAAACCGACTTGATAACCCTGACACTTGCTTAGCATCACCAAGATTGGTGTAGTGCGTACCTCTTTGGGTCAAGGAGCCCATATCTCGAGGATAATGTTGATTACGACATGGATGTCAGTACTTTGTGAGGGGATTAACGAGTTCCTAATCACTTCCCAAGATTCTGATGATTAATGATAATCATTAGAGAGGGTATGGATCCATACACATTGTGAGAGTCTGATTATTTCATGATAATTTAGGTCAGACCCTAGGTTCCCTGCATTTGTTTGCTAACAATTTGTTTGTTTTAGGTTGTAGGTTAGTCTATGAATCTATTGTGAAAAATGATTGAGGTTATACAATCCTCACTCCTTTTTCTTTTTGTGTGTTTCTTTCTTTTTCATTTTATGTGATTATGTAGGAGCAGATGATGGAAATTTTCTACGGGATAGGGAATATTCACATATCCTATAGCCTCATAGGCGTTGGGTGTATGACGAACAACCAAGTTAGTGTTTGTGGGTTCGTCACTTTTACTTTCTTGTCCCTAATCCGAGTATCTGGTTATGTGTCCAGTATTACTCTTCCCATGACTTTGTCTGCTACTGCCCCCAAGGGCTATGTTAGAGCTCCTGCACCACCACCACCTCCTACCCTTGAGGACCATCCTATGGAGGACATTTTTCCTGTGCCTGAGCCCCCTCTTTAGGGAGATCCACCTATTGATGACATTGTGCTTGATCCTATTCAAGCCCCATATATTCACTACTATTTTCTTGATCCACCAGTCCAGTAGCCACTAGGTTCGATTCACCACCACACTGTCCTATCTATGAGGTTGGTATGGAGAATGAATGGTTGAGCTTTCTCTTCTTCTAGCAATTCTAGAACATCATAGGGATGGAGACCATACTGCCCAATGGGCATGTACAGGCCATGGAGGATTTAGAGGCTACAGAGACAAATCATGGAGAGGACTTCTTGGAGGGATCTAGCATGGACTTAGCTTTTTGGCACCTTTGGGTGATTTTAGGGTTTGTAGATAGTTCACAGCTTGACAAAGGCCTTTTTATTTTGATTGTATATATATGTTGGTAGTTAGGACTTTCTTTCTGGCAGATGTATATGCAACCATTTTATATTTTGGTACTTTTAAATTACTATATAATACTTATAACAACGGATGCTATGTTTTTTATAATGTATGATATACAATGTCGGTATGTTTGTGTATTATGATCACTGTTATATATTGATTTCATTAACATGTCGTAAATAATCTTTGACATGGTAAAATAATTTATAAATTAAGATAAAAAGTTTTCGAATAGATCAAAATTAAATAAGTTTAATTTAAAAAAATCTAATCTACATTTTCAAATTAAAAATAAATAAAATTAAAGTCACCTTAAAATTAGTTTAATTAATTTGGGTGTCACATTTAGTGGTATCAAAACAGTTCTTTCTTGTCAAGCCTAGGGTATGGTCTTGACTATTATTTGTGCCATGTGCTCTTACATTTCTGTTGAAAAACAAAAGTGTAAGATAATAACAATAATATTAAGCATAGACTAATATCATAAAAGGTAATGGACATCTAAGACGACTAGCTTACTTTAGAAAGCTAGACAGAGACAGCCTACATATCTACCAAGAGAATATTTATAACAATATTACTGTTACTGGTTAGGGTGTAGTAATGTGAAAAGTACATGTCTAGGAAATGTTCTGGCTAGGAAAGACTTGGTATTTAGGAATGTCATTGTAACCCACCTCTCTTTCCTGGGAACATACCTAGTGTAATTTATAGTAATTATTATAATTATAATTATAAAATCATGAAAATAAAAAACGTATCCATAATTATTGAAAAATATTTCATAAAATTTAATAAATTGTTTACCATATTATATAAAATCAAAATCTACATATAATTTTATTTTTTAATTTAATTAGAACATATATTTGTTATAATTATCTTAATTACCATAATTAAATATAATATTATTTTTTATGAATTAAAAAAGACTATTTAAAAATCAATAAAATTAAGGCGAAAAACGGATAAACATGGTGATGCTTCATGGCATCAGCTTATGTGGCAAAATCTTCTTTTATAATAGATTATAAATAATAAATTTTTAAACAACTTTCCTCATATATCATTTATAATATTGCTTTTAATCTTGATTACTATTTCTATCAAGATTTTTTTTAAATTTTGCTCATATATCAGATATTTATTTTTTATTATATATGTGATTCAATTCTTTCTTGTTTTATAATGTAGCAAGTTTTGCACTTTTGATTATCAAATGTTGATCATAATTCTCCAATTAGAACATTTATTATGAAAATTAATGGCCATTTGTTTGCTATTTTTGGTCTTATATAGAAGCGATTCCATTATATTACAAACTATGGTTTTCGATGTGTGACGATAGCTTATTTAAATTGAGTTATTTTTACAACAAATAGGTATCAATTGTTATCTAAAAAAGTATCAATTTTTTTTCTTTTAAACTTCAGTAATAACGAATTAAATAAGACTCAAATAAAGTATAATACAATTAAGGTGGTTTATACATTTTAAATTACATCTATATATGTTAAATTCTTATTTATTTTCTATTATATAAGTTTATTTAGGAAATTATTAAATTAAATCTTTATACATTTTAGTGTGATTATGTTTTGTCTCATTTATGATGATAAAACTATCCTTAGTTTAAGTAATTTAAATGTTTACGGTTGATAAAGAAATCTCATCTTGATTAACGTATGTAAATTAAAAAGAAAAAACAGTTACAACTTTTGATAATGAACATTCTCTTGAATTAAAATATTTATGACAAAAAAAATATTACTTTGTATATAGTTTTAAACATTAGTAATAATGAATTAGATAATATCTACAAATTTTAGTATGATTAAAGAATGATATATTTTAGATTACATTGTTACATTTTAAATTCTTATTCATTCCTTTTAAATATATTTATTCAAGTAAAAAAAATCATCTTATCATGATCTGATTTCCTATTTTTTACAATAGAAATTCTAGTTTATGATATATAGCTTCTCTTTTTTTTCTGATGTATTCTATGTTACATTAAAATTGGGTAGAGCATCATCCTCGCATACACTATTCCTAATTTTAATTATTAATTTGTTCATTATTTATAATTTTTCCACTTTTTGATAATCATGATAGTATTTTTATCATATTAAAATATGTACAAATTGATACAATTTAATGGTAAAATTTGTAATCATAATTCATTCCAATTTCCTGAAGTCATGATGTTAAAATTTTAATGTCTTATATTATTCTAAGTATTAAACGTGGTTTTTTTTATAAATTATTAATTTTATGAATATGTATGAATATAGAGTAGATTTATATACACACATACATATATATTAATCTCAATTTAATGTTGCTATGAATTAAAAATTTATATATAATATAGTTTGTAATAATTGATTTATAATTTAAAATTTGGTTTCTACTAGATAACAAAAATAAGAGAAAAAGACAGCATCAATCAAACAACAGGCTAATTAAATTTTTAGGCACTTGAATAAATTATTGCTGTCTACTTATATTTTTTTATTGATATTTCGGTTTCATATTTATAGTTATTCTTTTATTATGTACGTCATTTAAAAAATTTTAAACTAATTATATAATATCTTGATCTAAACATAGTCTTATTTGATATCCAAATTATTGTTTTATTAAATTATTTTCTTTTATTAATTACTTAAAGAATAATAAAATAAAAATTATTTTAGAGAAAAAAACAATTATTTTTTGATGATTAAAAAAAGAATTATTGTGATGATAATAATTGACATAAGATTTAATAAATATAAATATTTCTTTATATGTTTTAAATTTAAACAAAAAATTGAAATAATAAAGTGATTACCATATAAAAAATGATTAATACATTTAGCAATATATATTTCTTTAGCATGTGATGCATAAAATATTAGAAATATTAGTTATAAAAATAATTTATACAAAAATGGTGTATGAGTATGTGTGTGTGCGCATGAGTATATAGTGAAGGAGAAAGAGTAAAATTGTTTTTGCATCACTATGGGATTCCTTTTTTTTTTTTCCTCTTTGTGAAACACCCTTTTTATGTTTTTACTCCTTGTTAATAATTGAAATTTTAAAAATTATTAAATAATGTTAGCATAGAGAATTCAAATTCTAATGTTTTAATTTTTTTAAAAACTAGTAAAAAAAAAAAACAAAACGGATAGAACATTAATCTAGAGAAAGAGATAATAAAAATAGAAAAGGTGAAAAGATAAAACTTAAAAAAATTAAAAGAATAATAAAAGAAATACTTCTAGGAAAGAAAAAAGAAAAAATTAAATTAAATTATAAAAAAAGAAATATTAAACCTTATTATTATAACATAGTTATATGTTTATCTTCTTATATGAAACCCCTCCTTTAATCAATTTATGTATTTTAATTGATAGTTGATTTATATAGAAATAACAAAATAATATCATCATGCAAATGTCAAATATTAGGAAAATTTTAAAATGAATTCAAAGAGAATGAAGAAAAAAGTAGAAAGAAGACAAAAAAAGGAGAAAAGTGTAAAACAAAAAAAATGAATTCTATAAAAATAAAAGAAATATACAATAAAAACATGAAACAAGTAAAAAAAATAAAATGAAGGCCTTAAAGTTTTGAAGATTCCATAGGTGAATAATCCTGAACACTGATATTTGCAATGGAATCAAACTGAAAGACATGTTATCATAAGGCCTGGTATTCACACAATAAATTATTTATAATAATAATTCAATATTTTAAAAAGGACTAATTGAATGTTCAAAGCATAAATATTGCTAATTACCTTATTACATTAATTTAATAAAATCCTCATTTGAATATGTTGTAAATTTGAATCAGAATATAATTGTTAACTTTAATCTATCTATCTATCTATCTATCTATCTATGTATATATATATATATATATATATATGTATGTATGTATGTATGTATGTATGTATGTGTATATATATGTAAGTCATAATTATCTTAATTATTCAATGAAAATATATATTGGTCAAAATTACCATAAATCGTGATAATAAAAAAAAAATTACAATAATTATAAAAATATTTCATAAATTTAATAAATTAATTACCATATTATATAAAATCAACAACTTTTTAAGATTTAATGATTTAATTGATGAATTTAATTACAATATATACTTGTTATAAACGTCTTAATTATTATAATTAAATATAATATATATTTTTATGAAGTAAAAAATAAAATATTTGTGAAATTTAGGCCAAAAAAAATGAATATAATGATGTCATGTGATAGCTACTTATGTTGCAAAAGCTTCTTTTAAAATATATAATAGATAATAGATAATAAGCTATATTAAAAGGAATTTATTAATATTGAAAGGTATTCATTAGCAATAAAAACATATTGTGCACTTAATCAGTAATTGCAAATCATACATATAATTAGAAGTAATATAAATGCAAACCCTACTATTAATAATACGAATATTTTTAACAAACAGACTATTAATATTTAATTTGAGTCTAAGAATAGAGTCATTTAAGTTTACAAAATTTTTCTCAAACTCAAATAAATAAAACCTCTTTCAAATGTTATTATAATTATTTTTTTATAATTTCATCAATACTTGCAAGTATAAATATTAAAATTGTATCTGAAATACTACTAATTATAAAGATATTAATATCATTTATTTAATTATTTTCAAAAAACTAGGAAAAGAGAGGACGTTACATTTCTCATTATCATTATCTCTACTATAATAATAAGTCTTTAGTTTTAATCAAAGACCATATCAAATCAACTATTTAATTTAAACAGCAAAATATGATAACGAAACCCAAAAATAATGCTTTACTATTAAAACTAGAATTGATTATATAAGGAATTGGATATTGAACGTACACATCTATTTATAACATAAATATCCAAAAGACCTGCAGTTGCAACAATGATGATGGTTATTGGAGCAATTATAGAAAACATTGTAGCAATAATTATATGAGAAATTGGATTTTGAATTACTAACATAATACCCAAAAGACTGCAATTACAAATATGATGATGGTTGTTACATGAGGAATTGGATCTTAAAGGTACGCATTTATTCCACAAGTTTTTCTTTAATAGCTCCAATAGCCATCATTGCTATTGCAACTACGGTCACCCTGTCATTAGCTTTTGACAACCACTGCCCCTTTGAAAATCATCAATGTTGTTGCTTTGTTCAACCTCCATCTAACAATTGTAATGTATTCATGACCAACATTCACCATAATAAGACACATGCATATAATACAATAAACAATAAGATAAATGAAAGAAAATGCATAAATAAAGTAAAAAATAAGACAAATGTTTTGTGTGTTAGGTATGTGGCACATGTTTAATGTTGTAGTGTATGGTGGGATTATTATGTTGGGATTCTAGGATTTAGTGCATCTTATTTGTTTTGTTTGCTTGTTTTGGTTCCATCACTATTACTTTTTTATTAGGAAAAATTGAAATCTTCTTCCTCTAGTTTCTCACAAACACTGACTTGCACTCACATTGACAACCTTAATTATAGTTTGAAAAGAAAAGAAAAGAAAAGAAAGAATAAAGACTTAAACTTTGCTTGCATTTATTTCCATTGTTTTGCCATGCTTGGTGTTCCTTTTTCTCTATTGTGATGAGATTTTAATCTTCCAAAAAATTAAAAAAAGAAAAGAGGGAGAAGAGATACATGAAGCCATGGTAATTGGAACCTAGCTCCATGAAAACCCACCTAAATACCATCCCTTCCATGTCATGACTACCATTGGTCCATTATCGCACACCAAATGACCAACAACACCTACCCTTCAAACTCCACCACACACCAGAACCATGCTATCGTGAACAACTCATCTCGAACCAAAGCCAAACACAAAGGAAGCAACACACCACATCCCTTCCACACCACTATTCATGCTATCGAAACCCTCTATCACTACTACCATGTAGCAATATTGTGTTTTTGTCATTCCCCATGTAAACCAAACCACGCAACTCACACATTTCCATGAGATCACCACAACATCATCATCTGTTCACCATGAAAACCACGTTGTTGGAGGTGTGAGATTTTGTTTCATTATTATTGTCAATTTTATTTTCGTTAATATCCATTATTTGAATTATTTATATTATTAATATCCATTTCTGTTAAAAGTCATGCTTTACTAGACGTGTGTAATTTTGTCATTCATTCGTGTTCATATACATACACACACACACACACACACACATATGTGTGTGTGTGAGAGAGAGAGTGTGTGTGTGTGTGTGTATATATATATATGTATATGTATATATACATATATACAGTTTTGCAGCCATTGTTTACTACTCCATATGTTCAGAATGGAAAACAATGTATAGCTTGGTTGGGTTTGGTGAATTTGAATGCAAGGTCTAACAATGATTAAAAATGCAAATGAAAGTAGTTATGATGTGGTGATTCATATGTTCATTTAAGTAGAGAATGGTGAAATATATCAAATTGAATTTTTTGTTAACAAAAAGGTTAAAGATATCACTTATCATAAAGGGAGGTTAGTGTTCAGTTAATAAGTAGAAAGGGTATGAATGATATTTAAATAGACCTTAATGCAATTTGTCCATTTTATTATTATTATGGTATGAGAAGAAAATAGAGCGATAGCATGTGTTCACATGAAAGAAAGTAGTAGTCAGAGACTACAATAATTTGGGAAAAGAAAGCAAAAATATATTACCAACTGTTGTATTGGTTCTTATTATAGCTTTTGAATGGTTTGCAAACTCAAACGAAAATGTCTTCTCCTTTTGCCTGCCTTTGTTCCTGAGCAAAAAAGATATTAAGGGAGGGTGATGACTAATGTAGTTCATGGTCTGATCAATGAGCTTAATGTTCATTCACTGGTGACATAGTGAGTAAAAGACAAAGCGAGGTGAAGTTATATTGGTGATTTGATGAAGCAAACAAGGAGATGGATATTTGCGGATGTGATAGAGTGGGGTTGGTTTAGGTAGTAGGAAATGGCTCAATAGTATGGTATTACAGTGAGGGAATGGGGTTTGTGGCTTGCAAAGTGGTACTCCCACAATGATACTATTACTAATGGAAAAAACAGATACAAACTACGAAGGTTTTAAATCACAATTGCTTGCGTTTAGGTCTTTGCAGTTATGAGTATTTTGGATCTCGTGATGCAAATTGCGGTCATTGTGGCATGAATGCCTGACATCTTAGAACAAAATTATATTAAAATGTTTTGTATCATTATATAATCCATGATATTAACCAATAATTAATATTTTTTTCATCATTACAAAATATTTGAAGTAAAAACTAATTAAAAAAAATACTAAAATAGGAATACTTTAGCAGCTACTGATATATTTAACAAATCCATACATGTTTGAATGACTAAACAACATAAATAAATTAATAGCCACTCATACAATTAAATAAAGTTCATACATAAATTATTTGTCAAAAATTCTCAACATATAACTACTATTACATATAAAAAGTTTATGCAAATTTATTATTTTTGATCACCACATTGTAGACAACACGCATGATCATAGCCTCCACCTTTGGGCCATCTTCCTGCTTCCCAAAAATATACTCAAACCTCAAGTTTTTATCCTAAAAAATAACCAAGATATATATTTTATGCAAAAGCACTACCTCATTGGTCAGCTCATGGTAGAATGAAGTGATTAAACTGATTTAAAATATAGAAATCAAATTAAAATAAAAAAATTATAGAAACAAAAATGTGATTAAACTGATGTAAAATATTTTTATTCTAAATAACTTTAATTTAATACAAAATTATATTAAAAGGAAATTATTAATATTAAAAGATATTCATTAGCATTAAAAGACATATTTTGCACTTAATCACTAAATGCAAATCACACATATCATTAGAAGCAAAATAAATGCAAAAGAAATGAATCAAAATAAATAACATAATTAATTCTATGGGTCTATGAAAACTATCTCACTCCATCCCTCACAAATTACACATGTCTCCCTCCCTTCATCATGAATCTAAACTTTCAATTTTTAACGACCCTACAATTCCCAATTTTTTTTCCACTTCCCCACATTCCAGTCCCATTCATCTTACTAATCTTAAATTTAAAATTTTCAACTTTTATTATTGTTCTCCCACAATTCCCAAATTTATTTCCCACGTCCCAATCACCTTTTTTTTATACTACCCTGCCACTCACTAATAAACTCCCTCGTAAGGATGGCAAAAATTTTGTACCCACAGATACAGACTATATATAACCTACGATGCATAGATACGATACATATCCAATACAATGATTCTAAAAATATATAAGATATAATAAATATAAGTTAATATTCAGATATGTATGAAAATTAATAAAACTAATAAATATATAATTACAATTTTGTAAATCTAAATTAAAACATACTTCTTGGACATTACTAAAATAAAAAAATTATAAATCATTTTTATCATAAATTACTTCCTATTATTTACAAATAGGAATAGTACTATCAATCTCATTTCTTTTTTGAGATCATCTATAAAAAGGACAATTTCCATTTTTAGTTCATCAATGAACAATGCTTCCGTGTTACTATATTATACATGGTTAAATGTCTCATGTCGCTACATTGGATTTTCATAAATTTCTTATAGGCTTGGATATAGATGCAAATACATAGGGAAATTAAAGTATTAGTGTTTCATAATATATAACAGTGACGTGTGGGATGTACCCATCTATAACAGTTCGTTAGTCTTGAGCTTATATTATGTACCATTGGTCAAATGAATTGTGTATCCATTTTTAAAATACTTGATCAAGAATGCAATCTAATGTCAAATAAACATTCCAAAAACTTTACATCCAAGTAAAAGGTCTTGAAGTCAGCCAGGACATTTTTTGTGTCCAATTCATTTTTTCCAAAATTTAACAGTGCTGTAGAAAATATATCAAATCCTTCT
This sequence comes from Spatholobus suberectus, assembly GCA_004329165.1. Classification (NCBI taxonomy): domain Eukaryota; kingdom Viridiplantae; phylum Streptophyta; class Magnoliopsida; order Fabales; family Fabaceae; genus Spatholobus; species Spatholobus suberectus. The sequence continues at coordinate 2,855,042 of CM014730.1, read as the reverse complement.
CCATCAAAGAAGGAAATAGCTTTTATATTATTCCTTAAAAACAACAGGATATATGTTTGGAAGTACAAAATCCAAATATAAAGTGATGATGTAGCAATGGTTTTCTTTCTTTTGTTTTTTATTTTTATTTTTTTCTCTTTCTAACTTGTTTTGAATGGTGCCATTTCAAGCACATGTAGATGAAATATGTTGGTATAGAAAATCTTTTGTGTCAACTTTTTTTTAACATTATTGATCACGAACCTATATTGAATGAATAAGAACCAATGATAAGTTGAATTTTGTTATAAGATAAAAGCTTAATGATGAATAGTTTTATACATAGTTATATCCCTTGATGTTAGGACTTATTTTTGAACACTTTTGTAATCATGTGATTAACAATAATTCAGGTTGTGATTGTAATGCAAGTTTAGTGCACATTATTCATGCAATTTTTTTTCTTGTATCACTCAAACTCATTATTAATTTTTGTATCACTTTTCATTATTTAAGTGCATAAATTTAAAACATATATGAAAAAAATTAAAAAAAACAATTATATTGTTGAAAATAATAAGTACTTTTTAAAGAAAATATTAACAAATAATTATTCCATTAAAACCAATTGAATGAAATAAACACTAACACTGTCACTTGTGTAGATTAAATTATTAATTTAGTTGTCCCAAAATTCACTTGACTTTTATTTGAATTTTGTAAAATCATAAAGATATAAATAATATATAATATTATGAAAATTTAGAAATAATAGTAAAATTACGTATAAAAATAAAATATACTCTCTTTTTATATTACAATAATAACTATTGTATTAATTACATGGAATAATAAAATATTTTTTAAATATAATCAATATAAATATATTATTTTCTGAATCAAAATATGAAAATAATAATTGTAATTATTAAAATATTTTTTAATAAATTTATTGATTTTTTAAATAATATAGCAAAAATAGAAGAATACATTCCATGAAATTCTGGAGGGAGAGAATCTAGTTATCAAATTTCATTCTCAAAATTCTCGATATATGTACATTCTCCCTTTCAAGTTTTTCCATATTTTTCTACTACAGACACGTTCCTCTACAATTGGGAAAACTAGAGAGTGTTCAGTTTAATCAATTTCAACCATTCAAATATTTTTTATCATTTATAATTTAAATTTATCAAAATATTAAAGTTAAAGGATGACTGCGATTTCATCAATTTATTCAAAACTAGGGAGAATATTTTCCCCCTACTATTACGCAACTTGTCAGCACCTATCTTGCGTCTGAGCAAATCCAAACATAACATTGTTAAAGTTATAGTTTGTCTCTATTTTGTACCAAAACTTCTTCCTTTTCTTCTCTCAAGTCTCCTCTCTTGCTTCTATTCTACTCTCAATCTCATGATAATGTAATTATTCATTTGCGTGCTTCATATGTGTCCGACACCACTCATCGTTGAATTTAACAAGATTTTAGGATCCCTTGTATGACATGTAACACCTGTCCGCTTTTAGGATCGAAGACTATCCTCACAAACCAACACAAAACTTTTTAGCATGCTTTGTCCTCACTCACACACTTCCTAGGAAACTTTGTATGAGGCCACCCATCCTAGAATTGCTCCAAGTCAAGCATGCTTTACTATGGAGTTCTTAAGTGATAGGCTATTGAAAAGCATAAACATCTTGTTGGTATAAGTAGCACTCATTAATTTCTTTAAGCTATCTTCAACTGTACAGTCCCATACCTGCACAGCCTGTAGATCCCTCTCATTTTGGTGTGTATTCAATTCATTCATGTGGCCCTTCCACTGGAAGCCTGCCAAGAGTCGCTTTTTATTTGTGTCTTATTGCACTGGCGATCACTCCCCACCCTCATCAGTGTCCGAGATGTTAATATTATGGTGGCATAATTAATTGGAGCTTTTTCAAGGACTATGGTTTATTTTGGTGGTAATTTTTAAGGAATGTGTGTTCCAGTCAAGAAAAGAGATATAAGGAATAAGATTCTTTAGAAGGCTCACATTTTTATTGTATAGTTTACTTATTTATGGTACTAGTTAGCTCTCTAGAGTTGTAGAGCTCATCAATTTTGTATATTAAGCTGTCTTTATTTTGGATAGAACCAAATGCAGGTTCTTATATTGTCTTATATTGTATATTAAGCTAACTTTATTTTGGATAGAAGCTGTCTTTAGCATTAGTCTTAAATTAGAAATAACCAATTTACCTTCCTATTGATTGTATCACCTTTTTCCCTAACCTCTGTTCCAATGTATTTTCAAATTTGTTTTGGAGTTGACTTGTTAACAATCATAGCTTGTGTATCTTTATCACTGCTAGGAAAATTATTTAGATGCAATTTTTCAAATAGGTTTATTTTGATTGAAGAGTTGGAGAGGTGATTACCATAAAAAGGAAATATGGTGGAATGCAAGAAATATCTGCTTTGAGGATTGTGGTATGTTAATGCTTTGTTACTATTAGAGAAGTAAAGCCCTACATCGAACAAATAAAGTCAAGTCAAAGCAAATATAAGGATAGTGAGATTAAGGCCTATGACAACCAATCACATTGACACTTATTTCCATAATTTATTAGATTTATTTTAATTAAATTGAGGGATTTTTTATTTAATTTAATTATGTAAAAAAAATGATGGGATTCTGGAATTATAAAACAACATATGTTCAAGGTAGATGCAAACATCATACATTCCAGTGATAAATGTACATCACTGTTATTAATATGATTACTTTAATCCTTGTTATGGAATAAATACATGACTAGAGCAATAAATAACTACCCTTCAAAAAGGACCTGAGTCGGAGTAGTGACTACATATAATCCTACCCTTATCCTAGAACAGAACATAAAGTGTAAACTATAGTTACGATAATTCTTTTATGGCATCACCTTCCTTTGAATTCTTCCCAATTTTAGCATCCTTGATGGCAGCATCCTCTATCTTCATAATATGTCGCAAACATATATATAGAATAGAGAAATAGAAAGAAAGAAACAAAGCAAAGGAGTGAGGATATATATAACCTCAAATCATTTTCACAAAAGGTTTGTAGGACTAACCAACAACTTATAAAGCAAACAAGTTGTAGGCAAACAAATGCAATGGGGAACCTATGGTTCGACCTAAATTATCATGAAACAACCCAAACTTTTACAATACGTATAGATCCATACCCCCATTGATAATTATCATCAATCATCCACAGTCCTAGGAAGTGATTGGGAGCTCGTACAACCCCTCACAAAAGGTACCAACATCATCATCATTTTCTCAAGAAATGAGCATGCAACTCCTGAAGAGTATACACTACATCAATCTTGGTGATGCTAAACAATTGTTAAGGTTATCAAGTCAATTACGTGATTGTCCCGACATCCAAGGCGCTACCCTGACCATAGGACTCTTAGAACTCGATACCAGTACCCTCTAGACCTTATTAGTGGTCCTTGCCTTCATCCCGTAGTGTATCAAACTGTAACTTTCCATACACAGGCACACATGCTCTCACAAAATGGTCCTTACAAACTTTACTCATCACTTAAATAATAAGTTATGATTCTCACTCTCCAAAAAATCTAACAAAGTTTCCTCAACCACTAATAGTGTTAGTTTCACATAGATAATATCTTATCTTTGCTTCCAATAATATTACAATATTCAGAATAATTTTTTTCTTTATAATTACTAAAATAATTATTTTCTTAATTAAATATGTATTTATTATTTTTTTCTCAATTTTTTTAAAATAAAAATATTTAAAACTTTTAAATTTTATATCTAAAAATTAAGTACTCAAATAAATTATATTTTCCCATTTTTCTAACAAAACCAAGAGGGATACATTGTTTCTTTCTCCATTTGGTTTTCTTTTTATTTTATAATTTAAGTATTCATATTTTTCAAAAGAAACTACTTTTCTTTTTTAGTTAAAACGAAACTTAATCAAATTATTATATATAAAAAAATTATTTAAAAATATTAATATCCAATAGTAAATAGAATAAATTTTTAAGTTTCCACATCTAATTTTAATTAAAATTAAATTTATATATATATATATATAATTTTATTTTATAATCTAATTTAATTAAACTGCTTTTAAGGTGAAATTTTTTTATTTTGAAGTAAAATGCTATTTCTTTCTTTCTTGTGAAACATATACCTTATATATATAAGATTTTTAAAAGTTTTCTACTTAAAATAATCCGTAATTAATATTACTAGCATATATAGATAAGTTGCAACAAATTAATTTCCCCTATCAAATTGTATTATTAATTTTCTTTATATAAATGAATACAATTTGAAGTAAAACAATCTCTTTCCCATTCAAGTTTATCGGTACCATGTTACATATATACATACCAATCTTAAAATATATATATATATATACATATATATATAATTTGAAATAAAATAGTAGTGTTATTAATGATTAAATTTTATTACTTATTATTTAATTTTAAAAAAATCCCCCTAATTCTATTAGTGGCAGAGAACCTTATCTGCACAATAAAAGTTATCAAATTTTTTAACAACATAATTTCTCTTAGAAAATAATTTAATAATAATAATGGGTGAAAATAAAAAGAAAATTTTTCTTCTTCCTTCCCACATGAATCAAATAAACAGAATAATATAGGCTTGGAAACAAGCATGAATTAATTTTATTTTTATCAAAATCAACAAATAAAAAGAAAATAACTTTCATCAATTCAATTCAAGATCAAGCCAGACAAATCATAATTGAATATCAAATAACCAAGATCAGTCATGGAAATAGTATAACAATATTTAACATCACAACAACAACAACAACATATATGGAATAATACGATATAAACATAAACTAAAGAGGTTTGGGGGCAAACCTCCATCCTACCCGTTTTGATCAATGATAAAATGAAGTTAAATCCTCAGTCCTCCCTTTATCTCAAAGAGATCTTGATTGAAAGAGAAGAAGGATTTTGGAGAAGAAAACCACCAAGGGAGTAAGTCTCTTTGCTTCCAAGATCAACCACCAATCAAAATTACTTGTGTTTTAGGTAAGAAGACAATTGAAAAAAAAAAAAGGATAGTGAGGTGTGTGCGTCGTGTGCGGTGAAGAGATGGAGAGGAAGAGTGAATTTTATTTAAAGTGTTGTTAATTTATAGGATAAGTGCAAAAATATTTGTGGTTATTTTTTTCTTGCCAAAGTATTTCAATTTAATTAAGAAATCTTACAATTATCCTTTAAGAGATAAGCTTGGCTGCCAAGCAAGTGCTGACCGAAAATATCACTTAGACAATATCCTTATATTTTTATTTTTTAAATATATAATAGTAGATAATTATATAATTAAATATTAATTAAATTAAATAAGTTTTGGGCTTTTAAGATGATATTGCGCTTCCTCAAGGCTTCCATGTCAAAGCCCATATAAAAACTGATTTTTTTTACAAAAGTTTTCATAATTATTATTTATTATATAATTTTTTCATAATTATTTTATGTAAAAATGCTAAATAATTGCTTAATAAATCATTTTTATATTCAATAATTGCCATTTTAAAAAATTTTAAAACTTTAACCGTTAAATTAAATTTTTCTAATTAAAATGGACACATTATAATTTTTTTTCAAAATTTTTCTATGCCAAAAGTCTCTGATTGGCTTTTTGCAATCAATCATGGACATTTTGGTCATTTCACACAAACAAATTCAATTAATTTTCATAAAATTTTTTAAATTATATTTTATTATTTTAAGCATATTTCTAAATTAAAAATGAATTTTAAAGCTTTTCATTTATTTTTATTAATTTTCTACCCTATTAGCATTTTATTAGATTTTAGGAACGTAGCAGACATTTTATAACTTTTTGGACTTTGATTATTAAAAATATGCACTAAAAGTATATTCATTATTCTGAACGCAACTACATACTCAAAATTTTTGAATTTCGACCCAAATACTTAAAAAAATTATTGAATAAATAGAAAAATGATAACCAGAAATGAGGGTATGACAAGCCCAATTGGTTTGAATCTTTTGGGTAATACACCTTCTATCCTTGATACACTTTTAAGCCCAATTCACACTCTCCTAGTGGGCCCACAATACAAATTCTAATATTTTTTTTAGATCAGTATAACAACATTGCAAGAAATAATAGGAGAGTGTAATTCAAATAAACAAAAGGTAGAAGCCAAGTCCAAATAATAATAATAAAAAAAAAGATCTATAGCCTACTTAATGATTGTACGTAAGTCACAACTAGAAACAATCTAGCTGAAAAAAATATTAAAATCTGTAGTGTGGGCCCAATGGGAGAGTGTGAATTGGGCTTAGATGTGTATCAAAGATAAGAGGTGCATCACCCAAAAGATTCAAACCAATTGGGCTTAATCTCACTATCCTTATATACACTTTGACTTGTCTAATGTGGGACTTTAATTCTTTAACAATTCCCTATATGTTTTTCATCTTCTTATATTACTTTCTACCTTATAACAAATTTTACCAAAATTGATTGGGCCATTTCAGCTGTTTGTTTTAGAAACCAACAAAAGCCAATAGTTAATCAATTTTATACAATTAAAAAGATATAATCTTTTTGTGGACTCAATTTTGCATTAAAGAATTTCAGAAGAATAAAATATTGAAGGCCAGCTGAATATTGTACTAGATTGGAGATTGAAATTGTGGAAATGTTTTATTAATTAGCCTTCATTGTAAACAAAACTATTAATAATAGGTTCTAACCTTAATGCTGCCATTATACACCGAAACATAGCCATTAATAATATGCCTTAAAATTCAAAGGCATGTACTATTATGTTGGGTTTTGTAACGGGTCTTGTTTGACAAAGCTTTGGCCATGCTTTCAAAAATGGAAGATAGGGTTTTCATTCTTAATGTTGTAATTTCTGTCATTTGTGGGATGTAGCAATCTATAACAGCTCATTGGTCTTGAGCTTTATTATATACGATTTGTCAAATGAATTGTGTATCCATTCTTCAAAGGAATTGATCTAGAATGTAATTTAATGCCGAATAGCTATTTCAAAAAAACTCTACATCATTGTTAAAGGTCCTAAAGTCAGCCATTACATATTGGTGACCTTTATGATTCTTAAAAAATCATATGTAATTTGAGCTTTGAAAAGTCTATATCAATTTACAATTTATTGCTCCGAGGCATTACCTTAAATTGTCATGTGAAATGGTCAAGCATAACAATATCACTCTAGGCATATAACAACAGAACTGCATATTCTATTGTATATGCCATTCCCAATAGTAAGAAATAGTTTATGATTAAATCACTATGAGCTTTAATAGTGCCCATTCATTTGCGTCTAAAACTATAAGCATTCAGGAAAGGTGTACTGAGATTGATATACATCCAGCTTTGGTTACACACACATCAAAAAAGTTGATCCTTGGAATAAAAAGTAATGGTAAAAGCAAATGTAAATTAAAAGTATATGAATGCCACTGGAAGTCTTACTTTGGTATTGAATATTAATAAGGCAAATTCTAGTAGGTTTAAAAAAGAATTGCCAAGTACATGTCCATCAGACATGGGCATCCTATATCTTTTTTACTTGTTTTCACATTTAATTTTTTTTCCTCTCAACAAACAGAAGAAAAACAAGAGTCAATACCAAGATATTAGCAATGAAATAGCAACCACAATCAGAGCTACAAAACCAACAGAACAATCAACCTATTCAGTACAGAGTATTTTGTGAAAATAAGACTCTATCTTTATTTGCAAATATAAAATTGTCACACATGACACATGTTTTGCAGTTTTCCTTGCCTACAATTTTTTTTTTGTGCCTGCATCTGCGTATCATGTCATATTATGCATTGTACCTCATATTATGCATTTTTTCTAGGTAACATCTATGAGGTGTAATAGGACTAACAGTGACCATATTAGCATGTTTAGATTTGCTTAAGCTAGATTTAAACCATGTCACATGATGTGTGTGTGTCTGATAATAAGAAGGATTAATTTTTCATTATTTTAATTAATTCATAAAAACATGAATTTCCCACCAAAAAAATTTGATAATCCAATGTGAATGTAGTGAGGTAATAATTTTGGTATCATGTCTGTCGCAACCAGGGTCACGACGTGACAGCGAAAAATAATCTTAAAAACAGAAGAGTCGCCACCATCGTTTATTAAGGGAAAACTTATGGAAAAACCAAAAAAAAGGGTCTTGAATTAAAGATCGAGTTCAGGAGTCGTTTACGTGTAAGGAAGGTATTAGCACCCTACAACATCCGTCATAAAGACGGTTACCCCTAATTAAATGTGCAAAATTATATAGCTTTTAAAAATATTTATTTTACCCCTAAATTTATTTATTTATTTACAAATTTATTTATTTATTCATCAAAATAAATTTTAATTAAGAAAATATTTTATTTTTGAGAAGAGATTAATTTTATTATTTTTGAGATCGACAAGGGTGGGCCCTGCTCTTACGTATCCTCTGGTGCAATGAGGAATCAGACTTACATAGTTCTTTATAGAAAACAATTTTGTGGGTTGATAATTTTTAGCTTTTGATTTTTTTATGTTATTAAACTTGACATCATCAAGTTGTCACCACTCAGATGTGTCAAATTTATCGGATAACCAAATAGGAAGTACTTCCAAAGTGGTCATTTTTAAATTTTATGATTGTAAATTTTATTTGATATTATTATTATTATTATTATTAAATTTTGAAAAAGAGCTTAATTTGGATTAAAATTTTTTATTCTTTAGAAAAGTGTTTAAAAGACACCTCCCGCCAGCAAACGAGAGAAGAAGATAAGAATTGGATAATTTTATTTGCTCAAATGAAAATCATTTTAGATTAATAAAAAAAAGGGAATGATATTTTTAGATTAATTCAACTACCAATTCTAAAAAGAAATAGAACTAAGAAAGCCAAATTATTTTTTTTGCGCGAATCTTTCTTTTGGAATTCTTTTTTCGTTTTTTGAAATTTTTTGTTATTATAAAATTCAAACAAATGATTTTGGCCATTCAATTAACTTTTTTTTTTGGGCCTTTTAAAATATATCTTGTGCAAAACTTCACGTGGCAGCAATTCTAGAAATTTGGCCTAAAATATAACAAGTTTAGGAGAATCAATTTTGTCTCTCTCTAGCAATGACCCATCCTAAATACAATTCTACAAATTGGGCTCACACTCACGCACTGATATTCCAACACCAACACAAACGGACCCACATATTCAGCACTCTATGACACCATCCCCTAAACAAAAATACAAAGAGTAATGAGCTGCTCCTGGACCTCGAAAGAAATGTCTAAAGGCATAACAAAATCAAAAGAACACTACAAATCCAAAGCAGACCTATAAGCCCGAAAATGAGAAGAAACAAACACTAAAAATCCAATGAGCAAATGATAATGGCAAGAAACAAGCAAATGAACAAGCAACACACAGACGCTATCTAGCGAGAAAAGGGGCAAACATAGTAATCCGATACAAATGAAGGCACACAATGAAAAGGAAACTCAAAAGAAAAGAAACAAAGCGGAAAGCAAATAAGATAGGAAAAAGGGGACCAAATAAAGCTCTTGGGACGGCTATGGTGCCGTGCGATGATGATTTGGGGGTCTAGATCTCGAAAACCCAATGACGGTGGCTTGATGTGGCTCTACAAATATTACTCAAAGGTTCAGATATGCATCACTGTGATGGACTAAGCGCAGACTAGGTATTCGTCTGGTTCGGTCTGGGTCAAGGGTTAGACATAGTGTCGCAGCGCTAGGTTTTACAACCTCGCTGGTGGTGGGTATGGCGCTGCCTATGGATGTTCAAAAGGGATGGCCATGGTTCTATTGTATCCATGAACAAGAGGAAACTAGAGCAGGGAAGCTCAGAGAAAAATCAATTTTTTTATTTTTTTTTTCATGAATTATGCAGAGAAAGAATCAATAGAGTAGGAGCCCCCCTTCCCAAGTTTGTGCTACTGTGGGTGATTTAAAGAATGCGAGAGAGAGAGAATGAGTGGTGCTAGTGTTGTGCCTGATCAAGTTTGTTACGTGAGTGCTGATTCTTTGTGCATTCCTTATTGTGTGAAAGAGGTATCACCATTGATGTGTGATTGTGGAAGGGACACGTGTTGTGTATCAATGATGAGGTGAGAAAACTTTTGAAAATGGTATGGGTCTGAGCTGCAGTACTTTTGTGTATGTGAGTGCTAAGCAGTTACGTGAGTGAAAAAAAAATGAGCCAATGAGATGAAATTGTGAGATATTTGTATTGGTGCAATTTTTTTTGTCTTTTAGTGTTTTTAAATTTCTTTTTATCTTATTTTAGATCAAATAAAAAAAAATTAAGGGCCAATAACTTTTTTTTTATCGATTCCTCTCTCTCTCTTTTATTTGTTTCTCTTTTTTTTAATTTTCACATTTTTTTAATTTAACTTTTAATTATCCGGACGAAATTGGGTGTCAACAATGTCATACAAATATTTTTTAATGAATTCATTTTTATTATTTTTCAATTTACTTCCCTTTTGTTTGTACCACATCAAATAATTGTTTCTCCATTTGTTTTTAAATGAACGAATTGATCTTAATAAGTTGTTGCAACATCTATTAGTAAAAAAATTTCAGCACAAAGGCCTTGGATTTTTTCCTCATTTTTTCAACTTTATTGCAGCACATAATTAAATTAATCTTTTGCTTTTCCTTTTTGGCACCAAAGAAAAGTTGACCTTTCAAAATAGATGCATGGCATGGTATTAAAAAATTGCAAGTTTCATCTTCAACAGCCAAGAAGGAAAACTAAGTTATAAAATACATAAGTTCTAAAAGCATTTAAAAAAAATGAAAAATAAATAAATAATAAACATAAAATAAAATTAGCATTCATCAATTTCCTTTTTATTTTTATTCTACCCTTTCTTGTTTGTTATGTGAAATAAATTTTCAAAAATGATAAAACTAATGCTAATTAATTTCTTTTTTATTTTTTATTTTGCTTACTTATTGTTGGTCATTGTAGAAATTGTTAATTTTCTTTTTTTTTTTGTAATTGAATAATTTAGCCGTGATGTTTTTTTAATCCCACATGTGTCGGAAGTTGCCTTGATCGGTTGATAAACTTTAGTAAAGATAGTGGCATGGAGCATGATCACAAGCAAGCAAATTCTGAGTTGCATAGGGAAGAATGATGCAATGGGCGACCGGATTGCTACTTCTTGAATTATAGTAGAAGAAATTGAAGTTTAAAACCAAATCAAGTAGTAATTAGTAAGCCCAAAATGTGTTAGAATAAACTTATCTTGAGAGTTAGGATTTAGGATTCGACTATTGGGATCCCATACTAGTTATTTAATACTTGTTTCAAAGCATCAACTTGTGAAAATGGATATTTTAGAAGCCATCCTAGAAGGGAACAGGTATAGACAATTTTCTCCTCTTGTTTTGATTAAAATTGAAGGCCTTTGTTATTTTTTATGTCCATTATCATTTTTGTCATTGTATTTGCTCTTCTGTTTTCAGTTTGATCTATGGAAAAATGAAAAAGTTTATTTTTTTCAAAGAAAATTGAAGTTATGTGGACTAGAAAAAGGAGGTGTACTACTAATTTCACTGATGAAATATTCAAATGGTAAGCTATACAATGCTTTCTATAATGCTGGAAGTAGTATTTCATATTACAATTGTTCACAGTTTTGCAAGCATTTCAAGGACCCAATTCCATAATAAAATTTTCTCTTGATTTTATCAATCCTATATATTGAAGTTTGATTGTATGATCTATCAAATCTTTACTCATCTTTTTACTTGTTTTGATGCTTTGGGAAATATTGTAGACTTTCTTATGAAATTGCATTCTGGGTGACCTCATAAAATGTTCTGGTAGAATTTTAGATGGATAATACTCAAGATAATATTCTAAACATTGTATCATTTTATGGGATAGCTTTACAATAGACTGTAATGTTTCAGTAGTTATTATGTGACCTGTCTGTATTACAGCATTGTTTTCAACTTTAGAAGTTTTCATTCTGATAGGAACAAAATGCTTGTCTTATCCTGTATTGGTCGGTTGTGGCAATAGAAAATAAGGAGTTTTAACACTTCTGGAAACTAATTTCCAAAATACGTCAAAAATTAGTTTGTCAAATAAATTATGGAATTTACTTTCCAGAATGGGGATATTGTTGAAAAAAATAAATAAAAGGAGAGCATAAATAATGATTGCCTTGTTGCATGTTATTTTGTATCTTTCTTAATGGATTTTATTATAATTGGCTTGTTATTCGATTTTAGACCCTAGACCATGTTGTGTTCATTTTTTTTCTCTAATCTTTGAAGACCACCGACGGTCCAAAACATCACGCCCCAAACTCATTCACAGCTCACGCCTTCTCCCTCTATGTACTGGGTGTTAACACCCAATTTCATCCAGATAATTAAAAGTTAAATTAAAAAAATGAGAAAATTTAGAACAAAAAAAAAGGAGAAACAAATAAAAGAGCGAGAGAGAGGAATAAATAAAAAAGTTATTTACCATTAAATTTTGTTAAATCTAAAATAAGATAAAAAAAATTATTCTTGTTAGGTCGTAGAAGGCATAAAAAGAAAATATAAAATGAAAGAAAATTAAAAAAAGAAAAAAAGAAAAAATGGTAAAAAATAGTAAAATTTAAAAACAGTAAAAGACAAAAACAAAAACATTCTCTCTCACTTAATAAACCTGCTGAGGCATAACGCTGGCCCCACTCATTTTCCTCTCTATTTTACGTAACAAAGCACAACACTGCCACTCCTATTTTCTCTCTCTCTTTTACGTAACAAACCTGGTTAGGTACAACATTGCACTCCTATTTTCTCTCTCTTTTAGGTAACAAACCTGCTTATTTTATGTAACAAACCCGCTTAGGTCCAACACTGGCAGTCCTATTTTCTCTCTCTCTCTTTTACGCAACAAACCTGCTTAGGCACAACATTGGCACTTCTATTTTTTCTCTCTCTCCCTCTCGTAACGATTCTGTTCACTCTCTCTCTCTCGTAACAATTCTGTTCACCCTACACACTCATCCTCTCAACACTCACTCACACTAGTACCGAAACTTCTCAAACAATAAAAAGCACGAGCACATTCTAGTTTTGGAGGGCCGGCCACCCACAACAATACACTCACCTCATAGGCCCTTTCTGCAACCTCTTTTCATTATTCTTTTAGATTTTTTCAACTTTCTCACGTATACAATATACACACAGCACTCAACTCTCACCCTAAAAAAAAAAAAAAGCCATTTCTCTCACCACCGATTCATACACTGAAAAGAGACACACCAGCAAAAAGCATTTTCTTTCTCGTAATAACCCTCCCAGCATCACTCTCTCTAAGGAAGAATCCATGGCAGTCTTCTTTGATCCTCCCTAAGCACGTCGCACCACATCATGCATTCGCGAGCAGCACCTACAGAACTGCGTCAAGCCATAGCAACCACCATCATCTACCCAGAGTCACTTACTGTCGCTGCAGCATCTAGGAATCATGCCATGTTCTCTTCTTCAGTTCTCAGTAACCACATAGCCAACACAACCAACAGACGCATATCATGCTCTGTAACCAAACACAGATCCATCACAGCACCTTCTTCACGTCACTGTACTTCTGCATTTGCTGGTATAATTACATCTCAGGTTTGCCTTTTTGACTTAGCACTCACGGCTTGGTCTGAATGATACTTGATATATTATTTGCTTGATATTTTGCCTTGCTGTTGTGATTACTTAAACGTTCCCAGACCTGTTTTCCCATTTCTATTGGTTTATATGTTTTATTTTCAGTTTATTCATATTACCAATGTGATACCTAATGCTTGTTTGGTTGAATTTGGGTTTGAACTTTCATATTGTTTTATTTGTCCAACGCATTGTTTGGTTATGGATTCGAATGATAGTGGTTTTATTTTCTGGATTCATTGATTTTAAAATTGCTGTTTCGGTGTCTCTTTTGCTTATATTGGTTTGTCGTTTTGTGCTTTTTGACTTCTTTTCATGTTTTATTATTCTCATACTTTTGGACGGTGTGGTTTATAAGGGACTGCTAAATGTTAGGATTTTATATATCAACTTAAATAATGTTGATGGCTTTTGCTGGTGAGCCTCGTATTAAATATTGAAATGGGTTTTAATTCATGCCTTTAATAAGTCTAAAAATAATTGTCACCGTATCATTGCCAAAAGATTCACAAGTGTGGTCTTAAAATATAAATAAAACAGAACTAGTAAAATTAATAATAGAAAAAAAGCTACTTTAAGCATAAAAATTGAAATTAGCTTTCCATTCCACTAAACTAAGTTCAACAAAATAGCCTAGCAAACTTTGGAACAAAACTAAAAAAATTAATTAAGCTTGTAGCAAGCAATTGCCAAATGACAACACTATAACAACAGTAATCATGCAGGTAGTTCAAATTGTATAGTTCAAATTGCATTTCAACAAGGGTATACGACTTTAAATACATCCCAAGTATAATTATTAACTTCAAAATAAAGGCTAGGGTTTAAATGTTACCAACAATTTAAGTTTCGACCATATACTAAAAGGAAACTATGAAAGGTTAAAAACAAATTAAAAATAAAAAATAAAAGATTTTGTCTTAACATCTTTAATGCACTAACAAAATAAATCAAGTTACGATGGCAATGCAACTTAAGACCCATCCAAACCTTTTTCTTATCCTTTGATAATAATTATAGTTTCCAGAGAGTAAACTCATTATAGTTCTGAAGTGTAAATTCAAACAAGTTAGACAACAACAGTTTTGAGTTTTAACCATGGCCATAATTCTTTTTATACTTTCCTTCAACACATGACTTGGGACGGTCTATTTTATCAAGTTTGAAAGGAACATCAGAAGAATATGCAATTACTAATTAAGATAATGCATCATTACAAAATGGTTCAAACCATGAACATGACAATTTTCTTCAACTAGTACATCAACACACATTCACAAACAAAATTTATAAGTTTCAACTAATCACATTTTTCTTAAATCATTTTTTTTTGTAGATGAAAATAATTTAATGAAAAAGAAGACATTCAAAACAAAAGGATCAAGACTCCTAATAGCACAAAACAAAGATAAAATAAAATAAAGGTATTGAAAGTTAAAACAAGAAGAAATCTAGTTATAATATGGGTCAAACAAATTATAGCGTGCAATATTCAAGTAGTGCTAAAAGCTTATTTACATTGACTAGCGTAGCTAAATAAAATTAGAAATCCATCTAATTTACTACCCATAACAAATATGGTTGACCAAGTTAAAATACACATATAAAATTTTGACCTAAATTTTAAGTGCTTAAAAAATAATTTATACTAACCTAAATTTATACTAACTTATTATTTCATTCTATTTTATTTATCTCTTCTTCTACTCAATACATACCTTTTAGTTCTCTCTAATGATATTTCTCAAGTCTTTGTTGTTATCTCCAGCTATCCTTATCCTTTTTTGGCGGTAAAATTCTTCTCCTTTCTTGTTCCACCTACCAGCTCTTTCACGCGCACAGGCACTGATTCTTCAAACAATATATTCTAACTCTCATATTGCAGCTCTCATAATTTACATATACAAACACATATTTCTTCTCAGCACCTGTTTACTGCTTGGTTGTAAAAGCTTCTCTTCATTAAGTTTTTTTGTCACTCATTGCGCCTCCAATACTTGTCGCTCATCTCTCTAAATTTGATAGCTTTGTTTATTAAGTAAATGAGGGTGGTTTGTTTCTTTTTTATGATTTTTATTATATTGGAAAGGGTGGCTTCTCGAGGAAGCCATGTGGTGCTTCCTGAGAAAGCCCCCTGTACATACATTATTTTTTATATGTTATAGTACTTGTTTTATTTTGATTATATATATATATATATATATATATATATATATAATAGTTAATAATTCATAATAATAATAATAATAATTATTATTATTATAATAACAATTTAATATTTCTATTTTAAAAATAAATTTTAATTTTAATAATAATTGTTTTTTGTTTTTGGTTTTAGTAATTTATTTTAACAAATAATGTTGATATAATTTGTTTTCTAAAAATTTTGAGATTTATATACTCCTTTTAAATATCTAGAAATTTGATAAATGTTTTAGAACATAGCGAATAAATTAGTAAATTATTTAACTTAAATTTAAAACATGTTAAAAAATTATGGGTATCACACTGACTATAGCATTTTATTTTTTTTACTAGGGGAACAAAATATTTATTATGTGATTCCAAATATAGCTCATGATGTGACACAATTGGGGAACATTTTAGAAATCACGAAAAATAAGGGTAGCACCTATGTTCCTACAAATAACAAATTTCCAAGCCATACTCATAGGCATAGAATATGCGGTCCCCCCACACCCAAGTGGCTTTGCCATTTGGTACATATATGACTTTGGACGATATATAAATAGCATTCCTTGCTTTGAATATGGTAACTATTAATTGATGAATTGGGCATTTAAAATGGTGACCCATTCAAGGGAAACAAGCGGCTCCCCTTTGCAACAACATGCATAAAAGTAGGAAAGTCTAACCCCGACATGCGTGCAATTTAAGAGTTTCTCAAACACCCCGTAAACAACTATAAAGAATCAATCAGTGAGACAAAGCATAAGGATTCAAATTCCTCAGCAAGCGCATTTGTAAAAGAAAAAGAATTCATAGGTAATTCTTCTTTGTAAAAAATGGTGAATACTGAGCTTGTTAACAAGATAGAAGAAATCAGGGGCTATTTGATTACAGCAGCTTCAGTAATCATGGCATTGACTGTTGCTGCTGCTTTAAACCCCCAGGGGACATCATACAACCGAGTAAGCCTGAGGACATAATTAAGTGTTATACATCACCTACTACCAGAAAGGAATTATGTCCTGGGAGACCAGTTCTTTTAGCTGGTCTTCCAGATACATTTCATAATTGGTCAATGATGAACAATGCATCGTTGCTTGCATCCTTTGATGTATTTCTCTTACTTTGAAGTGGAATTCCACTGAAGATCAAAGCCATGATGTTCATATTAGCATTAAGCACGAGTGTCTGTCTGACATTGCTTATACTTTCCTGCATATGGAGCATGATCTTGTTGTACCCAAATCTGTTTATCCTGGCAAATGTGTTCTATAATTTTTGGGTTGGACTTCTTGCTCTAATCTGTGGGAGCGCCATAGTCAGTGTAGTTTATTGGCTAATAAATTAAAGTTCTCGGGGTATTTATATGTAATTCTTAGAGCAATTTTAAGGTATCTTCCCCTTCTGGGGGGTTTTGAAAAACCTTTATCTATCTGGATTAATAGATTAATGACATCTCATTTAATGATCTCAAGTCAGTTTTAGTTTGTTTATTTATTTTTTTGCACTTCAGTCCTTGTTTGAATTTTTTATTATTTCATTTAAGCCCTTGCTATATAAGTGTTTATAGATTAAATATTTATAATTTTTTGACTCAAAATAATTTTTCTGTAACCGTAACACTGAGTTCATGTCTTACTCCTCCACAACCACATCATCATCCCTCACTCACCTACCTTCGCTTCCTTTCGCAAGATACGACTCATTCCTCTCTGATTCTGTCAATGACCACGTCATCGGCAACGAGGACACCATCAACATCGTTGACCAGCCGCCCAAGACACGACGAATGCTGAAGACGACACCGAGTACCGGATCAGAATGCTGCATCTGGGTATTTCTTCCACCACGTGGAGGGTGTGATCCAAATGGCCTTCAGAAAGAGTTCCGTAGATAAAGACGGAGTCATTATGAGGTTGGAGGCAACGGAGTATCATAGTATGATCGCGTTTGGCTCCGACGACATGGCGGAGGAGGAAAAGGGGAGGACGGGAGACGATCCAAGTAAAGAGGGTAGAGGACGCGCTTTTGTTGCAGATGGGTAGGAGGGTTTCACCGTTGAGATGATTGGTTTGATAAAAAAAAGGTGACTTTCTAAGGAAGGATAAGATGTTGAGAATGAGGTCCAATTTGGAGGCGTTGCAAGGGGTCGTATCTTGCGAGGGGAAGCGAGTCATATGTTGTAGAGAAGAATAAGTCGTATCTTGTGAAGGGAAGCGAAGGTAGGTGAGTGGGGGATGATGATGTGGTTGTGGAGGAGTAAGACATGAACTCAGTGTTATGGTTACAAAAAAATTATTTTGGGTCAAAAAATTACAAATGTTTAATCTATAAACACCTATATAGCAAGGGCTTAAATGAAATAATAAAAATTCAAACAAGGACTGAAGTGCAAAAAAATAAAATAAATAAACTAAAAATGACTTGAGATCATTAAATGAGATGTCATTAATCTATTGATCTAGATAGACAAAGGTTTTTCAAAACCCCACAGAAGGGAAAGATACCCTGAAATTACTCTAAGAATTACATATAAATACCCACAGAACTTTAATTTATAAGCCAATAAACTACACTGACTATGGTACTCCCACAGATTAGAGCAAGAAGTCCAATCCAAAAATTATAGGACACATTTGCCAGGATACAGATTTGGGTACAAGATCATGCTCCATATGCAGGAAAGTAAAAGCAATGTCAGACAGACAATCGTGCCTAATGCTAAAATGAACATCATGGCTTTGGTCTTCAGTGGAACTCCACTTCCAAGTAAGAGAAATACAACAAAGGATGCAAGCAAAGATGCGTACCATTGACCAATTATGAAATGTATCTAGAGGACCAGCTAAAAGAACTAGTCTCCCAGGACATAATTCCTTTCTGGTAATAGGTGATGTATAACACTTAATTATGTCCTCAGGCATACTCAGTTGTATGATGTCTCTTGGGGGGTTTAAAGCAGCAGCAACAGTCAATGCCATGATTACTGAAGCTGCCGTAATCAAATAGGCCCTGATTTCTTTTATCATGTTAACAAGCTCAGTATTCACCATTTTTTACAAAGAAGAATTACCTATGAATTTTTTTTGTTTTACAAATGCGCTTTCTGAGGAATTTGAATCCTTATGCTTTGTCTCACTGATTGATTCTTTATAGTTGTTTATGGGGTGTTTGAGAAACTCTTAAATTGCACGCATGTCGGGGTTAGACTTTCCTACTTTTATGCATGTTGTTGCAAACGTGTTAAACGCCGCTTGTTTCCCTTGAATGGGTCACCGTGTTAAATGCCCAATTTGTTAATTAATAGTTACCATATTCAAAGCAAGGAATGCTATTTATGTATCGTCCAAAGTCATATATGTACCAAATGGCAAAGCCACTTGGGTGTGGGGGGACTGCATATTCTATGCCTATGAGTATGGCTTGGAATTTCGTTATTTGTGGGAACATAGGTGCTACCCTTATTTTTCGTGATCTCTAAAATGTTCCCCAATCGTGTCACATCATGAGCTATATTTGGAATCACATAATAAATATTTTGTTCCCCTAGCAAAAAAAATATAAAATGCTAGTCATTATTATTGGCTAGCCATAATTTTTTTAACATGTTTTAAATTTAAGTAAAATAATTTACTAATTTATTGGCTATGTTCTAAAACATTTATCAAATTTTTAGATATTTAAAAGGAGTATATAAATCTCAAAATTTTTAGAAAACAAATTATATCAACATTATTTGTTAAAATAAATTACTAAAACCAAAAAAAAAAACAATTATTATTAAAATTAAAATTATTTTTTTAAAATATAAATATTAAATTGTTATTATAATTATTATTATTATGAATTATGAATTATTAACTATTATATATATATATATATACATACACATACATACATACATACATACATACATACATACATATATATATATATATATATATATATATATATATATATATATAATCAAAATAAAACAAGTACTATAACATATAAAAAAATAATGTATGTACAGGGGGCTTTCTCAGGAAGCACCACATGGCTTCCTCGAGAAGCCACCCTTTCCAATATAATAAAAATCATAAAAAAGAAACAAACCGTGGAGTGTTTGAGAGACTTGAACAAATCAGACATATGCTGTTTATAGCAGCTGCAGTGATCGCAACCATCACCGTTGCTATTGCAGTGAACCCCCCAGGTGGGGTTATTCAAGCAAATTCAGATTTAGACATAATCAATTGTTATAACTCAAACAATACCTCAAAGGCATTTTGTCCGGGTAAACCAGTACTGGCAATTAGTCGACCAAGTCTGTTTGAATTCTGGTCACGCTTAAACACCATACCCATGGTTACATCATTTTGTGTTCCTCTCTTAATTATAAGCGGAGTCACCCCAAAGAACACGGTCATGATGTGGATCTTATCTACATGCTTGACTGTCTCTTTCACGTCCCTTCTGTTGTCCTCTGTATATGCCCTGATCTTGTTGGGCCCACTTGACTTTCTCCATGCAGATACGTTATATATTATTTGGGTTGTACTTCTTGGGGTAACTGTGTGCGTCACAAAGCGTTTATTTGCTTGGCTAGTAGAATTTCAAAATCATGGACAAGAGGTTCACAACAATAGAAATAATTACATAAAATATTTGGCTCTAAATAATCATATACCTCTAATGAGGTGGTTTTGCAACAGCAGCTGTTGTTGTAGCAAGTGGTGTATCTAGATTTAAGTTTGGTTTTGATCCGAACTTGGACCTTGAACTAGCTTTTGCTCTAAGAGATTCAATGGAAAGGGAGAAAGCTGGCAAGAAGCATCTGCAAAAAAGGGCAGCAAAGAAATTTTATTGAAAGTGTATGGTTTTGTGAGGAAGAAAATGTGTTCTTAGACATGATTGAGGATTTTGTATACAAATTATGAGAAATATACTTTCTTTTGACATTGTACGTCCACTATGTAATTTTATACCATCAATGAATAAGGCATTTTATGTCAATCCAGACTTTTCATTCATGGTATTACGTACTAATTAAAATTAATGTTTCCATACAATTCTAACGTCAGGATATTTACTTGTTGACACATCAGTCACTGACAGTTTGCATCTCCAAGTCCACCCTCCCCATTGGTCCGAGGTGGATAGCTGGTGTTCTAGGCTTTGTTGTAATATAATTGTACTGCACATACCTCCAATTAAGGAACGCGCGTTATGCCATGAGAATTTGGAGCTTTGTTTAATTATTTTGAAATTGGAGGAGGTTTGCACAGTTTAGCTCATATACTTTGAGTATTAGTTTAATTTTCTTGATCATTTACTTTTTTGTGTGTGTCATTTCTCAAAATTATGTGTCTATTTTCACGTAGGATTTCCAAAATGCAAATTCAGTATATAATCATAGAACTACTTTTGGCACAAGTGCAAATGATGAGGTGACTGTGGTCCATGTTAAAGAATTTAATACTTTCTCTATACACATTGGGTTTATTTTGGGTTGCTTGTGTTTGAGGCTGCAACAAATACAAATATGCTTGTGTGAAACATAAGATAGTGAGGGGAAAAGGGTGCTGGGAATTAGTATGTAAATTTTTTCCTTCTTTGTTACATCTAGCGAAACTGAAATATTCCTCTCTAGGAGAGAGGGAGAACGTGGGTGGAGGGAGATTTTGAGCTGGGAGAGATTTTTCGGGGAGGGGGGTGGTTGACAACAATTTGCAACATATTTCCTTCTTCATCTCATCTAATGAAACTTAAATATTCTTTTGCAACTCGTTTGATTTTTCCAGAGATATGGTTTCCTATATCATTATGTACGTGGATTTTGATATTTTATGTAGGTAAATAAATTTATTCTTTTGCATTCGTCCATGATTGCTACTGAAGACTGTATTTTTTCCGTATTTGGTACGGATAAATAACAACTTCCTCTCAGTTGGCCATGCAAACAAGGAAAACAACATTAATATGTTAAATTGTTTCCATTTCTTATTATAGGGAAGGAAGTAACATATTTGACCGTATAGCTGAAGCCTTTTTATTAGAATGTATTGATCATAGTCATTTCCATTGTTGAATGGTAAACCTGAAATGTCTTTAATGTGGCATCACTCAGACCTTAAATGCCAGTGAAGTAGCATTATGTTCTTTGTTTGTAAAGTATTGAGAACAGTTAATCATATGGTTGGGTTAATTGATTGGAAGAATGTTTGTTTGTTCAGACACTAGAACAAGAGGAAGACAATGACAGTCAGTTGAATTCATTCAACACGTATGTCCATTTATGATTTGACAAATATTCCAATCATTAATTATTTGTGGGTTAGTTACTATGTCACTGCCTCGGCTCCTTTCTCCAATAAGATCTTGTCCTATTATATGTTGCCATTTCTTACTTACATTACCCATTATGGTAATTTATTATTATTTTTTTCAAAAATTATATGATGTACCAGGTGTTCAAATTTAGTACTGGAAGGATAATTCATTAATCAATATTTGACAGTGAAGTTAACTCTATGGACCGTGACCATACAGGACATCTCGTATTTTGTGGAGATCCACAGATGAGCAGATTCTCTATATATGCACATGTATTACGCATATCTTAATTCTTAGGTTTATCTCATTCTCTTTAGGTAGTGGATTGTATGTACAGGGATGTGTATGCTCAGTAAATATGAACTCCCACACAGGTGTATTTTCTCACTCATCATTATCAAAGTAGTAGTAGACACACATCTCCTATCACAACAGTGCAGTATCAGAGTTTCTCCTACTTCTGTAACAGGGTTGTATTGCTTCAATTCACTTCCTGTATGCTTGATCGTGTTTAGAAAACAAATCTCATAATTTTTAGGAATTAAGTTAATTGTTGTGGAAATTTAGCGGAAGGACAAAAAATTAAATTATGGAAAGAGAAGAGTAATTATTTGATTATACAATGATGAAATAGCAAGAACTCTAAACTCATTTCTAACATAAGTAAAAGAATTATGACCTCAATGAAATATGCTTATGAATTTTAAGTCTTTGACATTAATTTAATTTCGTTAGCTTAAGGCTTTATGGTTCCATATCTTTCAAATCCTTTTGGTTTTAAATTTCCATATCTTTCATAAGCTACCTGTTTGATAAAAGGCTTAAGCCACTTGACAGTATAATGTGATGTTTTTTCTGCTTGTTGTATTTGTGGGATAACAGAATAAAATGTTTATGCAAGAAGGCCCCTGTGTGTTTAGCTTAGGTTCTTTATTTTCTTTGTTATGTGCAAGTGGTTTTAGCTATCGTAGTGGTTAAGTTTTGAACAACAGGCTGGAGAAACTACAGGCTGTTGAACTCAAGAATGCAAGTCTCACTGCCTATAATCACAATCTTGACACTTCAGGGGAATATTATCCAAGCATCATGACAACAAAGACTTATGATGAGCGCCTAAAGACCCTTGAGTTTGTTTGCAATGCAGGGATCAATGTTTGTTCTGGTAATTATATTAACTTAAAATTTGATGAAACTTATTAGTAATTTGCTATGATTTATAGTCAAGTTCAGCAAGATGCATATAATATAATTTTTATAAAATTCCTACATTAGAAATGCACATCCACTTCTAGATGTTCGTCCATTTTAATCATTCATCCAGGACGAATACAGAATGCTGGTGAAACCCCAGTTTGACATTCCTAACTAAATACTTTTTTGACAAAGTCAGGCATCTTATTACAACTTGAAACTTGTGTACTAACTTTCAGGTGGTTTGTTGTTGTAATCCACCTAATGAATTTCTAATTGTGGGATCTGATATTGTGCAGGTTAGTAAGTCTGAATTATGCTACATCTGCTTTGGGCAGGTGTGCACAATCGAAGTTCAGAACTGTGGCCACCAAATGCACACTAGGCCTCTGTTGCCACAATAAGCCCAACCCCGCCACTGCCTGTCTTACTCCCCCAGTTTGTCCATTTTGTCAAAGCACCATGACAAGACTGATAGTTATGAAGACAGAAGGCCATGATGAAACTGATCAAGATAGTGTTGATAACAATTGTTCCATGCAAAGCAAATCAAGGAAACTCAAAAACTTGAACAGCAGTGGTAGCAGTAGCAGTAGCTTCAAGGGATTATCTTGTGTAAGTTCATTTGGGAAGGGTGGTTGCAGCTCTGGAAGGATTGCTGCTGAGTGGCTCGAAAGTACAAGTCAATATTATGGGAAAATGTATTTGCTCATTTGTATCTGGTTTTGTACCAATATGATACGAACAGTAAAATACACAACACATTGCCTTCTGTTGCTTCTCATGCGATCATGTCTCCATTGGTAGGATAGCATATGCACTTAGTTAGGAGCGTCATGACTGATATATAGTTATATTATTTTGTTATATTTTTTTAATCTTTTCTTTTCACGTCAATTATTTTATATGTTTTTTTTCTAATTTTATTCAGTTTATTATATAACTTGTAAAAAAATATATAAATATAATTTTTCACATATAAATAATACAACTCAGACAAGATCGAGTCATGTGTTTAATACTATCAATTACCATTAATTTAGTGTTATAATTTATCAATTACCATTTAATTGATGTTTCATAATCTTATACTATAAAATATTTTTAGGACAGTTTTTCAAATTGAAAAAAGCTATAAATATATTATAAAATACTTTTTCTAGTTAAAAACTTCCTATAGCAGGTAAATTTAGTGTCTCATTGATGAAACACTTATTTTGCTACTTCACTGTAAAATGGTATATTATTTAAAAACTTGTTGGAAAACCCCGTCATTACAAAAGAATCTTGTAAGAGTTTAGTCCACAGATTTTAATTTACACCCCTCATGAACATGATATTCGAATTTAAATTCTATGCTACATATGGATAATGTTCAAATATATAAAAAATATTTAATATGATCTAAATTGTATTTTAAAATAATGTAGAACATTTAAGATCATCTTTAGAATCAAGTTTCATGTTTCATTGCATTTTATTTATTTCTTTGGTTAGATATGATTTGATTTAGTATTAGCATAAAGTAGTATTTTAGGCTGCATAATACACAATAAATATTTTTATATGATTAAAATTTATAACAAATACTTTTAAATATATTAGTTATATTATAATTAAAATTTATAATAAATAAATATTTTTAAACATATAAATTATATTTTAAATTTATAATAAATAATTTATATTGAAATAAAAGATTATTTTTAATTATTGATATTTTTAAAAAAAATATTAAACTTTAAGTTAAAATAAAAATGAAAAAGATAGATTAAAAATATAAAAGATTATTTTTTTCTAAAAACACTCTTGTTAAAAAGAATAAAATCCTAAAACCAATCCCATTAAAAAATAACTTCTAATACCTCTCATTCAAAATAATCATTTTAAGGTTTAATTACCTTTTTGGTCCCTATAATTGCATAGATTTTACTTTTTGGTCCCTATAGTTAAAAATAATCTATTCACTACAAGAAAATTGTAATTTAGAGTCAGCCAAAAGCTGACTCTATTTATTGTGTAGAGTCAGACATGCATCAAAACAGACACCAACACTAAAACACTTGACACTAACTTGTTTGCGTCGGTTAATTGAGGCCGACACTAATTAGGGTCAGCTTAACTAGCACTTACACTGTCACTAGGAGAAGCCATTCCTAACTATTATTGAGTTTTTAATTTATTTTTTTCATTTAGAGTAGGCTAAGCCAACTCTATCTTTAATTTTTTAATTTTTTAATTTTTTTTTTTTAGAGTCAGCTTGGCCATTTCTATTTTTTCCTTTCAGCCTCCAACTATCTACATGTTGTCGGCCTTACTCCCCTACATTCCTAAATACTACCTCGTTCGCCTGCATTCCTAAATACTACTAACCATCTAACATAAATATCAAGACACTTGAGTGATAAACTAGAAGTTGCTCTAAATAGGCAGAAAATTTGTGACACTTGGCAAAAATTTAAAGAAAATTATGATACATCATACACCATTCATGATAGTCAAACAGATCATATCATCCAATATATAGCATAAGTAATTATAGGCAGAATAAAGCTCAAATAAATAGTAACTACCATTATTAAAGTCTACCAACTCACATGGTAGGTAACCTATGCAGGACTCCAATTCATGATAACTCTTTTAATATAGCCAAATTATCATGAAAATACATGTATAATTTCATGAAAATAACAACCGAAAATTTATTATCTAAATATAAAATTTACTCATGCTCATATGACCTGCATCATAATAAAGAAAACTATTACCATTCCTGAACTTGAAAAGCTTTGCAACCTTGCTGAACTTTGCAGGGTTCATGTGTGAAGACATCTTCTGCATTGCCTCAATTACTAGTGTCCTACAAGAATAAGTAAGCGTACAAATTATATTAAATAAAGATAATTAAAAAAAAGAGAGAACATATACCAAAAATGTTGGAAATTGCCTGATGTTAATAGCAAAAAAGTGAATCAAATGAGAGAATAAAATATAGATAAGCAATCCATATTTTGCAATATTATGCATTAGGTCAAGAAACTTAGGGGTACAATTTACAAACTAATAACTGCTGGGTTCAGCTTAAAATGAAGCAGTAAACAGAAAACAAGATTACTTATATGAGGGGGAAATATTTCGATATGCGACTTAATTATCAAATATCACATGCAACTTTTTACATGACTAAAAAACATTAACCAAGTTACTTTACAAATTGACAGGTCAAGCATAAGAACAAAGACAATAACAATTGAGTGCTTCTGAGTGTTTGGCTATCAGTAAAACATGCTTCAGTAGTTTAGTAACATATTCTGAATTTGCATAAGCAGTTTTTACCATTAATAAATGTGTACATATAGAAAAAGTCAAGGCTTTGGCATGAAAAAAGAATCAAAAGAGAGAACATAAGATCTAGATTAGCAGGGGAACAAAGAAAAAGCCTTAATCTTCAAACTAACATCAATAGAAGGATTAAACATAAATGACCACATATATTGTTTTTAATCATAAATATTTAGCGTTGAATTTAGAATTGAACCTCTTAAACACCTTTTTAAGAATGCTGAAATACTTGGCATGCATAAGGACTACAATTAATAACAATATATTTTAGTACAACATCTTCGTAATAGTTTCTTTATAATTTTAAAAATAAATTACTGAATAAAAATGAAATCATTTAATATATTAAAAAAATTATACATGTTTTCTCTATAAATTAAGAAGATTGTTAAGATTCATTAAACAAATATCTACACTGGTTCACGGCTATTATCTCTTTCAATTCCATCCCATATAACCTAAAGCCTCCTTTGTGAGCTCAATTTAATTTCTTCTTACAATGGCTTGCAAGCTCGCATTTTCATTATTTCTATTCAAGGTTTTCCATTTATATCCCTCCCTCTTCTTCCTTTTTCTTTTAGCCTTACCCCAATTCCTAACTATGTTTCAACTTTGAAGGAAGTGTCTTATGGTTTGATTTTGCAGGAGGGATCTATCAGAAGCCAGTTTTGAGGAGAGACATTGCTCCCCACTACTCCCCAAGTATGTATGCATGTTATTGCCTTACCTTAATTCACTGGTTTAATTTTACTATTTGGTAATGTCACTTGCCAATTTCATTTACTGCTCCTTGTTGCAATTAAGTTCAAGAGATGGAAAGGGACCTCTTCAATGATAAGATATTGAGAAGAAAGAATCATCATAAATGCTAACATCACTTTTGTTTTTTTTTTAAATAATGTGTTGAAGAATGTGTTTTGAAAATAGCTAGCCACCATTACTTGGTGGCATCACTGATCAATATCAGTTAGTCTTAAAATTTAAGAATTACCATTTGATAGTTAGCCTAGACTTAATAATGGTGTCATGGGATAATAGTTGCAGAAGTTTAACTTTTAATAGGCATGAATGGGTGCATTTTAAATAATTAATTGTCATTCTATCGTAGGCGTGTTTAATCTAAACAGTGATGGGCTTGTCCAGAAAGGTTTTGGACATTAAAGGCATTTTGTTGCTAGGAATAAAGTTACTATCATACTTGTTGTGGCAATTCCAGTACAACTAGCTCTAGCTGAAAGTGCAGAGTACAAAACACAACTAGCTGAAAACTACATTTTCAAGCAAATTGGAGAGCAGCTTCCTAATGCTGCTACTATAAAGGATGTTATCAATTCCTTCCTAAGAAGGTGGATGTATGTCTTGTTTTATAACATCATCACTGAACAGGACTTTTGTGTTAAATTGTAATATCCAGAGTCACCTCTTGGATGCTCTATGTATACAATGGAATATTTTTTTTTGGTGCACTTAAAATGACATTCTTTAGTGTTCTCTTATTGCTTGTGTAAGAGTATTGAGAAAATGTTCCAAATATCGTTATGGCATTTAAGTTTATACTAAAACATCAATATGTTAGCACTCAGTTTTCACAACCAATAGAAGAAAATCAAAATAAATAAATGACTGCAGTCAGTAGTGACTAAGAGAAGGTTAAGAAAACATTTGGTAAAAGCATACAGGCTTATCCGTAATGCATTGCTAATTAAAATTTGGTTTGGTCGAGCCTTGTACAACCTCAAGTTTCATCTTTTAGTGCATACATCATAAATCAATATATTAATCATTTAGCCCTAACAACTCTATAATTATATGGAGAATGTAAAAACCACAAACTGTCAATGTAATTGGGTATAAAGTAGGATGAGCACACAGCTGGATGGTTGAATAGGAACTGGGAAGTACTCAAGTAAACTAATACCAATAAACGAAACAAAATTAAAAAAGAAAAGAAAAGGAACAGCCACAAGTTAATTGCTTCCAATTAAAAGGGAAAACTTCACCAGCACAGCAGCAATAGAAGGCCACAAACACTAATGGAGCTGAAGCAGGACGAATCCACGCATGGTTGCGAGCAACAACGATCGTCAATGCTGTGAGTGTCGCTGGTAGGTAGCAGGACAGAGAGCAAGCAGAGGAAAGAAAGACAGAGAGAAAGTAAGAAATCAGGTTAAAAAAGGGACACCGCGTAGAGAGAGCGAGAGCGTGAAAGAGACAAGAAACGCGGAAGGCAAAACAAGGTGAGTGGAAAAAAAAAAAAAGGGAATTTTCATGACTATACCTTAGCGGAGCAAGGCGAGCAATGGTGTAGCAGACCAGGGTGAGCGGTGATGTGGCAAAGCAACAACAAAGTGAGAAGATTTGGGGGGGGGCACAGTGCTAGGGCGTGCAATGGAGAACATTGGAGAACATTTCTGGGGAAGATCAGGGGAAGGAGAACATTTCTGGAACAAGGTTCAACAAAGCGAGAAATTGCAGGATGAGGGTTCAGTGGAGGGAGAAGAAATTGGGAATATGAGTTACTGAAAATATTGACCGGATATTTGGTGTTCGAAAATATAAATTATAATTTTTTTTATTGTTACATAGTGGCGGCTATACCGACTCTAGCTCTAACATATTTTTTAAAATACTTACAGACAGCTAAAACAGACTCTACTAATAATATATTTTTAAAAAAAATAAAATTACTATTAAGCCGACACTTATACCAAAACATATTTTTTTTTTTTAAATAAAACATGAAAATTTTCTTTTAAAATTAAAACAATAATAAAATCAGTGTCAAGACGGCTAAGCCATCTCTATGTGCATCGAACCATGAGCCGTCTCTTCTAGGACATAGCTACAACCAGATTTTGTTGTAGTGGTTTTAGTTCCTACACATGTACTTTCGATATCAATTTGGTTCTTACTGTTTTAAACAATCACAAATTGAATAAAAAATGCCAAAAAATGTTAATTTGTGGCAGTTTTTCACCTCCAGTTTTTTTTTTTTTTTTGTGACGGTTTACTTTCACAAAGTTAAGATACACTTGACGGCAAGGACCAAAATGGGATCGAAAGTGCATGTACAAAGACTTCAAAGACATTATTTTCAACTATAGGGACCAGAAAATAAAGTTGGTGCAACTACAGTGACCAAAATGGTATTTAAACCTTATTTCAATTTATATAAAGAGAAGATAAGTGTCTATTTTTTTTTGTGTTAGTAACATGTATGTTACATGAAATTAGAACATGTTGAACACATCATATAGTCTTTATTCTTTCTTTTTTTTATCTTACTTTGTAAAGTTCCATATATTATGTAAATAAAATCTCCATATTATTTCAACAGGTAGCAAGGAAAACAAGTAATTATTAAAGACCATTTGTTAAAGTTTTTACAGCACATGTCTTCACTATAGTGTGATTTCACTCAAAAGAATGTGATTTTTCCTTGCCCTTTACAAAGTAGTGTCATGGTTAAGACTCTATCCGTGCATTTGGAATTAGTTAATAAACCAGGCACTGGAAGCTGACCTCTGCATAAGTGTATACACCAATCAACTTAACCAACTTTCAATGGTCAAGGTGGGTAAGTATCTTAACTTTAGATAGGAATTCATGGTCACCATGATGATCCTCTCTTTTTAGAACCTTGATTACCACTTGTGTAACACCCTCATTTTAGACTTATGTTTAATTCATAATGTTTGTGAAATTACTAGGGAATTAAGAAACTAACAGTTAATCTTAATTCCTCTACACTGAAGGCTGACATATGGAAAAGGACTAAATGACTATGAATTGTCATTTTTAACTTAGAATATGTCATACATATTAAAATATAATTTTGAAAATTTTCTAGGAATTTTCTAAAATTCTTGTGGAAAATGACCAAATTGCCTTCCACTAACTGCTAGAACTGTAGTCGGTATAGGTAAAATATGTAAAAGACACAAAATGAACATTCTCAATTCATTTTTGGGTTAAATATTTAATTTTATAATTTCCATAAAAGTTTTGGAATTTTTTGAGTTAAAATGAAATTTCTATGAATTTTTAACTCAAAAATACCAATTAAATACCCAAAAATTCGAATTTAATTACTAAAAATTAATTTTAAATTTTAAAATTATTTTAATCAATAATTAAGGTGCTCGCCAAATTCCAAATAAAAATTCATTCAATTACTATAAAAATCAAATTTACAAAGTTTAAGACGTTTTTGTCGAAACCGGCCGATTCCTCTGCAGAGAAAATAAAACGCAGAGACCTGGGAAAGCAGAGACCTATGGCACATTGATCAAAGACTCTGCAGACCCATCCCTCTTTTTTTCCCACATTTCATAAAAATAAAATTTTAAAAAGAAAAAGAAAGAAGCAAAGTTACTTTTTTGCCCCCTTTTCTAACCACCTATTCTTCTATACAAGCTAGCCCTTGGGACAGCTTCTTCACCTCCCTTTTCTGCCCAAGGAGCACATCCAACACTCTCTCTTTCTCCCTAATTCTATTTTTAAAGCTTCCTTACACAGAAAACCTCCATTTTCTCCTTCTTCCACCGTCCATCAAAGGCACCAGCATCCACCACCTTGTTGGAAGCAAGCACTCATCCTCCTCCTTTTCTCCAACAACAAAAACGTGAGGTACATAAGGGGGGAGTGGGGTGTTCTTAAATTTATTACTTTCATGTAGATGATTTATGGGTGGGTTTGGGTTTGGCCCTCAAACCTTTAGTATGTTGTTGTTTTACTACCTTTATTCTTATTTCTCTTCTTCTTGTTTATAGTTCTTTTTGTGTGTAGTTGTTCACTTCATGATCTGCTGTTCTCTTTTATTTATGGCTAGAAGTGTTGTTTAAGATTGCTATTGACATCTTAATGTTGGTTTATATGGCTACATTACCCTAAAATGATCAAAGTTTGGTTGAAGAACTCTAAAACCTCTAAAACAAAGTCTTAAAATTATAAACTCCCTTCAACTTGGTAGTAAACAGAAAAAGGGAAGACTTTTATAACATATAAACACTTTTGAAACCTTGATTTAGTCCTTCCAAAGGGGACTCATGAAAATGGTCACCTTCTTAAGACAAGAATGAAACTTTACTCATCGCTAAAGACCCTAGAACATCAAGGACTTTTGAAACTAGAACTAGAACTCAGCTGACCATTAAAAGTTGACATTTTATCTCCCTCCAAGTCATGGTTTTGAATGAAGACGAGGGATGATTATTTTAGTTTCTGACCTACCTAATAACTCTAAAATTTTATTTTAGTCATTAAAAATCCACAACTTAATGAAAAGAGGGATTTTTGTAGAGAGGTATCTAAGTTCCAGTGGGCCGACTTCGATTTCCGTCTGAACAACTGACATTTTTTTCACAATAACTCGAGATACACCTAGTAATTTAAAGTGATTGTTTTTTAATAAAAATTAGACAAAATTATGTTTGAAATGGACACAAGAATCGTTATAAAAGGTTAAGAAACGATGAAGTTACACTTTTCAAAAGTTGGGGTTACTTTTCAGAAAATGGTAATTGGCAGTGTTCACTTAAAAGCCATTTTTCAACTTTCTAGTACGAGTCAATTGATTATTCTTGAACAACTATAAAGTAAATATCCTAAGCTTTATGGCATATACTTTTCCTATATTAGCCATCGTTTACTATTTTTACTAAATTTTAAAATCAAGATCACACGTGCTATTTCTAACTAGAGATGGCTTTTTCAATAAGTATACTTTGAAAAATCATCATAAATTGATTAGGCCTTAGTTTTTGGAGTTCTTGGACTTGTTGAAAATCTTTTCCAATGTAATTTCTGAAAATAATCTCTTTGATTTCAAAAAGTTTAAAGAGGGATACGAAAATAGTAAGGGAGTGCTATTGGTTCTCCAATAAGGGCCTCCTGACCTCTCTGCCTTGTTATTTTCATATCTATTTTTGTGGATTTTTGTTTCAAAATATCTTTAATAATTTAGAGAGTAGACAAAAACATATTTCCAAAAAACTATATATCATGGCAAACAAAAATCGTTAGCCCACTCAAATTGAATTTCAAATCCAAACTTAAAAACTATGCTCTTTAGAATTCCGGTTTTGGAACAAAAAAAATAAAAAACATGCTTCTAGTCACTAAATCCTCATTTTCTATACTTAGGACCTAAAATGAACCTTTTTATTTAAAGTTAAACAAAATTCCCTTTTAAGCAATAAACCCTCTTTGTTTTATATAAATTAAAAGGACTCCTCCTTAACTAAGATATAAAGTCTTATATTGAAATAAGTGATTTGTTTTACTAAATTCTCTTAGAATCACAATTAACTACTACTAATTATTTCATTAAAATAGATTCACGGTGACATCTAATATTGTTAGGTAATTCAGCATATAAGACATATGTATAGTCATATACTAAGTATTAATTAATTAAGTTAAACTTTTCATTAAATACCTAAGTTCCTAATTAAGAAATCAAATGATTAAATCAAATCACTATTAGCTAACTTAGGGCCTCCTAAGTAAGCTTAATCTCTAAATTAGGCATTTAAGACAATGGAGACAAGTCAATGCTAATCTTCTAGTGTCCTATTCATTGTTTTGTTTTCTCAATTATATACTTAGAATCCCCCTACATTATACTGCAATAAGAACCTCTGCATTAAGAGGCAGAGATGTTGAAGAGAGACTGTGCTAGTACTCAAGTGAGCTGAGACCAGAGAAACCTCTGTTCACATTGAGAAGGTTAAGAAAGGACAGTAGTGGAATCATAAAGTAGTGTGATGCGAGGGACATACCAGGGCATGGCACCCTACATGGAAAGTTACAGTCGCTGAGGAATGAAAGGCAGGGACCTACTTGTAGAAGTCTTGGGGGTAAGGCGTTGAGTGGTGAAGATCCTAATGACCAAGGTAGTGCTCTCAAGTTAGGATATTTGCCTGACCAAGCTTGGCAACCCCGACAACTACTCAGCAATCTAGGATTGGTGCGAGAGTATACCTCTGTGTGGACAGTGAATGTTCTGAGCTGTTGCTCCATTCCTCGATAATGATGAGGATTGTACCATGTTGAGTAGAGGTATATATACTCTCAGTCACTTCCCTGTTCTGTTAAGAACCATGTTGGGAGTATGGATCCATACAGTGTCAAGGGTAGATGTTACAACTTAGACAAACCCTAGGTTCCCTTTTTTTTTTTGGGTCAACTGTGTCTTATCGATATAAGATGGTAGGATACCATACCATCTATGTGAAAGTAATTTTCAAAACAAATTGCCTCACTCCTCCATATTTTTCTTTTATGCATGATCGTTGTGATTGATACTTGAAGATGGCAGCCTTCCCCGTCCTGCTGAATATACATGTTGATTTTGATGCTGTAAGGACATGGAGTTACGACGAAGAGGCAGACTACCTAACCCACCGTGGCCTTATCTCTATCACGTTCATGTCCCCTATTCCAGGAGTGTTCATGCCCCCTATGATGTGGACGTTCCCGATCTTGGTATCGTTTTCACCGCCACCACATTTTTACTATGCGCCTCCACCGCCCCTGTCTCCACCAGCTGGTGCAGAGATCCCTATTGCGACACCATACATACAAGCGTATCCACCACTACCAGCTAAGCACCCTGTGGATGATGTACAGCCCCCTGAGGAGGGATCACCATGGAAGTGGTACTGGTCGAGTCCCCTATGGACTCTTCTGTGGTCGACGATTGGTCCACCTTCTCCTCCTTCTCCTCTGGACTCGAGGCACCCCGCGAGGTGCCTAATGGCCATGCACCCTATGGAGAGGACACAGACTTTGAGGAGACGTAGTTAGACGAGGATTGGTAGACCCCATCCAATGGTTCTTCTTTTGATACAGGGGCTGGACGTAGATCTCTAGACACTGCTCTGGTTAGGATAGTGGGTAGCTAGTGTCTATTCATGTACTTTTGAGATTTCCCTGTATTTTTTTGATTTCAGTTGTATTCAGTTATGATGTATTCAGCTGTATTATACTTCAAAAACTCAGATGTATATGATTCTAACTATATGACATGTATCGTTTCCTTATCTCTTACTCCATTTCCAAATTCTGTTTTATTTACAATTTCCTTACTTTAAAAGGTTTCGTAAGACGACCGCATGTGATATAAAAAGCGAAAATTTTTCTTGTATTTTTCTTAATCTAAAATCAAAATAATTAAATAAATA
Organism: Spatholobus suberectus; assembly: GCA_004329165.1. Classification (NCBI taxonomy): domain Eukaryota; kingdom Viridiplantae; phylum Streptophyta; class Magnoliopsida; order Fabales; family Fabaceae; genus Spatholobus; species Spatholobus suberectus. Next base: position 2,820,062 of record CM014730.1, on the reverse strand, counting down.
ATTAAGTAAACATGGGTTATGTTCAATGTGAACAAGTGTCACAACTTGTGTCCTATCTTCAAGTATACCACTATAAACACGGCCAAAACCACGTTCTCCGACTACTCTAGAAGCATGGAAATTACTCATGGCTTTCTCAATGTCAGTCATGCTGACAGTCTTAGCAGATTCTGTATGAGCAGCAATGCTAGATTAAAATGATGTCAAAGCTGAAGCAAGCCCACCTCCCACTAATGATCCAACAACAACAACAACAAAGCCTTATCCAACTAGGTGTACTAATGACAAACAGGCAGCACCTATGAAATTCATGTTTCTAAATCAAAGAGGCTGATAAATGACAAAACAAAGAAACTGATACAATATATATATATATATATATATATATATATATATATATATATGTATGTATGTATGTATGTATGTATGTATCTATAGATAAATAGATAGATAGGTAAACTCCACTGTCTAAAGATGAGTCATGGCTCACCAAGGATGATACTGACTCCTATTAGCTGTAGTGTTTAGAGAAATTATTTCTTCCAAAACAATGTGAAAGATATATAAAATCACAAATTATATCGATTAAAAGGTTTCCAATCAACAATTTAGTAATCTCACAATATTTTTCAAAGCATTAACCTAAATAATGATTTAATAGTAAGATAATAATATCAAAACCATATAGTCCTCGTATTCTACACATTAAGATCCTCAATATCATGAGTCATCACACCATAACACACTATGCATTTATATCAAAGATAACATATATTATCTTGTACATTAAAATAAATAAATAAATAATAAAATATTTCAAGTAAATAATTGATATTATAAACATCCATTTTGTAACTATTTCATAGAGAGAAAATAATAAAAAGTAAAATTTGAGGAAATAACTTAGCACTTGTTATAGTTCCGTTATTTACTCACATACTTCCTAAGAAGATAGAATTAAGGCCAAGGGCCAATATGGGTGAGATGTACGTGCACAATTTAGCATAGAATAAAGTTAAAGTAGAACTCTATAGGAAAATATAACTGTAAATACTTCTCTAACTCCCAATTCTAGAAATTGCCAATGTCACTAATTTGAATTCTTTTTCTAAGCTTTTTAACAATTTTATAACACTTCCTAATTTTTTTAAAGTCCATCTTATTATAACCATGTTAAATTTAGTTGACTAAGTAAAATATACATATAAAATTTCCACCTAAATTTTAAGTGCATAAAAATTAATTTATACTAACAAAAACTTTCTTATTATTTCATTCTATTTTATTTATCTCTTATTCTACTCAATACATACCTTTTAATTCTCTCTAATGATATACCTCAAGACCTCATTGTTATCTCTAAGCTACCCTTCTCCTTTCATGATGATAAAATGCTTGTTCTTTCTTGTTCCACCAACCAGCCCTTACACGCACGGGCACTGATTCTTCGAACAATATATTCTAACTCTCATATTGCACCTCTCGTAATTTTTATATACATACACATGTTTCTTCTCAAAACCTGCTTAATGCCAGATCCTGAAAGCTCCTCCTCGCTAATTTTTTTTTTGTCAGTCACCAAGCCTCCTATTCTTGTCGCTCATTTCACCAAATTTGATAGGTTTGTTTATTAAGTAAATGAGGGTGGCTTGTTTCTTTTTTTTATCATTATTACTATGTTGGAAGCGGTGGATTCTTGTGTAAGCCAATAGTTGATAATTAATCATAGTAACAACAACACTTATGTAATATTTTCTGCTCTGAAAATAATTCCAACTTTAACTATAAATATTTTTGTTTCTAGTTTAAGCAATTTATTTCAAAAAAATGTTAATATAACTTTTTTTTAAAATTTTAAACATTAGAAGCTCTTTTTAAATATCAAGAAATTTGATTAATGTTTTAGAATAGCCAATATATTGGTAAATTATTTTACTTAAATTTAAAACATGTTAAAAAATTACTTGCATTACATTCTTCCCTCCTTTCAAGAATTTTGTCACCAAAATTCTACTTACTAGAACCAATCGAGTTCCTAAATTAATGAATTTTCTTGTATTTGATTGACCATAAGATTTTTCAAGCTTATTTTAAATCGCTATTATTAATACACCATGTAACTTTTATGTTTGTATTTCTCTTACAGATGTTCTCAAAATTAGACAGCCCCAAAGCTTAAGTTATCCTCTCATGTTACTTTAATATTTCATCATTTCATAGACTCATGATGTTCATAGTATTTTTTAGAATCAACTTTATTGCTCCTATAATTTTTCTTCCCACAATTTGGGCCTAATGTTTATTTACTCCATCCTAATTGACCGTAATGTGCATTATTATAGAGGCAATCTTTTGAATATTTTGCTTACCCAGTTACTTTTAACACATTTTTGATAAAGACATTGTTTGTAATACTTCACATTATTATTATTATTATTATCATTATTATTATTATTATTATTATTATTATTATTTGAAGATAATCTCTTGCCAAATATACAAGGACATCAAATTTTCTAAGGATATGCAGTAAAAAATAATAATTCTAGCTATAAACATATTAAATAATTTCAAAAATATATATAGTTGTAAAAATCAAATAATATTAAACTAAGTTTAACGAAATAGCCTGGCAAACTTTGGAACAAAACTAAAAAAATTAACTAAGCTTGTAACAAGCATTGCCAAATGACAAAACTGTATATTCAGTCAATAATAGCAGTAGTCATGCAGGTAGCTCAAATTGCATCTCAACAAGGGTATACGACTTTAAGTACATCCCAGGTATAATTATTAACCTTAAAATAAAGGCTAAGGTTTAAGTGTTACCAACAATTTAAGTTCGACCATACACTAAAAGCCAACTATGAAAGGCTACAACAAATTAATAAATAAAAAATAAAAGATTTTGTCCTAACATCTTTAACACACTAACAAAATAAATCAAGTTAGGATGGCAATGCAACTTAAGAACCATCCAACCCTTTTTCTTATCACTTGATAATAATTATAGTTTCCGAAGAGTGAACTCAATATAGTTCTCAAATGTAAATTCAAACAAGTTAGATAACCACAGTTTTGAGTTTTAACCATGTCCATAAATCTTTTTATAATTTCCTTCAACACATGACTTGAGACTGTATTTTATCAAGTTTGAAAGGAACATCAAAAGAATATGCAATTGCTAATTAATATAATGCATCATTACTGTCACAACCGGGGTCATGACCTATGGCAAAAAAGAACTAAAATCAGAGGAGCCGCCACTATGGTTTATTAAGGATGAACTCATAGAAAAACCTAAGAGAAATGGTCTTGAACTGAAAGAAAGGTTCGGAAGTTGTTTACGTGTAGGGAAGGTGTTAGCACCCTACACATCTATCAAAAGATGGTTACCTTTTATCCTAATTTGTGAAAGTTTTATCTCTTGCTTAGCCATTTTATTTTTATTGTTTATTATCATTATTATATCTATTATTTTATTTTTATTTTTTTATTACTTTACTTTTATAAAAAGGATTATTTATTTTCTGTGTTCTTAGAACCGGACTGGACCGGCTGGTTCAACCGGAAAACCAGTGAACTGGTTTTGTGTTCGGTCCAATTAAACCAAAGAACTAGCCAGGCAAAAAACTGGTTAAAAATCGGTTCGTAGTAGTTCGATGAAAAATGTCTAATAAAATATTATTTTGATGATTTTTCTTTAAAAAATGAAAATCAAGCTAAAATATTTGTCATTTTCTTTTTTATTCTAAATATAAACTTGTTTTTATTAATAAATATTGATGTGTATTATTAAAACTTAGACTTAAGTATTATGACATATTTAATTTGAACTTTTTTAGGTATTGTATATGTTAAGAACTTATAAAATTATATTTTTTTTTAGTTTTTAATATTATAAAGTTATGATAGTATATTTTTTTAAAATTTTTATGTATTATTTAATTATTATTATTATTATTTTATTAATACCGGTTCGACCACGGTTCAACCCTGGTTGAACCATTGAACCTTAAATCAGTGCCTTGACCGGTTCAATGACCGATCTGCTTTTAAAAACATTGTTTATTTTTTACGATTTTGAGATCGACAGGAGTGAGCCCCTGCTCCTACATATTCTTTGGTGCAATGAGGAACTCAAACTCACGTAGTTCTTTGGGTAGAAAAATGTTTTGTTGGTTGATCTTTTTTATTTCATTATTATATTTTATTTTATTTTTGATATTGTAAAGGCATACTTAATAACCAAATAGGAAGTGCATCCAAAGTGGTTATCAATATACCTTTTAAGATTTTCATAATAGTCAAATAGGAAGTACATCCAAAGTGACTATTATTAAAACCCTTAAAAAAAGAAAATTTAATATTATCAAAAGATTTAATCATTTTATTTTATATTTTTTTTATTGTAAAGGTATATTTAACAACCAAATTGGAAGTACATCCAAAGTGGTTATCAATATACCTTTTTAGGTTTTTATAATAGTCAAATAGGAAGTGTATCCAAAGTGACTACCATTAAAACCTTCATTAAAATATATTTTATTATTTTTTATATTTAATATTATTATTATCATTATTATTATTTAGTGGATGGTTAAGGAGAAATTGTTTTATAACCAATCATTATTTAGTATGTATTGTAATATAAATAGGTGTAGAAGGATTATAGTTTTCAAACAGTGAGACAAAGTATAAGGATTCAAATTCTGAACAAAGCGCATTTGTAAAAGAAAAAGAATTCGTAGATAATTCTTCTTTGTAAAAAATGGTGAATGCTCATTAGTGAGATAGAAGAAATGAAAGCCTATTTGGTTATGGTAGCTTCAGTGATCATGGCGTTGATCAGTGCTGCTGCATTAAACCCCCCAGGGGGTATCATACAACCAACTAAGCCTTCGGACATAATTGAGTGTCAAAATGCCTTAAAGAACCTATGCCCTGGGAGACTAGTACCTTCTGCTGGTGTACCAGATGGATTTGATATTTGGTCAATGACGAACACCATATCTTTACTTGCATCAAATGGTGTATTTCTCATACTTGGAAGTGGTGTTCCATTAAGGAAAAAAGCCATGATGTGGATGTTTTCAGCAAGCACGGCTGTCTCTCTGTCATTTCTTATAGTTTGCTACACATGGAGCATGATCTTGATGTATCCATATCACGTAGCCAGGCAAATGTGCTATATAATGTTTGGGTTGGATTTCTTGCTATAATCTATGGGAGCGCCATGATCTCTCTAATTTGTTGGCTAGGTTGAATTGGGGTATCTTCTTTATATATATGTAAAATAATTAAGCCACGTTGTAACTCCAGGTTCATTTTATCTGCTCATTATAGGGGCATTTTGGGAACCATGGTCTCGTTCTCTGTTCTATGGGCTATAGTCATATAATGTAATAAAGTAAAAATAGTGACTGATAAATATATATTCTTTTGTATTAAATTATTTCCTTCTTGGAAAAATTATTTTGTATCAATGTATTTAGTATTCGAGAAAACTAACGAAATTTGTTTTAAAAAAATCTAACGAAATTTTTGTTGTTGGTGAAAACTTAATGAAAAGCATATTGCTATGAAAAAAAGATTTAGTTTCATAAATCTTTATAAAGTAAGTCAAGTTGTAACCTTAGGTTCATTTAACATGCTCATTTTATGGGCCATTTGGGAACCATTGTTTCGTTCTCTATTCTATGGGCCTATAATTATATAATGTAATAAACTAATAATAGTAACCGATAAATATATATTCTCTTTGTATTAAATTATTTGGGTTCTTGGAAAAGTTATTTTATATCAATGTATTTATTATTTTAGAAAACTAACGAAATTTGTGTTAAAAAAATCTACGAAATTTTTGTAGTTGGTGAAAACTTAATAAAAAGTATATTGCTGTGACAATTTTTTACTTTTATAAATAATTACAAAAGTATTTTTTAAATCAATGTAAAAACGGTTACAGCGATGATGGCTATTGAAACAGCTTTCAAAAACAGTTGGTACAATTTGTGGCTAGAGTGTGACTCGCAATTAGTAGTTAGTGCCTTCAAAGGTCAAAAAGGAGTTCCTTGGAAACTCAAAAATAGGTGGAATAACTGCTTAGCTATCACAAACCGAATGAATTTTTTAGTTTCTCATATATTTAGAGAAGACAATACTTGTGCAGACAAATTAGCCTCCCACAGTCTTGTTATACATGGTTATATTTGGTGGGATCTAATCCCAGACTTCATTAGAAAGGAGTTCTTTAGTAATAGGCTTGGTCTCTCAAACTATAGATTTAGATGATTGTTCTTCTTTCTCATGGGTTTGGTTGATGCCCCCCATGTTTTTTGTACGATTTGTTTTATCTTTTTTAATATATCTTGGTGTGCTGCAAATGATTGGTAGAGGTCGGGGTGCCAACCTAGTTGGGATCACTGCTTCTATTGTGATGCCTCTGCATACCTTTTGTTTAAAAAACAAAAATCCATGTAAAACTAATTACAAACTCAACAATTAAACCTTTTCAAACTACTGAAATAATTTTGAAAAGGACAAGGCGGACTCAACATTTATTTATATAATTTAATAATGAGGCTTTTTCAAACAAATGAAAATAATTAATTTATTGAATATGTTTTATTTGAAATTTATCTTTTGAATCTTTAGGATTGTAAAATTATTTATTAAATTATTATAATCAATTTTATTCAACTTTTTTTAAATCCTTAATAGAAGGGTGTAAGATTGTAACACCCTAACGGGTATTATCGTAACTAGGTCTAGATTTCTAAGACTGAAAAAAAAAACTTTAAAAGGTAGAAACAATATGTAAATACTACTCATAAATATAATTAGCTATTATATACGAACAATACAATAAAAATACATGCCTAATACAACTCATCTATCAGTCGAAGGTGTCGTATAAAATATAAAGAATACAAAAACAACATAAACTAGGTTACGTCTTCTTGCACATGACTCCAAGCTCCATCTGCACACGTCTTCACTTATATCTTGAAAAAAGGGGAAACTTGTAGGAATGATACACAATGTCTCAGTGAGTGCTTTAAGGGTTCTACGGCTAGGTCAGACAACCTTCATCACTTATCTTTCATGGCCTTAGTCTCACTAGGTCTCTCATAATTCTCCATACCTATGGTCGAGTTTATACCTTTCAACGGTCAATACTCCCTGTTAACTGCTCTTTCATTCTTACAACTATTATATTGGTTTGCTATCTCATTCTTAACCTAAGAACTTATCCTCATTACTTATATTTTCTTACACAAAACTCTCTTTAGAATTTACTCTTCTTCCTTTTATTATTCAAAGTTGTCCTCTAGGGGTCAAGTCTAAGGTCACAGATATTCTAAAATACACTTGACACTCCCTTAATGTTCATCTTAATACACTTATTTTATTCTTTCTTACTTGTCTTATACCTTACCTTTCTATTACATCGTGAGGGAATTCACCCTTTCTCTATCTTATTCACAACTATTATTATCTAACTAGAATCCTCATAATACTATCCTAGGGCCTAGCCTCTCACTTATCCTTAAGGTAGCAAATACAATTCTAATTACAAACATACATTTATTTCACATCTTTTTCTTAGTAACTAGACATATGCATTGTTTTGTGTCATCAAACAAGCATAACATACACTCATAACATGAATACATATGCAAAATCTTGACATTTCATCACAAGACACAATTACATCATTACATTATAACAAGATGCATATGCATGCTATGTTCCTAAACCACTACTCATGCACATGTGGTACCAACCTAAACTTTTCTGAAAGTAGACTAGAAGTAAATGCAGGCCACAAGAAGTGTCGTCAATATCGATGTCTTTGGCTTTTGCATCCTTAACTAGCATGATATCCCTTGGTGATTAGTTAGGGTTACCGAGTTTTGTCAGTACGTCCCAGCTCCATGGAATCAGCATGGACCATTAGAGTTGTCCCAGCCAGATAACCCCTAAGGCTAGGGTTAGGCAACCCATCACAACCTCCAGCAGCCAGATTCCTACATACTTTCCTCATCACATAACTCAAATGTTATGATGCATGGTCATATATAATGCTTACAACTTTTCATAAAATTTTGTCATGAAACATTAGCACAACTTCATATCACACTCAATTCTTTCAAGGTAAATTACAATCATAGAATATAAATTCAACCAGACATAAAAAAAACAACAAAGAGTTAAAAATTGTAAAATAGAATTCATAAATACAAAGAACGGAATTGTAAAGGTTGTATCAACCCGGCAAGACGGAAGTCCTGCCTAGCAGTCCAGCGAACTCGCCTAGTAAGTCTGCACCGAAACCCAACCCACCTAGTGGGTATGCACCCCGCCCAAGGCTGGCCAACACGGTATCCAGTTTTTGAAGAAAATCACCTAGCGGCTGTTTAATCCCCCTAGACAGATCCAAGGTACTAATTTTAATTTATTTTTCCTATTGTCTTTGGTTTCTAAATGCTCCAAAATAAATAATTAGGTTCTTAATCACTCTTCTACATTGATAATTCGTCCATCTAATCTATAAATTCCTTACTCCCTCACAATCCCCTCAAAACTCATCAAATCCTTAAACTTAGGCATAAGGAGGGAAAAGATAAATAGATGAACAAGAACAGCATAAAGCATAAGGAGGGACACAAGGGAGAGCACTCACCTTTATGGACATGCAAAGCTAAGTTCTAGGGTTTGCATTCTCTAGTTTTTATTCCTCCTCTTTCTCTTCCTCTTCTTCTTCTTTTTCTCCTCATTCTCTCTACCTTCTTTCTTCTTTTATTTTTTTGACGGCTAAACCTAATCCTCCTTCTCTATTCGCTTCTTATAACATGTGGGTTGGTATGTGGCTTAGGAGCTTTAGTCCCCTATTGGGCCCTAGATGCTCATTTGGGTTTTGTGAAAACATTGCTACTAATTCCTCATACTAAACTGTTAATGATGATGATGATGATAATAATAATAATAATAACAATAAATATTATAATAATACAACACAAAAATAATAATAATAATAATAACTAGTACAACAACAACAATAGATAAAATAATAACAACAATAGGAATAACAATAATAACATAAGTTATAGTAATAATATAATAATAACAATAACTCCTAAAGCATCTTTTATCCAATAACACATGATACTAAGAGCTGCCTTGTGGCTTCTTTCTAGTACCTAAAATTTGGAGTGTTACATAAGATTCTTATTCAATAATTTTTAATGATTATGAGATAGTACATATTAAGAAAAGGATAACATTAATCAATGAAGAGAATGAAATAATAAATGAATGGGAAAAGAAAATGTCATAATAAAAAGAGAAGTTATTTTTAAGAAAAAGAAAGTAGTTATTAAATGAATTGACATTATTTGTCAAGTAATTACTAACTTTTAAAAAAATATTATTAATAAATATAAATAATTTTTAGAGTTTAAAATAAAAAGTTTACCCACTTATCATTGATTGGACAGTACAAAAATTAGATGATCCTCAAAGAGAAAAAAAATGAAAAAGACCTTACTCATATTTTCTATTTTGCATGACAAAAGGATAATACATGTGTAAAAGTTGTCATATAATAAAATAAAAAAATAGAATACATAAAGATGTAACATACTCAACTCAGATGATGTGAATGTCAATTAGTAATTTTCTGTTATGATTGTTGCCAATATTATTAATTATTGTCTAAATTTTTTTTATCGTAGTACAATGTTTTCTATATCATTTTATACACGTATCTATCATTAAAACTATTGTGCTTTTCTTATGCAATTTTTTATTTTCCTATACTTTATTCTCAAAACATATTGCATATATATATTTTTCCTTTTGTACAATATCATTTCTACCTATTAAATACAAATATAAATTTAACTAACTGTTATAATTTACACAACATAAAAAGCATCGTGCATCGCATGAGTAGAAAAACTAGCAATTATATATTATTATTATATATATAAAGTAAGACAGTCAAGCTCTACTTTCTCTTATTTCTTTCTTTCTTTTGAATTATCTTTCACTCACATAAAGGAAGCTTTCTTTCATTTCTATTGTCGGCTATTCTTCGACAATCAAAGGGAAAACAGTTCTTGAACAACTAATTTTATTTTTTCTCTCATCTGTTTTTCTAGCGGGACCATTTTCTACACTCTAACTAAGTTTGATGCTTTTTTGATAAATGCCTACCTTTTACTATTTTGTCTATCTTACTATTTAGGTCTTGCAGGTTCTATAGGCATTGGGGTTGTTTATTTGGTGAAAAAACATCCAAGTTTACTTCACTAGAATTAAAACCATGTTAAGGGTTATTTATGTTCTGTTTATATGTGAAATTATATGTTGTTGATTGTGACTTGTCAATTTCTATGGGTCTTACTAGTTTATCCGATAGTATTTAGTTTGTAATGTTCATATACGAGGCTATTTCCATGGGCTATAGTATGTTTTTTGTTCTGGCCAGTCATTTTGTTTCTATTTCTGTTAACATTGTTGCCTAACCCTGCTATGTTATTACTGCACCACTGCAGTAAATTTGAAATGACTTCGAAGTTTGATAAAGACTTGGGAAACCATACCATGGTTGTCTCGAATACTCCTATGTAGTACTGGTTTAAGGGCCTCAGATATGTCTTGATTTTGGTAAAAATCATGATATGAGAAGTAATTTAAATCCATAAAGTTGTCTTTTTTATAATGGTTAACATAATACAGAGACTTTCTTTCTTAATCGAGGAATTATATAAGTAGATAATTATTAGCTAGGTGAAAATTTATTTGATTAGTTAATTTTAATTAACATTTAATGTTGGTTTGACTTGATTTTTAAAATTGATTTTACGCATTATTGGGTGTGAAAATTATTGTCCACCTTTAGCTGAAATTAGGAAAGTCAATAAATTTACTGAACTCAGCTAGCTTATAATTATAAAACAACAAAAAATAGCAACTGTTATCAAAATCGGTGAACTAAGGGATAACATAAGGTATGTGAAACAGCTCAAGGAGCAAGTGAAATTGCTGGAGGAACATATCAAAAGGAAAAGTGATGAATCAGTGATTCTTATGAAGAATGGGTGGTTAGTAAAATATCCACTTTTTGGGTTAGTATATTGGTATTGTGAAGAGTTGTTTAGGACATGCGGGAGATTAGATTGTAACATAACATTTTGTTGATTCAGGTTGAAGTTTGACTTTCTTGGACAACTTCACCGTCCTAACCTTGTAAAACTTGTATATAAAATTAGCTTGTGACTTTATTCAATTAATGATGTCTTAAGTTTGTCCTTTTAAGACTAAAAACTAAATTAGCTTGTGACTTTATGCAACAAGCTTGTATCACAAGTGATTACTGTCTTTTTTATATAAAATTAAAATTAGCTAGACAAATGTGATGTCATTTAAGACCTTTGTCAGCATATAATATCATAAAGTGTTTCTTGAATAGTAGCCAATGACTGTATAGAGTAAATTTGCATTCTGCTCAATTTACTTTTCTGACTTTCTCTGGACATTGAGAACACTGACAGTTGTTTTACCATGGAATAATTGAGGATGGATATTTATTTATCTGCAATGATTTTAGGATGCCAAGAAGAAATTATCTGCAAGAACAAACTCTTTGGATAAAAGTTTAGATGAATATGATGTCCTTACTAAAACTACTAGGGGGAGTGAGTAAAAGTTTAGCATGTTTACTTTTGTCTTCTTTGTTGTTTAACAATAGAATATATCTTCTATTTCATATATATGTAATTCAACGGGAAACAGATATGATAAGTTGAGATTTCAAGTCTATTGTTTCAGTCCATGTGTTCTCGTAACTCAATTGCAAAATTTTTGTTATTTCTTTAATTTTTTTTGTTGGATGTTTAACTTAAGCTTGATTACTTTGCTTCTCAGGATGCTAACATTATGAAAATTGATTTGAGGTTGTCCTTACAGGCAAGGAAGGGGAAAAAAACAAATTATTTAAAAAAATTGTTTTTTTACATCGGTTATACCAACAACCAATGTAAAAACTTTTTACATTGGTTAAAAAAATAGCCAACGTAAAAAGTCAATTTTTTACATCGGTTATGCCAACAACTGATGCAAAAAGTGGTTCAGTTTAGTAAAATGAACATCTTTTTACATCGGTTATAAGTATAACTGATGTAAAAACATTACTTTTTACATCGGTTAAAAAATAACCGATGTAAAAAATATTTTTTACATCGGTTCAATAACCAATTTAAAAAGTTAGCACTTTCTATATCACCTGAATCTATAACGTCATTAGAACTGATATAAAAAGTCAATTTTAACCAATGTAAAAAGTCTAATATGCAATAGTGATTGTACCACTACTAGCTCCTTATTTCTCAAGGTATTATAAAATTAGGATGATTATTATTGTCACTACATTTAGCTTGGCAATGTATGTATTTGGAGGGGCAAGGGTAGCGAAGCAAAGGGTACTTGATGTTTGTGTTGCTTATGTTTTTGTTCAATCCAAAAACCTATTTAAACCATTGCTAAAATACGTGTCTTAAACCCTATTGTGGATTTTCAATGAATAATTTACGAATTGAATTTATATATTTGGGATAGGTTTGACTGTAGTAATGTTGTATCATGTCCATGAAGAGAGTTAGATTTTATTTTTAAGAATGGTATATCTGTCCATAATAGTGGATTTAATTATCATAATTTTACTAATGCAATGCATTTGTTTTTGTATATCTTGTTTGCAGTCAATTGTTTTTAATTCCTAAAAATTATTATTATATTTAATTATAGTAATTAAGGTGATTGTAACAAGTATATATTTCGATTAACTTAATCAATTAAATTATTAAATCTTAAAAGGATTTTGATTTTATATAATACGGTGATTAATTTATTAAATTTTTGAAATGTTTTCTATAATTATTGTCACTTTTATGCATTATAATGATTTTATGACAATTTATTGTAGATATGTATTATAATGGTAATAAATTATTATATTACCTTATATATTAAAGCACCACACTGATTTCTTTTTAGATCGAAATGTTACAGAAATTTTTATTGTATTTTTTAATTTATAAAAGTGCACAATTATAGATTTGAAATACTTGAAAATGAGTGTATGTTCTTATTTTAAATAATTAAAATAATTACTATCATCAGATATATCTTTTAATTAAAATAATTAAGATTATTTTAGCTTTAAATATAGGAAAATAGATTATTTTTAAACTAACTAAAATAATTAGAATAATTTTGACCAATTTACAAAGGTAATTATGATCACCATAAGTATGTTTTAATTAGGATAACTAAGATTGTTTAAAATTTTAAATTAAAATAAATTTACAACAAGTCTGTATTCTTATTTGAAATAATTAAGGTAAGTATGATCATCATATATATGCTCTAATTATGACGGTTATGATAATTTTAAATTAAGGGAAATAAAATCATTTTGATCTAATTAGAATAATTATGACCAATTTACGATGAGTATATATTCTTATTTGAAAGAATTGACGTAATTATGATCATCATATATATGTTTTAATCAAATTAATTAAGATTATTTTAAATTTCAATTTAACGTAAATAGATTATTTTCTATTAATTAGAATAATTAGTGCAAAAATGTATTATTTTAATTTTTTTCTATTTTGAATTTTATAACATTTGTATAGTATTACTATTTTTGTCAATAAATTAAATTAAAATAATACAAAATTATTCACTTGATAATGGATTTGATTATCATAATCTTCCTAATGTAGTGTCTTCTTTTTTTTTGTAGTTTTTTGTTTGTGGTATTTGGTTCATGGTATTGTCTCATCTACGTTGTATGTTTGGTTTATAGATGAAAGGATAAAGAGTTGATCAAATTTGTTTTCAAATAAAGTTAAGATCAAGATTTAAATTCCATATATGTTACTTATAAATATATGGAATCCAATAATTGAAAAGCATTTAAACAATGATTAAAAAATCTTTGTAAAAACATATTAAGATTTAGAGGTACTACTTACATCATATAAAAATATAAATTTTACACAAGAATACATTAATATTTAAGTCATAGAAGTAAATAAAAATTATAAATCATAAATTAAATATAAATAAAGTAAAAATATCAATTCATAAATTAAAGCTAATATACAATTTTTGAAAAATATTGATGCATCGCATTTTATACCATGTTTGCATAGTATTATAATTAGGATATGTTGCATATTTATGCCTTCTTTGGTTCTATTTCTAGTTATTTTAGTTATTTTTCCCTTTTGTTGGACTAATCTTAGTTTTAGTCATATTTTGGTTTTAGGAGCACATTTTCCCTTGATTTAGAGCATGGAGCGTGAACAAGGATTGGAAAGCTCTTATGTTGATTCTTGATGATGGCGTGAAGTTTGGTTGGAGCTCGAATTGAAAAGAGTTGAAGCAAAGAAGCAAGAAGATTGAATCTTCACAGTGAGCAAGGATCACGGGTAGCCCGTGAAACACACTATTGCCCGTGAACCAATATATTAAGCACATCAAGATCAAACAGTGGAGTTCACGGGCAACCCGTGATCAACCCTTCAGCCTATGAACCAATCTGTGAGCGCACCAAAGTCAAGACAGCACATAGGCTGAACAACCCTTTTACCCGTGACCTGTCACCTGCAAACTATTTTAAGTATTTTTGCATTTTGATTTTGTTTGGGCTTGGACTCCCATTAGCCTAAGATTTTAAATAGACTTTTTAGGATTAGTTTAATCATCTGGGACCTTGGCATTAATTGCGAAGAGCGAGAACTTAGGATTGCGATCTTCACCTCTTTTTCTTTTCTGGTTTGATCTTCTCTTTTCTACTTCTTTGTTTTCTATGGCTATGTGTGTGTAGTCATCTTTGTTCTAGGATTGGGCATAGCCCTATGAATGTTTAATGAATTGATTTCTTTTATCCTTGTGTGATTCTTGTTCCTCTCTTGATTTCTTCTCTATTGATTTTCTCTATTGCAAAACGAATTGGCCACGTTTTACATAACCTTAGGGATTTGAGGAAGAACCGAGAAGTGAACTTAAATATCGAAACTATAAGGAAGAAACCTAGGTCTAAACCACGAAAGTAGGTGAAACCTTTGGGGATTAATTGAATTAACAAAGAACTCATTAGGTCTAATTAAACACAACCACCATGAAAGTAGGGGACTAATTTGATTAGACACCCATTTATATCTTGAAAGAGAATGAAGGATACCTTAGGTTAATTCACCCTCAAGAAGAACAAGTAAGAGCACAGGATAAGAGAATTAATTTTGTAAGCGTCATAGGGTGAACCTCAATCCTAGATGTTTTCTTTCATTGAATTAATATCAGTTTTATTTGCTTATTTAATTGAATTTCTAATTCTTTTGCTTTAAACCTAAATTCCCAATTTCAATGATCTTTGTTTAATTTTTATTAAATTGTGATAATTACCAAGCCAAATACACAATCGCTGTGGATTTGATATTTTATTACTTGCCGACAACCGTACACTTGTGGTACTGTATCAAGTTTTTGGCGTTGTTGCTGGGGACTACGTCTCTTAACTCTGTGATTTTTGCTTTTTAATAGAATTAGACAATCTCCCCCCTTAATTCCTTTTTTTTCTTTTATTTATTTCCTTTTTAGACTTCACTGGCTATTCTCTTTTGCAAGTGCTTTTCTTTGTATATGTCAATATCTCTCTATCTAGGGGAACCCATTAAAGCAGACCCTAAGATAGAGAGAACCTTCCATAGAAGGCAAAGACAACGAGAGCAGAAGCACAAAGCAACTTTGGCACCAGAAGAAACTAAAGCAATGGTAGAAGAAGAGCAAGCAGTTAGACCCTTAAAGCATTTTGCCGCCTCGAGAATTCGTGGGTTGCTAGTTGGAGTAGCTCGCCCAACTGTCGCGGCAAATACAAGTTTTGTTATACCACTCGTTTTGTTAAGCATGCTGAAGCAAAGTCAATTTTAGAAGACCCCACGAAGCACCTTGAAAGGTTCTTGGAGATATGCGAGACCCAACATTTTCAAGGTATTTCAGTTGACGCTCTCCACCTACGCCTATTTCCCATCACTCTAGCAGATAAGGCAAGAGCATGGATGAGGACTCTTCCCAGGAATGATGTCACCACCTGGGACTTATGTGAGCAAGCTTTCCTCGACAAATACTACCCACTATCGAAGATAGGTGAGATGAGGAAGCAAATTGCTAACTTTTGCCAAGGCAAAAGTGAGTCTTTTGCTGAAGCATGGGAGAGATTCTCTAGATTATTATTTGCACCAATATGTCATTACAATTGGCAGATTGATCTGTTAAACATTCGATGGGAATTGTAGAAGATATTCTGTTAAGGTAGGGAATTTATTTATCCCATGTGATTTTGTAGTATTAGAGATGGAAGAGGATGCCAACATTCCTATTATTCTAGGTAGACCCTTCTTAGCTATAGGTGATGTTAATATAAGTGTAAAGAAGGGTAATCTTTCCTTGACTGTAGGAGTTAACACCATTGAATTTGATTTATTTAAGGCTAATGATTTCCCTATTGTTAAGAATTCTGTGTGCAGGGTTGACTCATTAGATCCAATGATGAAACAATAGGTAGTTAAGTGCCCTGTTGAGGATCCACCAGAACTATTCTTAACTGGAGAGCAACATGCTAAGCATCCTACAAAGGAACGTTCGAAGGAAACGTATAAGCCAAAAAGGGAACCTTACATCCTTCCTCACCGACACAGATTAAGGAATCTTGAGGTTTCAACTGAGGGAGGCAAAAAGAAGAAAGAGGAGTTGAACTGTGACTTGGCATGGAAATTGATTGAAAAAGGGATGGCACTTTCCTTCCCTCACCTAGCTAAGGAAAATTAATTCTAATAGGCATCAAGCTCATGATGTTAAATAAGCGCTTCTTGGGAGGCAACCCAAGTCCTACTCCTTATTTTATTAGTTATTTTTTTTCTTAGAATATTAAGAGTTTGGAACTTATGTCTTATTTTCTTAAATTCAAATTTACAGGATGTGATCTTGTTCTTACGTAATTTTAGGATGTTAGGTTAAGTCTTTTCTTTTGTTTGTTTTGATGTTACCATTTCTTTGCTTTTTCTTTGTCTTTTTGTGATTTTGCAGGACTAGGTAGCTTTTGAAGAGACAATATGACGAAAAGTAGTTGCACTAGACTATTTTGGGGGAATTTCGACAAACAACAGTGACAATCATGGGTAGCCCATGAAACACCCTACAGCCCATGATCAAATCTACCTGGTACAGTATTAGGCACTTCTTCGAATAGAGCCGTTCACGAGCAGCCTGTGAAATACCCCTTAACCTGTGAAACGCATCAGGGGGAGCATATAAGAGTAAAATAGAGCCATTCACGGGCAGCCCATGAAATACCCCTTAACCCATGAAACGTATCAGGGAGCAAGTAAAAGTAGAACAGAGTCGTTCACAAGCAACCTGTGAAATGAATGCTAGCCTGTGAAATGGGCCATTTAAAATATATATATATATATATATATATATATATATATATTTTACCTCCCCTCCCCCTATCCACTTGCTCGATGAGTTTGTTCCTCTCTTCCCTTTACTTTTGGCTTTTACATTGGGGACAATGTAAGTTTTAAGTTTGGGGTTATTTAGGGTCTTGCATTTACATACTTATCATTTGCATCTATGTTTAGGAATTACACTTAGGACTCATTTGCATTTTATGTAGTTCTACCATCCCTATCTTGTATTTAGGACTTTAGGCTTGTGTGCATTTGCATTTTTGCATCAAACTTCCCCGAAACATAATCAATATCTATGTGTCCATGACAATATTTTCTTCTCTTGAATTCTTTGAATTAGTTGCTGAACATGTTTAAGTCTTGTGGTGGAAATGTTGTATAGATAAACTTTAAGCAAGTTGAAAATTAGCATGATCTTCCTATATAGACCTTAGCCACCAAAAGCGAGGTTTGAGGCTAAATTAGGGGAATTTTTCATTGTATATCTACACTCCTATTTTCATTGCTTGAGTGTAGACTTCTCATTACTGTAGCCTCTAAAAATTGCTTTGGAACCTTGTTAAAGCTATAAATTATGAATTCATCGATAAATGTGATCAAGGTGCTTAGGAATTTTCCTCCAGACCCCTGAATTAGACTATAAAATTAACCCTTAGTAAACTACTTGAGCCATACACTATGATTTCCTATTGATGCCTTTTTGTTTATATATATACATATTTCCTTGGTACCTTATATGGCAACTTTGTGAATTAAATTGGGGTGCTCTGCATAATGTCTTCATTGTTGATGAATTGGAAGAATAGAAAATGCTCAAACAAAGAAGGTTTGAAGTGATGAAAGTGGTGAAATAAAAAAAAAATGAGCTTTGAGAAAACAAAAGAAAAAGTGGAAGTGAAATTGAAATTTGGAGAAAAGTGTGAAAGTATGAACAAAGGAAGTCGAGGAAGGAAACAAGAAGCAAGTTTTATTATACACCCCCTATGCTATAAATTGTTGCTTAATGTATCCTCTGATAGGGTATCAAGATTGCTTTGTAGCCATTTGTATGTCCCTCCTTTCAATTTCCCACCTTATTATTTCTCCCCTAGCCACGTTACATCTAGTGAAAGACCTTGTGATTTGTCCATGCCTTTAGGATATAATTATGGAGATGAGGTTTCCTATCAAGCCTATGGTAGGCTACTTTAGTTGAGAAGTGTTGAGTGAAATTGCCTAGTCCCTAAACACTTTGAGCGTGAGTAAGGGAGTGAACTGGTTTATGTAAGCATTGACTCTGGAAGAGCTGAGCTCTAATTGGACTTGTATGAATTTGTTTGTATGCTTGAATCTTAATTTGCTACTCGTACTCCCATCTTCTTAAGGGCATTGGTTCATTGGATTCCATGTTTCTACCTATGCACACTAATTGTTTGAGGATAAGCAATTTCTTAAGTTTGGGGTTGTTTGATGCATTGCATTTTATACCATATTTGCATAGCATTATAATTAGGATATGTTGCATATTTATGCCTTCTTTAGTTCTATTTCTAGTTATTTTAGTTATTTTTCCCTTTTGTTGGACTAGTCTTAGTTTTAGTCATATTTTGGTTTCAGGAGCATATTTTACTTTGATTTAGAGCATGGAGCGTGTGCAAGGATTGGCAAGCTCTTATGTTGATTCTTGATGATGGCGTCAAGTTTGGTTAGAGCTTGAATTGAAAAAAGTTGAAGCAAAGAAGCAAGAAGATTGAATCTTCATAGTGAGCAAGGATCATGGGCAACCCGTGAAACACACTGCTTCCCATGAACCAATATGTTGAGCACATTAGGATCAAACAGTGGAGTTCACGGGCCGATAGCCCGTGAACCAATCTGTGAGCGCACCAGAGTCAAGACAGCACACGGGCAGCCCGTGAACAACCCTTTTAGTCGTGACTTGTCACCTGTGAACTATTTTAAGTATTTTTGTGTTTTGATTTTGTTTGGGCTTGGACTCCCATTAGCCTAAGGTTTTAAATAGACCTTTTAGGATGAGTTTAATCATCTTGAACCTTGGCATTAACTGCGAAGAGCGAGAACTTAGGATTGCGGTCTTCACCTCTTTTTCTTTTTTGGTTTGATCTTTTCTTTTCTACTTCTTTGCTTTCTATGGCTGTGTGTGAGTAGTCATCTTTGTTCTAGGATTGGGCATAGCCCTATGAATGTTTAATGAATTAATTTCTTTTATCCTTGTGTGATTCTTGTTCCTCTCTTGATTTCTTCTCTATCGATTTTCTTTATTGCAAAACGAATTGGCCACGTTTTACATAACCTTAGGGATTTGAGGAAGAACTGAGAAGTGAACTTAAATATCGAAACTATAAGGAAGAAACCTAGGTCTAAACCACGAAAGTAGGTGAAACCTTTGGGGATTAATTGAATTAACAAAGAACTCATTAGGTCTAATTAAACGCAACCACCACGAAAGTAAGGGACTAATTTGATTAGACACCCCTTTATATCTTGAAAGAGAACGGAGGATACCTTAGGTTAATTCACCCTTAAGAAGAATAAGTAAGAGCATGGGATAAGAGAATTAATTTAGTAAGCGTCATAGGGTGAACCTCAATCCTAGAAGTTTTCTTTCATTGAATTAATATCAGTTTTATTTGCTTATTTAATTGAATTTCTAATTCTTTTGCTTTAAACCTAAATTCCCAATTTGAATGATCTTTATTTAATTTTTATTAAATTGCGATAATTACCAAGCCAAATACACAATCACTGTGGATTCAATATTTATTACTTGACGACAACCGTACACTTGCGGTACCTTATCAAATATACCTAACATTTTTAAATATTTATGATTAGTTATAATAGAATTTAAGCTTAAATTAACCTGAATAATACAAGACATAAAAAATTAACTTTAAACTTGAACTAATTCACTTAAGTATATAATTTGATAATATATTATGATATATATCGTTTTTCTTTAGAGTGTAAGATGTAAATCACTTTTTTATGTGTAATTCGTTACATTAAATTATTGGTACTTTATACTTTCATATAATTTTGTGCACAACACTTTCAATTTTATAATGAAAATCAAATTGATTCATGTCTAAAATAAATCAATAAAACTATAATGTTTGTGGGAAATAATATTAATTAATTATAAATTGATGAGATATTTAAATCATGTGTTAATGTCCCATTATATTAGAATCAATTGTACATTTAATCATTTTAAAATTAAACATACATAGTAGTTATTTATAAAGATTTAATTTTTAAAGTAGTAGTAATAATAATAATTTGCTATAAAAAATTTATTTTCATGGTTTTCTATTATGTATCACTATTATATTCACTTTTTTTAAAATATATATTTGTTTTATAATCTTTTTAGTTATTAATAAAAGTATACTTTAATAAATTAATAATTTATATATCACCATGGATGATGTAGAGGAGGAGGAGTAGCAGGTAGTGTAACATCCCCAATTTTGAGTAATAGAAACAAGAACATAATTATTGTCCAGCATGCCTATAGGTATTAAATAATAGTTATCCATATATTAGAATATTACAGAAATAGTATGACAAAACCCAAATGGAGAGCTAAGGCCCAAGGCAGGCCAAAGCCCACCCACCCACACATGGTTTAAGAGGAAAAGATAAGGAGTGTTAGAGAAAGAAACGAAAAAGAAAGGGAGAAGAATAGAGAAGGAGAATGGAGAAGGAGAAGAGGAAGAAGAGAAAAGGAGCAGAGATCTCAAAACCCCAAAGCTCATCTTTGTGGATCCCCGTGGTGAGTGCTTCCTCCTTATCCTCCCCTACCCCTTTGATTATTGATTGTATTCCCTTTCCCCCATTTTCCCCTTTGAATCCCAAGTTTGGGTTTTTATGAGCTTTTAATGATTAAGCATGATTGAGGGGTTTATAAGGTAGATTAATTGGTTAGAAATGTAATAGAAGTGTTTTGGGATTGTTTATGGTGGTTTGGAACCTTTGGGTAGCCATTGATGCCCCTAAGCATTATAGATTTTGCAAAAATCACGGTCTTCAGAATTGTTGCTCTAGCTGAGCAAGTAGAATGTTAGCTGAGTGAGTGCTAGCTGAGCAAAAATCAAGATTTTTAGCTGAGTGAGAAAACACCTAGATACAGGTCTGGGAGTCTCATACAGGCTCAATAAGCGAGAATGGGTCTCGCTAAGTGAGAGTTGAGTCTAGAAAGAGTATGGTTGCACCCTTGTTTTCTATGCTTGTTTTTGTATGTTTGCTATTTGTTATGTTGTGTTGCAACATTTTGATGATGATTGCTTGAGTAATTGTAGTATATTGCATTCGCGTGATTGTTGCATCTGCCTGGTATAGTTTATAGGTAACAATAAACCCTATGTAATAAGACATTTAAGATACTTAAGACATTAATAGGTATCTCCTTAGCAAAGATGGGGATTTTTCCCTAAGTCTATGAAAGGTTTTCATGAAAAGAATGGTTTTAAGAAAGGAATACGATTTGAGAAAAGCATATATTTTTAAAGAAAGAGGTTTTTGAGGAAAGCCTATGTTTTAAAAGGAAAGCTATGCTTTCAAAGATAAGTACCTCTTTAGTAACTGTTAGGACCTCCTTGGTACCGGCCATGTCAGAGCCACACGCTCAGTATACTACAGTGTGCAAACCACAATGAGGATACCGAGGTTACTAAGAAAAGATGAGATGATATACAACTCTACATGAGTTGTAAGAGAAGAAGGGCTAAGAGGCCCGGTATCAAGGGAAGGACTATCATCCTTCAAATACTAGGGGAAATACAACATCTTTCCTTAATGGAAGAACGGGTTCTTTAAGAACATAGAGAGAGGAACTCCTTTGATATTGGAAGGTAGTCTAACCACTTGGACCAATAGTTTTTTAAAGTCATAGCAATAGGAATGCCTCTTGACAACTAGAGCTCAGCCCAAGAAAAGACAAGAGACTATGAAACTTAATAATAAAGATAACAAGAACCACACATAATAGAATCAAAACCAGGATGTGAATAATGTGAATGCTTTTGTGAGGCATGTATATTTCCCTATAAGGTATATGATGATGTGTATGCCTAGTTATAAGCGAGTCTAGTTAATTCTAAACTAGGAAACTTATGTGCTTAGTGAGGATTTAGTTTATGTATAAGTCCCAAAAAGGGCCAGAAAAGAGAAAGATAAGGAAAGGAAAGGTCAGTCCTCACTTGGTATTATGGAAAGAAAAAGTCTAGAGAAAGTAATTAGGAGTATAAAGTCCTCATCAAAGCGATGGGGAGATAGTTGTTGGTGTAAGGAATAGTATGGGTCAAAAGACCCAAGGCTCAAGCCCCCTAAAGATTAGCAAGTCCTAGTTGGGCATAGTTCATGGGAATAAGAACTAAATAGGTAAAGGATTGAAGGTTTTAGTAAGAGGTAAAACCATCATAGTATAAGAAAAAGATTTCTAGAATAGAGGGTCAGGCTAGAGTCCTTAGAGCATTCACTGAGACAATATGCCTCATCCCTTTTATGTTTCATGTTTTTATAGTTTGAATAAGTGAAGTCATCTTGGGATTAGCTTGGAGCATAGAGCTTGGAGTCATTGCAAGAGGAAGAATTTGTAGCTTTGGACCTCCCAATATCTAGGAATTTATTTATTTTAATGTTTTGTTTGTTCATGTATTATATGGCACATGAGTGCCAAGAGATTTGTAATAGCTGTTTTAAGTACGATTACAAAATTGACATTTAAGTTTTAGTTACCGCATAGTTTCTCTGATGTACATATATTATAAATTCTTGTGTTCTAGTGATGTAAGTAGGCAAGAGGTAATGCTCTTTAAGGGTGTTACACGTAGTAGTAATAGTAATAATGCTGCTACTGATGATGATATTATAATAATAATAATAATAATAATAATCTGTTATAAATATTTTGTTTTCTAGGTTTTAGATTATGTATCATTATTATATTCATTATTTTTCCTCTAAAAATATTTTTATTTTATTATCTTTTCATTAATTAATAAAAGAATACTTTAATAAATTAATAATTTACACATCATTAAAGATTATATTCACGATTAGATAGTTTATAATGCATCAAAATTTTCAATTGACCACATTATAGTATTGTGAAAGGATACATTTATGTAAATTAGAATTATATGAGACATTTGTAAATATAGAATTACGAGTCTACTAGTTATTATTACTCAAAATAAAAGAAGATTAACAAAATTATTCTATACACAATTTTATCTTAATTCGTATTCATCAATACTTTTTATTGTTACATATAACTTTAGATACAAGCAAATATATGTTTCTGTAATTAACGTAATACCCTAAAAGGTATTACCTTAAGCTTATGCATCTTAAACATCAGAATGTGGTTAATAGAAACATACATATAAAAATATCATAATATGTGATGCCATTATTCAAGAAATTCACCGTTCCAGGTCATACATGCTTCTCAAGTAACATAATCACATACATCGTAAAAACGAATCCTCTTACTTACGGGATCACTATACAAAATATTACATATGCATATCATTGTCTTTCAAAAGAATATTCTATAGTCTATCTATACATCAATCACCCAAAACATGATGTCTTCAAGGCCAAGCACCAACAATCCTTACCTATCAATCTAGAAAATGAAACTAAACTAATGAGACAATGTTTTAGTGAGTGCTAAACAAATGCAATACAATGTATGAACCTCTTGAGTGCATCGATCACAATAAATATCAATTACTCAACTTCAAAACATAAAGTTTTCATAACATTCATTCAAGTGCCTAGCCTTTTATATTTACTCTTTTCCATCCTACGGGAAAGTTTTGAGCTCAAACTTTCAAAGAATGTCCCCTTTGTCCTTATGCTATGATCTCTTACTTATATACCCCTTTAGTTCGAGGGCTTTAGCCACTAGCCTTTGGGGAATAGAAAGTGACGAAACCTGCCCATTTGCCCAAAGAGGGCACCTTAGTCTATTGCATTCTTTTCTTTCATTAGAACATAGATATATGCCGACTTCATATTTATATCCCCCTCTAGTCCGAAGGGCCTTTTCATTAAGACCCTTTAATCACCCTTTTTGGCATCTACAGTGTGCAGTACCTTCTTTCCTTCAAAGGGGATTCATCATACATAAATGTCAAGCAAAAACCAAATTCTCAAGTAGCCATTTATTACAAGCTTTAAACATATGATGGGAATTGGAATAAGTATGATATGTTGTTCTAGGGGTCTCTCACTTAGCAAAGGCATATCCTCGCATAGTGAGTAAGACCCTATTGCTTAGCGAGCTTCAAAGTCGCTCAGCGAAAATGTGCAGAGGTCCTAGACCTGTTCTTTGGAGCCTTTCTCGCTTAACAAGGGTAGGTCTTGATTAGCAAAGAGAAAACACCTTTTCTGGAGTCCAATTTTCGCTCAACGAGGTCCACTAATCTTGTTTAGCGAGAATACATGAGGTTTCTAGACCTATCCTTAGAGGTATTCGCTAAGCCAAACATTTTCTTGCTCAACCATAATGTGATTTTGTAAAATCGTGATTTTTTTGATCTCTGCACATTTTAGGCCAACTATAACCACCTCAAGGGTCCAAATTCATAATAGATGGTTCAAAATTCATTCTAAACTCCTCTAAACATCAACCCAACATCAAACAACACATTAATCATGTAAAACTACGACAAATCCCAAAATTCCCTTTTTTAGAGTTCAAAACTTAAAACCCAAAACCCAATCACAAAACCACATGATCAAGAGCGGAAAAAGGAAGAACACGAAGATGAAGCACACATAATGAGTTTCAAGAATGGTTGAGTGGATGGGTGTCTCTTGCTCTTTCCCTTTCTCCTCTTCCTCTTTACCTTCTCCTTTCTCTTCTTTCTTTTCTCCTAAGGGTGAAAGTGAATGTGGGTGTGTTTTTGTGAGTGTAGGTGGTGGTTTGGGGTTTTAGAAGGGTGGGGATACCTTATTGCCTTAGGGGCCCTTCTTTCCTCTAATATAACTCTGGCCCAATACTACATCATAAAATAGAACTAAGTTTTATATAATACAGAGCACTCATAAAACAATCATAAAAGACATTTGATTTATTTATTTTTAACATAATTAGTATTAGCTTATTTTGTGGATGTTACAATTAATGTTAATAATTTGTTTCCCTATGGAAGAAAAAACTGATAATTACAATGTTATTTAAAATATTTTTCATTATTAATATATCATATTAAAATTATGTATATATCTAATCTAAGTTATATACAAATGCGAATATATTTGAAAATATAACATTTTTTAAAACAATATTCATATAAATTACAATAATATAAGACAATATAAATATAAAATTATTTTAATATATATATATATATATACATATATACATATATATTTTGGCGCTTCAAATTTGGGTCAAGTTTACTTTTAGTCCCTTAAACTTACAAGTGATGTTTTTAGTTGTCCTAATTTAGCAATTGCTCACTTTTAGTCCTTATTAGGGGCTAAAAGATCACAAAATAGGGACCAAGAGTGGGCAATTTTCAAATTAGAGGAACTAAAAAATTACTTTTAAATTTAAGCGACCAAAAGCAAATTTAGCCCAAATTTAAGGGACTAAAAAAATATTCTAACCATTTATATAAAATAAAAAATTGTTAAAAAATAATTAAAAATCATAATAATTTAACAAGTTTGTAGATTATAATCTTAACACCCCTGTAGGGGACGAGTTATTAAACTAAGATAAAAAGTAGCATGCAAAATTGATAAAGATGTCATGTATGGTTACAGTAGGTATGCTTTATATGATTGAGCAACTACTCCAAATCTATCTTACCTCCCCTTTTTTTTTTTGTCAAATTCTATCATCCCTCCTCTACATCGTTCTCTATATAGCTCTCATGAAGCATATCAAATAAGAATTTTTCTAGCGTAAAAAATAATAATTACAATTTTGGGTCATAAAACTCAAAGTTAATTAGTGGTCACATGACCACTTAAAAAAGTTATACATTTTTTTTTAATTTTGACCATTGAAGTACGATCAAATGATATATATTTGTAATTGTCATTTTTCACAATAAAAAGAGTTTTCATTTGATACATTATCTCTATATTCTTTACTTTTTATTTGTATTATTTTCATAAAACTTTTAACACAGTTTTATTATTAATTTAAATTTATTCAAGATTATTAAATAATGTCTTAATTCTTAGTTAAGGAATTTCAATCTCATAAAAATCGAGTCTTTTATAAATTTTAATTATTACTAAAAAATATGAATTTAATGACTATCTACTGTCAGTGTAAGTTTTACACTATCAACAAATTAGAAATCATTATAGATATGACTTTCAAGGTAGTTATTATAAAAGTCAACAAACTGACCACACATAAGGATTTGTGATTAGATGACGGTGTGAAATTGTTTTACACTTTCAGAGCATAGTCTAATTAAACAAAATTGAATGTGAGAGAATGGAGAGAGCAGTGGAGCTATTGCAAGCTAAATAACTATTTTAATTTATTGATATAGAGGATTTCTTTTAAAAAATTAACGAAATTCAATTTAAAATAGGATGAAATGTGTAAAATGAAAGAAATAAATCGTTAAAACATCAGATATACAAATAAAGATAAAAGAAGAGTGGCCAAAGATGGTTGAGAAAAAAAAAAGTTGGGTTCATTGTTAAATCAAGTTAAATTTGAAATTAAAATTAAGAAATATATTTGAAAAAATAAAAATAAATGCTCAAGATATAGGATTATGATCAAACATGTGACTCAATGTGAATGAGAAAAATTCCTAAAAATATGATCATTCAAGAATAATTCATGTAAATGCTATCATTAAAGGATGAAGATTCAGAATTATAATATAAAAATAGATCTAAAAATAACATTATATCACAATTTAATTGTTTATCATAAACTTGAAATATAATTTATATATTTAAAAATATTTATTTATTATTAATTTTAATTACAATATAATTTTAAATTTAAAAATATTTATTTAATAAAAATTATAATTTTAATTATATAAAAAATATTTATTCTCTTCTCAAGTTTAACGGATATGCATGGTAAAGAGTTTACACTACCAACCAATTAGAAATCAGTTTTTGTATGATTTTTTGGGTAATTATTATCATAGTCAACAAAATTACCATACTAGTTTGTAATTGGATGACAGTGTAAAAAAGATTTTGCACTGTCAATATATACACTTCTTTATAATACATATATTAAAATATTCATTTTTTATGTAAACAAAAATACTAATTTTAAGATAAAAAAGAAGCCAAAAAGGAACTATCATACTCCTATTTTAATATATATTTAAATATTTAAAAACTTAACAAGCAGTTTAAGTTTTTTAAATCACAAATTAGAATGATTGTGAATTTTTAAAATACAAATTTGAACAATGCGAGTCATCAATTTTTATTGAAATGAAATTGAATGTGAGAAAAAAAGTGAAGAGAATGAGTTCTTCTAGTGACAAATAGTGGTCCTCGTTTCATTTAATATAGGGTGGATTTTGTTAGAATTCTCGCCACAAAGACCGCAATCCACACCGTATGATGTAAAATACCTGTAACTACAACAACCTTAATGCTATCATTATGTTTAAAACCTTGGAAGTCGATTTTCCCCATTAGCAACAGTATCATTGTAGGAGAACCATTCTACAACCCACAAACTCCATCCCCTTGCTGTGATACCATACTGTTCAGCCATTTGCTACTACCTAAACTGACTTCAAACCAACAAACTTGTAAAAACCCATTTCCTTGTTCGCTTCACCAAATCGCCAATATAACTTCACCTCGTTCTAGTTTTTACTTACTATCTCACCTGTGAACCAACATTAAGCCCACTAATCAGACCTTGCAACCATGTCAATTGCCCCTTGATTTGCTACCCTTGCCCCTCCAAATACTAACATTGTCAAGCTAGATGTAGCAACAACAACAATTATCCTAATCTTATAATGCCTTGAGAAATAAGTAGTTAGTAGTGGTACAATGGTGCCCAAACAAAATGATAGTGTAGATATTAGAGCTTCCTTAAATGGATTAGGTAGGTTTTTCCTCTAAACATTCATTCCAAGAATACTATATTGCAAATGCGGTCACCCTCTCACTGGCTTTTGACAACCATTGCCCTCTTTGAAAATCGTCAATGTTTGTTTCTTTGTTGAGCCTCCATCTGACTCTCGTGATGTATTCTTGACCAACTTACATATAATAAGAACATGCATATAATACAATGAACAATATTTATTGTTATAATACAAGTTTACAACATACATAGTGAACCTTATGAAACAAGAGAAGCTTTTTCCTTCACAAGGGAGTCTCAAAATTTGGGCGTTCAACAAGTGGTCCGTTCATTACAAGTTATGATTATGATGCCCCAATAGATGAGTATGGTAAGACATCTAACTAAAGTTCTTAACATCTTATTTTGTAATTTAATTATGCATAGATCTCTTTAACGTATTTTGATAAAAGCCCTTCCAAATTCTTACCATCAATGCTAAAGTTTACTGATTAACAAATATATCATATAATGACAGGGTTACCTAGACTTCCAAAATGGGGACATCTTAGGGAACGCCACAAAGCTATCAAGTTATGTGAGCATCTATTGCTTAATGGTAAAGCAATTAATATTTCCCTTGGTCCTTCAATGGAGGTAATTTCCTTCCTTCAAACATTTGACTTTCATGGCTAGTGCAAATAGATTGTTTAATTATGAACCCTCCCACATATGGAAATCATAATAAGCCTAATTTGATTGCTTTTTTTACTTTGTTTCAAACATTATATGGAATTTGAATTGTTGCATAGTCATTACTCAACTCCTTGTCCTACTACTGGAATCCTTTGATATTGCATGTATCACAACTAAATTTATAAATATTATCATGTCACTTCATCTATTTTAAAAAGGTAGTATTTTTTATTTTTTGTGTGTTATTACACAACCATGTCATTAGACAACAACCAAGTTTTGCTTCTTTTTTTTTTTTAATATTGATAAGAGTGTCCATGAGAGGGTATGATGGTTTCTTTTATTAGTAATTTCTGTTTTTATAGCTAGAATGATTATAAGCTAGACTTAACAAAAGAAATTTCTACTGGACACCCATGTTGTTGTCATCTTTGTCCAATTTTTGTTGGTAAAGGAGGCTATAGAATTTTCATGAATGGACAGTCTGAAGTTTAGTTCAAGGAAGTAAATTTTAGCTTTGTTATATGGTTAACGTACTATTGGAGATATAAAACTATTGTTGGGACTTTACTTAATTAATAATGTTGGTCCTTGACGTGGGATCAAGCTTTTGTGAACAATTTAATTATAACACCAGATAAATCAAGCTTTAGCAATTGTAGAGGTCATCCACCCCCGCATCAACGCCTATACTTAATCTATTCATCCAGAATTATAAGCCACGATGTGGTAACCACTGTCCACTACATTGCGTGCTAATGTCTATACTGGCTCATTGAGAGCATTTACTGCCATTATTTCTAATGTTGATAAAAATGACAAGATAGTTGAATTTCATAATGCATCGTATTACTTGCTAGCTTGGTTAGTTAGTATTCTTCCAAATTCCAAGAATGTAGGTGTTCAGCATAGCAAAGGTAGGTTATTGATGTTCCTACATACTACTGACATCTTTCTTTAACAATGTAACCTAATCTTGTATAAGGATGCACATAAAAGCTTGTATTATGTACATATTATAACATGTTCATTGAAATACATGTTATAACTTGTATTCTAACAATGAATATTGTTCATTGTATTATATACATGTTATAATACATTTTCTAATTATGGTAAAAGATGGTCAGGAATACGTCACAGTTGATAGATGGTGGTTGAACAGAGCAAGAACATTGATGATTTTCAAATGAGGCAGTGATTGTCGAATGCCAATGACAAGATGATCGTAGTTGCAACAAATATGATGGCCGTTAAAGAAAATCTAGAGGCTAAGATTTTGGTGGATTCATGGGTTTAATTTTTGGTGGCAATTAATTAGAAAACTTGTCTATGTGTGCACTAAGTACAACATTGAGATATAAATTGAATAGAGATGAAAGATATAATTGAATAGAGATGAAGAAATAATATCGTTGGAATGAGCTAGCCAAACCATTTAAGGAAACTCTATTATCAATACTATCATTTTCTTTGGATACCATTATACCACCACTAGCTCCTTATTTCTTAAGGCATTATAAAATCAGGACAATTGTTGTTGTTGCTGTGTTTAGCTTGGCAATGTTAGTATTTGGAGGGGCAAAGGCAGTGAAACAAGGGGCAATTAATATTTGTGTTGCTTATGTTTTTGTTCAATCTAAAAACCTATTTAAACCTTTGCTAAAATATATGCCTTAAATCCTATTGTGGACTTTCAATCTATAATTTGTGGATTCAGTTTATATATTTGGTATAAGTTTCACTATAATAATGTTGTATCATGTCCATGGAGAGAGTTCAAGTTTTATTTTTAAGAATGGTATATCTTGATATTCAATATAGTGTTTTTTTTATTTTGAATACGTCCATAAAAGTGGATTTGATTATCATCATCTTACAAATGCAATGCATTTGTTTTTATAGCTCTTGTTTGCAATCGATTTTTTAATTCATAAAAAATATTATTATATTTAATTATGTAATTAAGGTCATTATTACAAGTATATATTCTGATTAAATTAATCCATTAAATTATTAAATCTTAAATAGATTTTGATTTTATAAAATGCAGTAATTAATTTATTAAATTTATGTTTTCTATAATTATTGTATCTTTTTATGTGTTATCATAATTTTATAACAATTTATCATAAATATATATTATAATGATAATAAATTATTATATTACCTTATATATTAAAGCACTACATTGATTTTTTTTTATGGAAATGTTATCGAAATTTTTATTTTATTTTTTAATTTACAAAAATATATAATTATAGATTTGAAATAATTTACAATGAGTTTATATTTTGATTTGAAATAACTAATGTAATTACAATCGTTATACATATCTTTTAATTAAGATAATTAAATTTTTTTAAAATTTTAAATTAAGGTAAATAGATTATATTAAAATAACTACAATAATTATGACCAATTTAAAATAATTATATATTTTGATTTGAAATTATTAACGTAATTATGATCATTATATATATGTTTTAATTTGGATAATTAAGATTATTGTAAATTTTAAATTAAGGGATATTTACAACTAGTGTGTATTCTGATTTGAAATAATTAAGGAAAGTATGATAGTCATATATATGCTCTAATTAAGACGATTATGATAATTTTAGATTTTAAACTAAGGTAAATAAAATTATTTTAAGCTAAATAGAATAATTATGACCAATTTACGATGAGTACATACTCTGATTTAAAATAATTGAGGTATTTATGATTATAATATATATGTTTTAATTAAATTAATTAAGATTATTTTAAATTTTAAATAAAGGTAAATAGATTTTTTTTGTTAATTAGGATAATTATGACAAATATATATTATTTTAAATTTTTTATTTTGAATTTTAAAATATTTGTATAGTATTATTATTTTTGTCAATAAATTAAATTGAAATAATACAAAATTATTCACTTGATAATAATGGATTAGTTTATCGCAATCTTACTAATGCAGTGTATTTGTTTTTGTAGTTTTTTGCTTGCAGTATTTTGTTTATGGCATTGTCTTATCTACGTTATATGTTTGCTTAATAGATAAAAGGATAAAGAGTTATTCGATTTAGTTTACAAATAAAGTTAGGAGCAAGATTTAAAATCCATATATGTTACATATTAATATATAGAATCAAATAGTTGAAAAGTATTTTATACAATGATTAAAAAATCATCCTAAAAACATATTAAGATTTAGAGGTAATATCAACGTCATAAAGATTTTGTTTTTCAGGTTTGAGATTATGTATCATTATTATTTTCATTATTTTTCTACCTAAAATAGTTTTATTTTATTATCTTTTCATAAATTAATAAAAGAATGCATTAATAAAGTAGTAATTCATATATAATTAAACAATATATTAATGATGAGATAGTTCATAATGCATTCAAAATTTTTAAGTGTGCATATTGTAATTTTGTTAAAAGATACATTTGTCTAAATTAGAATAATGTGAGACATTTGTAAAATAAAATTACAAGTCTTCTAGTTATTATTTGTCAAAATAAAACAACATTAACAAAATTTTTCTACATACATAATCTTATCTTAATTTGTATTCATCAATACTTTTTAGAGAAAATAGGCTATAAACTGACGATGTAAATCAGTTTTACATAACAAAATTTTTCTACATATATAATCTTATCTTAACTTGTATTCATCAATACTTTTTAGAGAAAATAGGCTATATACTGACAATATAAAGTAGTTTTACACTGTTATCCAATCCTAATCCACCATATATGGCAAGTTTGTTGACCTTGATAATAACCACCCTTAAAGTCACACTAAAGCTAATTTTGAATAATATAATGTAGATTATAATCTTAACACTAGTGGAGGAGATGGGTTATTAAACTAGTTAAGATAAAAACCAGTATCCAAAATTGATAAAGATGTCATGTTTGGTCAAAGCAGATGTGCTTTAAATGACTGAGCAACTACTCCAAATCTATCTTACCCCCTCTTTTTTTGCTTTCAAATTCTATCCTACTTCTTTTACATCTTTCTCTCTATACCTCTCATGGAGCAAATTTGGGTCATATAATATTCACAAATAGTCAAAATTAAAGGTTAATTAGTGGTTACATGACCACTTAAAATAGATATACATATTTTTTTTAATATTTACCATATTCAAGTATGATCTAATGATATATATTTGTAATTGTCATTTTTCACAATAAAAAGAGTTTTCATTTGATACGTTATGTCGATATTTTTTATCTTTTATTTGCATAATTTTCATAACACTTTTAGCACAATTATATTACTAATTTAAATTTGCACAAGATAATTAAATAATGCCTTAATTCTTAGTTAAGGAATTTCATTCTCATACCGTGCCTCTTATAAATTTCAATTAATATTAAAAAAATATAAGTTTAATGACTATTCATTGTCAATGTAAAAAGTTTTACATTATCAACTAGAAATCAATGTTGATATCACTTCTAAGGTAGTTATTATAAAAGTCAACAAATTTAGCATACATGATAGTTTGTGATTAGATGACAGTGTAAAACTGTTTTACAGTGTCAGAGCATTATCTAATTAAACAAAATTGAATGTGAGAGAGTGGAGAGAGTAGTGGAGCTCTCGTAAGCTAAATAACTATTTTAATTTATAGATATAGAGGATTTCTTTTAAAAAAATATTGAAATTCAATTTAAAAATAATGATGAAGTGGGTAAAATGAAAGAAATAAATGATTAAAACATCAAATATACAAATAAAGATAAAAGAAGAGTAGCTTGAGATGGTTGAGAAAAAAAATTGGGCTAATTGTTAAATCAAATTAAAATTAAGATATATATTTGAAAGAAGTAAAATATTAAGAAATAAAACTAAAGACTCAAGATATAAGATTGTGATTAGACATGTAACTCGATGTGAATGAGAAAAATTCTTAAAAATATTACCATAAAATTTCTATATTATAAATCTGAATCTTCATCTTTTAATGAGAGTGTTTCCATGAATTAATATAACCCTAAACCCTAAACCATATATATATATGGCTTGAAGTCATATAATTATTTAAAATAATTAAAAAGAAGAAAAATAAGTAAATAAAAATATATAAATATTAATGGATTTGGTTTTCATATGTGTTAAAACTTAACTTTATATATTTAGTATAATAATAATAATAATAATAATATTATATATATATATATATATATATATATATATATATAACATACGATTTTATTAGTTAAATTAAGAAAATATTTCAATTTAAGTATTTAAAATTATTAAGGATAAGTATGTTAAAATATTTTTAAGTATAAGAAATTTAATTTAAAATATTTACAAATAATTAAATGTTGTGCTTATCTCTACTTTATTAGTGGATATTATAATTAGGAAGTAGAAATAACATATTATCTCTGTGACTAACATTATATGTGCATAAGAAAACTCTGCTAGAATTTCTGGAAAGTATGTATCATAACTTAATATCCAATTCATGAGTAAAGTTGGTTTATGTGAGGACTATGCTGGGAGGGCATATGTGTCTATGTATGGAAAATTACAGTTTGATACACTACGCGATGAAGGCAGGGAACAATGAAAAGGTCTAGAGGGTAAAGGTATCGAGTTGAACGTTCCAATGGTTAGGATAGCGCTCTTGAGTAGAAACAAATCACAAAAACCGACTTGATAACCCTAACACCTGCTCAGCATCACCAAGATTGGTGTAGTGTATATCCCTTTTGTTAGAACCAAAGACATAGAAGCCTCTAAACCCTCAAAGTTTTGCAGATAACAAACTTATTAATGTTCAAGTTTCTGCTTAAGGACTAACCTTGTCACAGCAAACAAGCCACTCTTTAGAAGACCGTCCAATAGACGTGCTAAACAAAGACTGTCCAATAGACATGCTTAAAAGAAGACCGTCTAGAAGACTCGCTGTAAAGGACCTGTCCAATGAATAACTTAAGATGACCGTTCGAAGAGCAAATTCAAATATCTGATGCAAGCTTCCAACGACAAATATTCAAACGGCTAAGTTTTATTTGAACGTCCAATTTATTTATGCTACTTTTCCTCGAAACTAACATATTGCCACTCTTGTGATCTAACGTTCAAATTATTTGAAGCATTAAATACAATCAGAATCATTCCAGTGCAAAAGCACAGCAAAACAGATAAAGCAAGTCAACTTAGCAAGCTACCATGCCGAATGAAGAATGTTCAGAAAAGCAGACGCTAGCACAATCCTGCACCTTTCGTTTTGGTGAAAAGTCTAAAAGTTATCATGCCTGATCACTCTGAAAGGATAGTTTGCACGCCCCTCTTTACATAATGAAGTCAAAGTCTTCTACAATAGATCTTTTCCCTGAAGACTATATATATGCACCAAGGAAGAACGAAGAGAACAGTAATACGTGCCTAGTGTAAAAAATCTTAGCAAACACAAAAATATTCTGTATATTTGATAGAAGCATCTAGTGGACGATAGCAAAAATCTTGTAAAGATTTTTCAGAGTGTTTTGAGCTTTATCTTTCAAATTCTCACTACGTGAGTTGATATCCTTGTAAAAACACTTGTCTGTGTTATGAAAGCCTGAAGAGGCTTAGTGAAAAAGAATACTTGGGTTAAGCAATCTAGGGTGATTGCAGTGTAAAGCCTGAAGAGGCCGCGAACAATACTTGTAACCTAAGGTTGGTTAGTAAACACCTTCTGGCTGAAGGGATCGGACGTAGCTCAGGTTGAGTGAACCAGTATAAAAACTTTTTGTGTTATCCTTCTCTCTATCCCTAAGCTTGAAAACATTTTTCATACCTATTTACTTGTTTCAAAAAAGTTTTAAACGCACAATTCAGCCCCCTCTTCTTGTGCGCCTTTTATATTTCAATTGGTATCAGAGCTCGGCCTCTTAGGGTTGAGCATCTAACATTGCAGGGGTAAAAACGATCCTGACCACTCATGGAAAACGAGGGACAAGCCGTTAATAGACCGCCTCTCTTTAAAGGTCAAAACTACGACTATTGGAAGCAAAGAATGATAGCATTCTTTGATGCATGTCACATAGACATGTGGGACGTAGTAGAAACTAGCGACTACCTGCCCCTTAACCATGATGGAGTGGAGCTTCCGAGAGATCAATGGACAGAATCTCACAAACAAAGGTATCTTCTAAACTCAAAAGCTAGAAATGCTATGATGTGTGCCTTATCTGAATCTGAATATGAAAAGGTACATAGTTTAAAAAGTGCTAAGAAAATGTGGGACACCCTCGCTCTTGCCTAGGAGGGCACCTCGGTCTTGCCTAGGAGGGCACTTCACAAGTAAAGAGGTCTAAGTTGAGTTTACTCATAAGACAATATGAACTCTTTACCATGGAAGAAAATGAAACTATCGAACTCATGTTTGGTAGATTTCAAACAATAATAAATAACCTGAGATCCTTAGGCAAAACCTATGACAATTATGATCACATTGACAAAATCTTGAGAAGTTTGCCTAAGCAATGGAGACCACAGGTTACAGCCTTAAGAGCTTCCAAGGATCTAATAGCTCTCTCAATGGAAGAGTTACTTGGAACTCTTAAAGTCCATGAACTGTAGCTGAAGCAAGACGAAGGACAAAAGAAGAAGTCCATCGCTCTAAGCGTCCAGCATCCACCCAGAAGATCATTGTCCAAAGCCCTAAACGTGGAAGAATCCTCTGAGGAAGAGCCCGAAGAGAATGACTCTAATGAAGATGAAATATCCTTCATCTCTATAAAAATACAGGCTATGTGGAAGAAGAAAGAAGGATCCAGAGCCAAAAACTTCACAAAGAAGTTTAACAAGGCACCAAAAGAAAAGAGCCCTTCAGTCTGTTATGAATGCAAGAAGCCTGGATATTTCAGGGCTAAATGTCCCAGTCTACAGAAAGATAAAAAGAAGACGTTCTTCAAGAAAAATGGTCTCATGGCTACCTGGGAAGACATGGACCTATCTTCATCAAATGAAGAAGGAGAGGAAGAAGCCAACCTATGTCTCATGGCGGGGACCAACTCTAATAGCTCAGACAATGAGCAAGACGAAGAGGTAAACTTCGATAACTTAATCTCTCTACAAGAAGCCTATAATGATTTGCTTGCTAACTCCTCAACTTTCTCAATGGGATATAAAGAACTGAAAAAGAAACTTTCAAAAATAACAAAAGAATTCAATTTGCTCAACGAAAAGCATAAAAATGTTTTAAAAGAAAATGAGCTTTTAAAAACAAAGAACATTTCAGAAAAGACATCTTCTCATGAAGCCTTAGAACTTCAAAAAGAAGTTACTCATCTAAAAGAAAGTTTGTCCAAATTTGTCAGTGGAACTGAGAACCTAAATAAAATTCAATCTTATAGAAGAAATCCTCATGACAAATCTAGACTTGGTTTTGTTAAGGAAGAAAATTACAAACCTAGTAAAAACATAATCTTTTGTAAAATACGTGGAAAGAATGGGCATGAATCAACAAAACATAGATATCATCCAACGAAGAAGGCGTCCAATACCTTCAGAACTAATAGAAAAGGACCTAAGTCCATTTGGGTACCTAAGTCTATGATCATCCCTATTGCAGATTTGCTTGACAACCGAAAGAAGACCCCAGTCATGGTATTTGGACAGTGGTTGCTCACGACACATGACGGGAGAAAGGTGTATGTTCCAAAGCCTACAACCCAAGAATGGTGGATGGGTCACCTTTGGAGGGAACCAGAAGGGAAAGATCACAAGTATAGGGACAATCGATAAGCATTCCTTCCCCTTTATTGAAAATGTTTTATATGTTGAAGGTCTCAGACACAATCTATTGAGCATAAGTCAATTATGTGACAGTGGACACAATGTCTCCTTTGACAAAGACAAATGTACTATTAGGAATCTAGATGGATCCATATTATTCTCTGCTAAGAGGCAAAGCAATCTGTATAAGATTAATCTAATTGACCTCACAAATCAAAATGTATCATGTCTAGTATCCATCAAAGAGAATCAATGGACTTGGCACAAGAAGCTTGGACATGCAAGCTTGAGATTAATCTCAAAGCTAAATAAGCATAACCTCGTAAAAGGACTTCCAAATCTTGCTTACAAGTCTGATGTTCTTTGTGATGCATGTCAAAAAGGAAAACAAGTAAAAAGCTCTTTTGAATCAAAAAATATTGTTTCTGCAACTAAACCTCTTAAGCTATTACATATTGATTTGTTTGGACTAACTAGAACAGCCTCCCTTAGCAGAAAACAATATAGACTAGTCGTAGTGGACGATTACTTTAGATGGACATAGGTTATGTTCTTAAAACACAAGGATAAGTCATATAAAATCTTTTCTATCTTTTGCAAAAGAATCCAAAATGAAAAAGGTGTTTGTATAGCTTCAATCAGAAGTGATCACAGAGGGAGTTTGAAAACGAAAGTTTTCAAGGGTTCTGTGAGGAGAACGGAATTATCCAAAACTTCTTTGTACCACGAACACCACAACAAAATGGTGTGGTAGAGAGAAAGAGCAGGTTATTGCAAGAAATGGCTAGAACCATGCTAAATGATAACTCAACTTCTAAGCATTTCTGGGCTGAAGCCGTAAACACTACATGTTATTTACAAAATAGAATGTATATAAGACCCATTTTGAAAAAGACTCCCTATGAATTATGGAAAGGACTAAAGCCCAACATATCATATCTTCATCCCTTTAGATGTCAATGTTTCATCTTAAACACTAAAGACAATCTTGGAAAGTTTGATTCTAAGTGTGATGATGGAATACTGTTAGGCTATTCTGAAAGATCCAAGGCCTATAGAGTTTACTACTCTAGAACCTTAACAGTTGAAGAAGCCATCCACGTTAAGTTCAATGACAATAAGCCTAATAAAGAAATATCAGAGCGAGATGATTCATTTGCAAATATGAAGCTAGAAAATGCCAGACCTTCAACGTCCAGAGATCAGATGGATGATCCAAAAGCAAAAGAAAAAGAACCATGTGGACGTTCTTAGCAAATGAAGACCTATCATCCAGATAATCAAATTCTTGGAAACGTTCAAGATCATATCAGGACAAGATCGACCTTCAAGGAGCAAGCTCAAGCTGCTTTGATCTCTCAACTGGAACCAAAGACAATGAACGAAGCTCTCCTGGATGATGGCTGGATCAGTGCCATGAAGGACGAACTGAATCAGTTTGAATGGAATGATGTCTGGATGCTAGTTCCTGCACCCAAGGACAAGTCTATCATTGGAACAAAGTGGGTATTCTGCAAAAGCTAGACGAAGCTGGCAAAGCAGTAAGAAATAAAGCGAGACTTGTAGCTTAAGGCTACTCTCAACAAAAAGGTATAGACTTTACCGAAACATTTGCACCAGTAGCTAGATTAAAAGCCATTCGCATCCTACTTTCATTTGCTGCTCATAGTAATATGAAACTCTATCAAATGGATGTAAAAAGTGAATTCTTAAATGGCATAATAAATGAGGAAGTCTATGTGAAACAACCTCCTAGTTTTGAGTGTGATACTTTTTCAAAACACATTTTCAAACTGAAAAAGGCTTTATATGGACTCAAACAAGCTCCAAGAGCTTGGTATGAAAAGCTAAGTTCCTTTCTTTTAGAAAATGGTTTTACTAGAGGAAAACTAGACACCACTCTCTTTCACAAAGACGTCAAATCACACTTTATTATTGTGCAAATATACGTAGATGATATTATATTTGGTGCTATTAATGACGCTTTATGCAAGGATTTTTCTAAGATCATGACAGCACAATTCGAGATGAGTATGATGGGAGAATTAAAATTCTTCCTGGGAGTGCAAGTAAAGCAGACTAGCAAATGGTATATTCATACATCAAATAAAGTATGTCAACGAACTTCTCAAGAAGTACAAGATGAACGATGCCAAGGAAATGAGTACACCTATGTATCCATCATCAGTACTCAGCCTGGATGACTCTTCTAAAAAGGTAGACCAAACTACATACCAAGGTATGATTGGGTCTCTTTTATATCTCATAGCGTCCAAACCTAACATTATGTTCAGTGTATGTCTATGTGCCCGTTTTCAGTCTGACCCTAGAGAAACTCATCTAACAGTAGTTAAGAGAATCTTTAGATACTTAAAAAGAACCACTAACCTTGGTTTGTGTTTTAAGTCAAACAAAGAATATAGGTTAGTTGGTTATTACGATGCTGACTATGCGGGAGACAAAATAGAACGCAAAAGCACCAGTGGAGGATGTCACCTCATTAGTGGGAATCTAGTCTCCTGGATAAGCAAAAGACAAGGGATGATTACCCTGTCCACAACGGAAGCAGAGTATGTCTCAGTTGCGTCTTGTTGCTCACAACTTTTATGGATCAAGCATCAGTTAGAAGACTACAGTATCTACGAAAGTAACATTCCTATCTTTTGTGATAATACTGCTGCTATAAATCTGTCAAAAAATCCTATCTTGCATTCTCGGGAAAAGCACATTGAAATAAAACATCACTTTATAAGAGATTATGTTCAGAAGGGAATTGTCGATATTCAGTTTATTGACATTGAAAATCAATTGGCCGATATATTTACAAAACCCCTACCTAAAGATAAACTCATCCATATTCAAGATCTTCTTGGTATGGAATTTATAAATGAATAATTTTATTCAACATGCCTTGACCGTCCAAGAACTTAAGCGTCCAATATTTTGTAGCGTCCAATATTTTCATCGTCCACTTGCATAGCTTTTCGCATTCTTGCATTTATGTGTGCATAAAATCTTTATCCATACTTAATCATGTTTTCTCTGATAATGATTTGAAAACAAATGCTTCATTCCTATCTGTGTCACTGAGGCACCGTATAACCAACCTCGAGAAGTGTAAGTGCCTGACCAGTATTTATTACACATTACCTCTCTCTTCGAAATTCAAAGAACCGCCAAAAGCAAAACCCTTCGATTTCTTCATATACACTCAAACCTAAACCAAACACTTACCTCTTCTCAAATCCACCTAAACTCTCTCTCTCTCTCTCTTTCAACCTCTCAAACCCTAACAATCCTTCAAGCTTTCAAATATGACAACCGAAAAGGCTAGTCCTGCTGCAAAGGCCGTGGCTCGTATGGAGAGCCTAGACAAGGTTGTTGTTCTTATCGAAAGCCGTTTCAATATCCAAGCACTGGAAGACATGGGTGTGAATGTAAAGGACAACTTACTCATATGTGGAATTCTCAACTACTTCCACTTGAACGAGATCATATACCCAGAACTCATTAGACAGTTCTGGAACTTTGTTGTTTTCTCAAAGATGAACATCATTGGAAGCTGTTCTGGGAGTTAAGGTCACACTGGACCTTGGCTCTTTTGCCCAAGCCATTGGCTGTGAGCGGGCTAGGTCCTGCATCAAGAATGGCTGGGACGATAGTTTTGGAGGACATGACACGGTTGACGCTGCTCTGATGGGTCCAGAAGGTGAAGGGCCAGTCGAGTACAACAAACTGATAAAAGAAGGGAAGATATTCCAGTAGTTTCTAAACAAAGGAATTCTTCACAAGGCTGGATCGAAGGACAGCATTACCTTCCTGCATAGGTTCGTGCTGTTCCACATGATCACAGGCCAATAGTTCAACCTACTACACCTCATCCTAAGCAACATCTTCAGGACCATGAGAGGATGCGGAGAGCACGATCAGATCGCCTACGCTACTCTCCTTAATAGACTTTTTTGGCAACAGCAGGTGTATCATGCTTTCTTTGTTGTAACTCTTGGAGAGCAAAACTAGATTCGGATTCTGGGTGGTGGCCATAGATTCTCTCAACTGCCGTTTGGACACAACAATGTTGCACAAATGAAGGCTGGGTTTGTGCTAAAGCCTTTGGAGACCACGTCCAAACCTGTGGACGTTAAAGAAGTTGCTGAGATGGCACCTCTGCAGACAATAGCGCCTATCGTCCAACAGGCTGAGCCGATGGACAACAAGGCTCTGTATGTCAACCCTATTACTGCCAAACTGTCCACTAGGAGGAGGTCATCCAAGACGCAAGCAACCAGAGTTACCAGGTCCAAGACCCAACGACCTTTAGCTCCACATGCTCCTCTTGCAGCTGCTCCTATCGCTACCTCTGCTCCTCCACCTACTCCAGTACAAGCTCCTACTAAAAGACACTTGATTGTCGCTTCTAATGACAAAGATGATGAGCCCATTGGTGAGCCTTGTCAAGAAGCAGAAAGCTGCTATGGTTGCCATTCCTACTGAACCACAACCTCCACTTGTCCAACAATCAACCACTTTTGTCCCATCCAAACAACCAACAGAAACACAACTAGGGGAAGCACAGTCTAAGCGAAATAAGCTTTCCTCTCCTGTTGCTGATGAACCTGTTAGTGACTTTGTTGAATTAATAATTATTGAACCTTCTGAACCTCTTACCTAAACACAACCCGAAACACAAGCCACACCTAAACCAGACATGTTGCTGCCTAGTGATGAAGGTTATACCTGCACCATCCCCACCCCCAGCATATCTAAGACACATCTCTCCATCAAACCTACTAAATCACTTTCCTCCTCAACCATCATTTACATTCCTACATCTTCCCACCCACTCAGAAACCTTGGCTAAAACCAAACAGAAATTGCCTCTACTCTTTGTTGAAGGCAACTCTCAAAACCTCCTGGACGACAATGCTATCAATTTGCGTCCAGAGCTACCTAAGCCTGAATTTGGTTTTGATTACTCTCTGATTGATGTGGACAAATACATGGAAGACTATGTCTATCAACCGTCGAAAGATTATTTGGCACTTCCTCCTAGAGCTATCGAACTCT
Source organism: Spatholobus suberectus (assembly GCA_004329165.1). Taxonomy (NCBI): domain Eukaryota; kingdom Viridiplantae; phylum Streptophyta; class Magnoliopsida; order Fabales; family Fabaceae; genus Spatholobus; species Spatholobus suberectus. The sequence continues at coordinate 2,776,948 of CM014730.1, read as the reverse complement.
TGCCGCTCAAGCAGTTTATCAGATTAGAGGTATCCTAGAATTGTACGAGCTTGGCGCCTCAATGCTTATCCTCTTGGAGTACTTCAACACAGAGTACCTCCAGTGGATGACACTGAGCAAGCTCTACAAACAAGACGACCAAGGGACGAGCGGATCGTCCATCTAAGGCTACTGATTTGAAGTTTAGGTCTATGGATTTGGAAGAAGATGGATTCTTTCCATCTGCCTTTGAGAATATGTTCTGCAACACTCTCAAAGGTTTTGCCACCTTGAAGTTTCAACTCTTCATCCTTCCTTCACAACACATAAGACCTTCCACATCCATTTGCATCCAACCAGATCGCGTCTACCCAAGACTGTCAGTCATAGATGACAACCGCAAAAAGAAGAAGATTCTAACCAAGGCACAGTCCTTGCCTTTGCCGTCCAGAGCTGAAATTCAATCGCATCCAACTCATTCCTTTGAATGGTTCAAAACTCAATGTCTTCATACAGACATGGACCAGGACGATGCTAAATGCTTCTGGCACCAACATATGTTCATATGCGAACAAGAAGCATCTAGTAATGGCGTTTCAGCAGACGACAAGGCCGATATCCCAACTGCAATGAACTGTGAATTCATGCAGTGTCCAGCTCGTGTCTTTCACTTTTCGGACACTTCAGCTGCCTTTGTCCGTCCACCAGACGAGCGTCCACGCCTTGGTACAGAAACTTCTATTCTGTACACCATGATTGCTGCTTTTACTCACCCAAACAACTTCCAACCGCCCTACCCTTGGACCACTCCTCGTCCTTACCAACTTGCAGTACAAGACTTAAAATTTTTGGAAGCACCTCCTCCCCCCCCCCCCCCCACTAAAGCTCTTCCACCCACTCCTTTCCAACCACCGTCACCTACACCTCCACCACCGCCTACTCCTAGCTCCCAAGCCTCCGCAAGCCTTCTTATCTCTTCTTCTACCCTTTTACTCTTCCCCCCTGTTGACCCCGCTATTCAACAATACGTTGCCACCCAACTTCAACCCATCTTCACCCTTCTTCACCAAATTCTCCAAAACCAACAAGCCCTTCTACATCCTTCTCAACCTTCCCCACCTCCTCCTCCGTCACCGCCATAGTGACAGTGATAACGCCTCCCTTTTCTTTTTGTCTGCTTTTTGCTAATGACAAAAAGGAGATAAAGCATTTTGTTTTTGTCTTTTTCGCATTTTGTTTTTTTTCTTTATCTTTACTTTTGTTGTTTCTTTTCAAATTTATGCTCTGTATAGTTAAATAAAATACATAGTTGATCTGATATACTTCAAGTGTTGCTCTGCTTATATTAAATCCTATAACTATTAGATATAATATGCTTGATACTTTGAATGTTATTCGATATGGATTTAAACTAATATATCTTGTGTCTCAAAGTATACAAAACTTTGAATATCAGACTCAGGGGGAGCATAGTAAGTCTTTCGAAAACTCCTTTATGCGTCCCTTTATATTCTAGCAAAAACTTAAAAATTAATAAGGTTTGTCATCATCAAAAAGGGGGAGATTGTTGGAACCAAAGACGTAGAAGCGTCTAAACCCTCAAAGTTTTGAAGATAACAAACTTATTAATGTTCAAGTTTCTGCTTAAGGACTAGCCTTGTCACAGCAAACAAGCCACTCTTAAGAAGACCGTCCAATAGACATGCTAAGGAAGACCGTCCAATAGACGTCCTAAACAAAGATCGTCCAATAGACGTACTTAAAAGAAGAATGTCTAAAAGACTTGCTTTAAAGGACCTTCCAATGAACAACTTAAGATGACCGTTTGCAGAACAAATTCAAATATCTGATGCAAGCTTCCAACGATAAATATTCAAACGGCTAAGTTTTATTTGAACGTCCAATTTATTTATGCTAGTTTTCCTCGAAACTAACATATTGTCATTCTTGTGATCTAACGTTCAAATTGTTTGAAGCATTAAATACAATCAGAATCATTCCAGTGCAAAAGCGTAGCAAAACAGATAAAGCAAGTCAACTTAGCAAGCTGCCATGCCAAATGAAGAATGTTCAGAAAAGCAAATCGCCAGCACAATCCTGCACCTTCCGTTTTGGTGAAAAGTTTAAAAGTTGCCGCGCCTGATCACTCTACAAGGATAGTTTGCATGCCCCTCCTTGCATAATGAAGTCAAAGTTTTCTACAACGAATCTTTTCCCTGAAGACTATATATATGCACCAAGGAATAACGAAGAAAATAGTAATACGTGCCTTGTGTAAAATATCTTAGCGAACATAAAAATATTCTATACATTTGATAGAAGCGTCTAGTGGACGATAGCAAAAATCTTGTAAAGATTTTTCAGAGTGTTTTGAGCTTTATCTTTCAAATCCTCACTATGTGAGTTGATATCCTTATAAAAACACTTATCTATGTTGTGAAAGCCTGGAGAGGCCTAGTGAAAAAGAATATTTGGGTTAAGCAATCTAGGATGATTACAGTGTAAAGCCTAAAAAGGCCACGAACAATACTTGTAACCTAAGGTTGGTTAGTAAACACCTTCTGGGTGAAGGGACTAGGCGTAGCTCAGGTTGAGTGAACTAGTATAAAAACTTTCTGTGTTATCCTTCTCTCTATCCCTAAGCTTGAAAACGTTTTTCATAATTATTTACTTGTTTTGAAAAAGTTTTAAACGCACAATTCAACCCCCCCCCCTTCTTGTGCGCTTTTTCTATTTCACCTTTAGGCTAAGAGCCCATACCTCGAGGATAATGATAATTACAACATGGATGTCGGTACCTTATAAGGGGGTTTATGAGCTCCCAATCACTTTTCAGGATTCTTGATGATTGATGATAATCATCAGAGGAGGTATGAATCCATATGCGTTGTGAAAGTCTACATTATTTCATGATAATTTACATCAGACCCTAGGTTTCCTACATTGGTTTGCTAACAATTTGTTTGTTTTAGGTTGTAGGATTAGTCCTATGAATCTATTGTGAGAAATTATTGAGGTTATACAATCCTCACTCCTTTTTCTTTTGTGTGTTTCTTTCTTTGTTTCATTTTATGTGATCGTGATACAAATAGATAATGGAAATTTTCTATGGGATGGAGAACATGTCATATAGCCCCCATGGGTGCTGGGTGTATGACAAACACACCAGAGTTAGCACGTTTTGCGCATTTGTCATTTTACTTTCTTATCCCCTATCTCGGGTTTCTGGTTACTCATGTCCAGTATTACTCTTCCCTTGACTTTGTCTACTACTGCCCCTAAGGCTATGTTAGAGCTCCTACATCACCACCACCTCCTGCCCCTGAGGACCATTTTATGGAGGACATTTTTCCTGTGCCGAGCCCCCTGCTCAAGGAGATCAGCCTGTTGACCACATCGCACCCAATCCTATTCAAGCTCCATATCCACTACTATTTTCTGGATCCACCAATCGACCACCACACTCTCCTATCTATGAGCGTGGTATAAAGAATGGATGGTTGAGCTTCTCTTCTTCTTCTAGTAGTTTTGAACATCATGGGATGGAGACCATGTGCCCAGTGTGCATGTACAAGCTATGGAGGCTAATGCCATGAAGGATTCAGAGGCTAAAAAGACATATCATGGAGAGGATTCCTTTCGAGGGATCTGGCATGAACTCAGCTTTTTGGCACCTTTGGGAGATTTTGGGGTTGAAGATAGCTCACTACTCTAACATAGGCCTTTTTATTTTGATTGTATATATATAAGCGGGTAGTTAGGGCTTTCTTTTTGGTACGTATGTATATAAGTGCTTATAATTCCACCACTTTGGATAACTGTATAATATTGATAAGAACGATGTATGTTTGATATAAGACACAGTATGTTTATATATTATGATCACATGTTATATATTTATTTCATTAATATGTTGTCAATGAAGTAATCTTTGACATGGTAAAATAATTTATAAGTTAGGGAAAAAAATACGCCCTACACTTTCAATTTAAAATAAATAAAATTAAAATCATCTTAGAATTAATTTAATTAATTTGGGTGTCACATTTGACAACCACTACCCCATTTCAAAAATGTTAATGTTGTTTCTTTGTTGAGCATTCTTCTAACTCCCGTGATGTATCCCTGAACAACTTTGACCATAATAAGAACATCTACATAATACGATGAACAATGTTCACTGTTACGATTGAGTAGACCAAAGATGTCTACCTTGTCGATGACAAAAGTAATGGGCTCTCTTGAAGCATGTGAGCAAAGATTGAGTAGGCATGATGAAGACACTGTCGAAAATGCCTTTTAATTCAAAGCTCAAATTACGGTGTCAAAATAAAGAATGTGGAGAAAAGAAAAAAAGTAAAGAAATTTCTAAAAGTGAAGAAATTTATAAAAGTAAAGAAAGTTCTAGAAGTTTCTCTAAGACTAATCAAGATAAATATCCTCCATGTGGCATCTGCAAGAAGACAAGTCATTTGGAGAAAGATTGTCGGCATCGAGGAAAGGCACAATGTCAGTATTGCAAGAATTTTGGTCACGTGGAGAAGAATTGTTGCAACAAAAACAAGCATTAAGCAAATTTTGTTAAAGAAGATGATAGTAAGCAACATCTTTTATATGCTACCTAAGATTCGAATGATGAAATAAGTGGAAGATGGTACTTGGATAACGGCTGTAACAATCACATGGCCAAAGAGAGGAGCATTTTCAAGGAAATTGACAACTCTGTTAAAGTAAAAGTTTGATTGGGAAATGGCACTATGGTGGAGTCCAAAGGCAAAGACACTGTCATGGTGGAGACAAAGAAAGGTACGAGACTCATAAAAGATGTCTTGCTTGTTCCCAATCTTAGGGAAAATCTCTTGAGTATTGGCTAAATGATCAAGAAAGGCTATGCTCTACACTTTGAACCAACCGCAGAATCTACAAGTCAAGCTATATGGCTTCGAAGAATACTTGAAGAAATGGGTGAACAATAAGAAGGGCCTACTACAATCTATTGTGACAACGAATCAACAATAGCAATGGTAAAGAGTCTAGCCCATCATCACTGAACAAGACATATATCTATTAAATATCACTTCATCAGACAAATAGAGGCAACTAAGCAAATTCAGCTCGAGTATTGCAAGACAGAAGATCAAGTTGCAGACATTTTACAAAGGCACTACCAAGAGTCAAGTTTGAGCAATTGCAAACTATGCTTGGAGTTTTCGAAATTTGTATCAAGGAGGAGTGATGAAATTACTACAAATTTCTAGAATATTATAGTAGTAACATGTACATGAAAAAATGAAGATTATTTTAGAATTATCTTGATATTTTTGATTAAAAGTTAGAATACTACATAATGTCATAATTAGATAACTCTAGAATAATAAAGTCTAAATACCTCTAGAACCATCTTTGCAAGCCTATAAATAGACAAATGGTCTTTGCATTGTAGTAAGCACTTCTAGGTGATCAAATGAAACTAATTAATGAAGCAACTATCATTTGCCTACTATCATTCAAAACTTCTCCACATCATTGAACTTCTCTCAAGTTATCAACATTTCTCAACATTTAAACTATCTTTTCCCATTTTCTAAAATTAACATAATTGGTAACCATGGCAAGGGGCCGTTCCATTTTTTGGCTACATGATTGACTCATGCAAACCATGGCAGGGGGCCGTTCCAGGAGGCTCTTTCATGGTGGAACAAGGATTTCTTTAGGCATATTTTTAGGGAGAAGAAGAAACAACTAAGGAGATTGGATGCAAGGGCCCGCAAACTTCAATTTGACCCTTCAAATCATCTGTTTGTTTTGCAGGAGGAGCTTTGGAAGTAATATGAGGAGATTCTTGTCAGAAATGACCTTCTCTAGTCCCAAAAGTCAAAAAGTAAGTGGTTGGAGTTTGGAGACAAGAATACCCACTTTTTCCATTGTAAAATGATCATCAACAGGAGGCAAAATAAAATTATTAGTCTTTAAAGGGATGACGATGAGTGGGTAACAAACCCCAATAGACTTGAGGAGATGATAACTTCTTTTTTTAGAGACTTTATAAAGTCCAAAATGCTTGCATTCCTTTGAGATTGACAAGTCAATTTCCCTCCTTTGATCCTATAGAGTTGTCTTTTCTTAAGCATGATCCCATAGATGATGAAATTAGGGGCATTATATTTAGGATGGGCAGTCTGAAAGCTCTACGGCCATATGGATTTCAAGCTGCCTACTATCAAAGTCAATGAAATACAATGGGACCATCCTTTTGCAGACTAATTAAGAGTATTTTTTTATCAGCCTTCTTGTATAAAAGAAGTAAATGAAACTCTTATAGCCTTATTAGTGTGCGTGAAGTATTCCGGCCCATCAGTCTTTGTAACATTTCTTACAAGACTGCCACTAAGGTATTTGTTAAAAGGTGCTGCAAATTTCTAGAAGAATGTAGTACTAATATATGTATATGAAAAAGAAAAGAGTATTCTAGAATACTCTTCTAAAATATTCACAATGTATTTAGAAAAATCTAGAAACTTATAGAAATATAGCTTTAAGGAAAAGAAAAGAGATGAGAAAAGTGAAGAAAAGTCTAGATATTTCTAGAACTTTCCTTGCATGCCTATAAATAGGCAATTGTAGCATCAATTACAGCAAGCACTTCCACATATCAAATAAAGCCTTACTATCGTTCATTATCAAATATTATACCATTCAACACCTTCACACATATTTTTCTAATATTAATAGTGGTATCAGAGTTATGTTCGATCATCTATTGGGCATAGAAATATCATCCAACTACTTCCAAAAAAATCCTAATATTTTCTCCACCAATCCTATAATTTTTCCCTAACCAATGGCCAATACTATCCAACCATCATCTATTTTTACTGGAGAAAATTATGATTTCTAGAGCATTAAAATGTAGACTTTTTTCTGCTCTCAAGATCTATAGGATATTATAGAAGATGGATTCATTGCTCGTGTAGACATTTCTACTTTGCTGCAACTTAGAAGAAGGAATTAAAAGAGAACAAGCAGAAAGATTCAAGGGTGTTATTTATCTTACAACAAGTAGTAGCTAACACAAATTTTCCAAGAATAATGGGTGCCACAAGTGTTAAAGAAGCATGGAGCATACTATAGGAGGAGTTTCAAGAAAATGCCAAGGTATGTGCCATTAAACTTCAAACTCTAAGACGTGAGTTTGAATTAATAAAAATGAAAGAGTTCGAGATCATAAAAGATTACTATTCTAGGATAAAAGAAATAGTTAGTCAAATGAGAGCATATGGGGAAAATATTATTGATAAGAGAATTGTTGAGAAAATTGTAATTTCTATTCCCCATAAGTATGATACTATCGTGACTACGATTGAGCAGACCAAAGATCTGTCTACTATGTCGGTGATAGAACTAATAGGGTCTTTCTAAGCATATGAGCAAAGATTGAGTAGGCATAATGAAGATTCTATCAAAAATGCCTTTCAATCAAAGCTCAAATTACAATCTCAAAATAAAGAATATAAAGGAAAAAAAAATTCTAGAAATAAAGATAATTCTAGAAGTTTCTCTAAAACCAATCAAGATAAATATCCTCCAAGTGGCATATGCAAGAAGATAAGTCACTTGGAAAAAGACTGTTGGCAATGTGGAAAGCCATAGTGTCAGTACTGCAGGCAATCTGTACATGTAGAAAAGAACTACCACAACAAAAATAAGCACGAAGCAAATTTTGTTGAAGAGCATGACAATAAGTAGCATCTTTTCTATGCTACCTAATATTCCAATGATGAAACAAATGGAAGACGGTACTTGGATAGCAGTTGTAGCAATCACATGGCCAAAGATAGGAACATTTTCAAGGAAATTGACAATTCTGTCAAATTAAAAGTTCGATTATAAAATAGCACCATGGTGGAGTCCCAAGGCAAAGGCACTGTCATGGTGGAGACAAAGAAAGGTACGAGACTTATCAAAGATGTCTTACTTGTTTTGACTCTTAAAGAAAATCTCTTGAGTATTGGCCAAATGATGGAGAAAGGCTATTCTCTACACTGTGAAGGAGATACATGCACAATTTATGATAACTATAACAAAAGGAGGGAGATAGCCCACGTTAAAATGGAAAAAAGAAATAGAAGTTTCCTGATAAGCTTCAAATATACTACTAACATTGTCATGAAAGTTCAAGTTGATGATTCATGGCTATGGCATCAAAGATTTGGCCACTTTAACACCCATGCTTTGAAGTTGTTATACCAAAAGAATATGATGAGAGACCTACCATGCCTGAAAGAAAATAAAAAAGCTTGTGAAGGATGTCTTCTTGGAAAGCAACACAGACTACCATTTTCAACTAACAAAACATGGAGAGCTAAAGACGTGTTAGAGTTAATTCACACTGACATTTGTGGACCGATGAAGACACTGTCACTCAACAACAACAGGTACTTCATCCTCTTTATTAACGACTTTTCTAGAATGACATAGATATACTTTATTAAAGAAAAATCAAAAGTCTTTGGAATATTCAAGAAGTTTAAAGCTTTAGTCGAGAAGCAAAGTGGAAAACATTTAGAAGTATTTAGAAATGATCGAGGCAAGGAGTACAACTTACGCGAGTTTGATAAGTTTTGTGAAGATGAAGACATTGAGCACTAACTTACCGTCACGTATTCTCTACAACAAAATGGCATCTCTAAGAGGAAGAATCACACAGTCATGGAGATGGCTAAATCCATGCAAAAGGAGAAAGGTTTGCCTAACACTTTCTAGGCACAAGCAGTTTACACTATAGTATATATATGCAACAGATGTCCAACTAAGGCAGTACAAGACAAAACTCCTATTGAAGCATGGAGTGAGCAAAAGCCATCAGTTAAACACCTACGAGTATTTGGATCTATTTGCTACATACACATTCCTGATGAGAAGAGACACAAGCTAGAAGACAAGACTATACAAGGCATCTTGTTGGTGTATAGTACGCAGTCAAAAGGCTATTAAGTCTACAACTTGCAAACAAAGAAGCTCACAATTAGTCAAGATGTTGAGGTAGATGAAAATGCTACTTAGAATTGGGAAGAAGAAAAGGTTGTGAGAAGCAACATTCCCGTTCTAGAGCAACAACCTCAAGAAGAAGTTGAAGAAGTAGCAGAGGATCCAGGTATGCTTCCTCCACCTCCACAACAACAAAATTCTTCACCAGAGTCTACTCCAAGAAGAGTAAGATCTTTGGTGGATATATACAAAACTTACAATATGACCATGCTTGAGCTTGAATGCTATGAAGAAGCATCAAAGTAAGAAGTATGGGTCAAGGCAATGGAAGAAGAAATTAAAATGATCGAAAAGAATAATACTTAGGAGCTAGTAGATTGTCCACACGGAAAAGACATTATGGAGTAAAATGGGTCTACAAGACAAAGCTCAATCCTAATGGTACCATACAAAAGCACAAGGCTAGATTAGTTGCTAAAGGTTACTCATAACAACCTAGAGTTGACTATAATGAAACATTTGCTCTAGTTGCTCACCAGCTTTGATAGCTCTTGCAGCACAAAAAGATTAAAGCATCTACCAATTAAAGAAGAGATTTATGTTAAGCAACCACAAGGCTTCACTAGCAAAGGCAATGAAAGCAAAGTTCTAAAACTAAGAAAAGCCTCATATAGTCTCAAGCAAGCTCCTCGAACATGGTACAGTAGAATTGATCAGTACTTCACCGATCAAGGATTTAGGAGGAGCAAGAGTGAGCCAACACTATATGTCAAGACTCAAGGTCAGTATGATACTCTCATTGTCTCCCTATATGTAGATGATCTTATTTACACAGGAAACAATATGAAGATGATGAATGATTTCAAAGAAGACATGATGAAGACATTTGAGATGACCGACCTCGGATTAATGAATTACTTCCTTGGCACAAAGGTAAGACAACAAAAGGATGGAATATTTATATGTCAAAAGAAATACACTGAAGCACTATTGAAGAAATTCAAGATGTATGGTTGCAAGTTTGTTGCTACTCCACTTGTGAAAAATGAGAAGCTGCAAAAAGATAATGGAGCATTAGAAGCAAATGCACCATGCTACAGAAGTTTAATTAGAAGCCTACTATATCTCACAGCCACACGGCCATATATCATGTATGCTACAAGTCTTTTATCAAGATTCATGCAGAAGCCAAGTCAAATCCACCATGGAGCAGCAAAAAGAATTTTAAGATATTTACATGACACGAAGGAGTTTGGTATAGGGTACAAAACCATGTCCAACTCAAGGCTGATTGGCTACACTGATAGTGATTGGGCAAGATTGATAGACAACATGAAAAGTACATCAGGATATGCCTCTTCACAAGGATCAAGAGTATTCTCTTATGCATCAAAGAAGCAAACAACAGTTACTTAATCAACAGCTGAAACAGAGTATGTGGCAGCTACTAAAACTACTAGTCAGGCAATATGACTTTGAAGAATACTTGAAGAAATGGGTGAACAACAAGAAGAACCTACAATAATCTATTGCGACAACAAATCAACTATAGCAATGGTGAAGAATCCAGTCCATCATCAAAGGACAAAACATATAGCTATTAAAGATCACTTCATCTGAGAAGCAAAGGCAACTAAGCAAGTTCAGGTTGAGTATTGCAAAATAGAAAATCAAGTTGTAGACATTTTTACAAAGGTACTACCGAGAGACAAATTTGAGCATCTACGAACAATGCTTGGAGTTTCCAAAATTTGCATCAAGGAGGAGTGTTAAAAGGTGCCATAAATTTCTAAAAGAGTGTAATACTAATATATGTATATGAAAAAGTAAAGAATATTCTAGAATACTCTTCTAAAATATTCACATTGTATTTAGAAAAATCTAGAAACTGGTAGAAATGTAGTTTTAGGAAAAAGAAAAGATAAGAGAAAAGTGAAGAAAACTCTAGAACAAAAAAGTCTAGATATTTTTAGAACTTTCCTTGCATGCCTATGAATAGGCAATTGTATCATCAATTGTAGCAAGCACTTCCAAAGCACTTTCACATATCAAATAAAGCCTTACTATCATTCACTATCAACTACTATACCATTCAACACCTTCACACATATTTTTCTAAAACTAACAACATTAGCCACGAGACCTATATTAATTATGGAGAAGCTGGTCAGCCCTACCTTGTGTGCTTTTGTTCCTAATTGGAGTAGCATATAAGAAAGGTACTAACTTTGAGAAGGCTTATGACAAGTCGAAGTGGGCGATCATTCAAAAAACTCTCTTGGACGTAGGGATCCCTAACCATATGATTGATCTTATTTGGCATTGCTTAACAATGGCAGAGATGAAAGTTCTTTGGAATGAAGAGGCACTTGATAGGTTCCAACCTGAGCGTGGTGTTCGTCAAGGGGACCCCTTATCTCCTTACATCTTTGTCTTATGCCTTGTGAGATTGTCTCATCTTATTTCCCTTTCGGTCGATAATGGTTCATGGGATACAATTAAGCTCTCGCGTAGAGGCCCTCAGTTATCTCAACTTTGTTTTGCAGATGATCTTATTTTATTTGGGGAAGAAAACTTGGCACAAGTAGAAATCATGTCAACCTGTCTTGATCTATTTTGTCAAAGCTCCAGTCTTAGAATTCACTTTGATAAGTCCCAGATATGCATTTCTAAGAATGTGCACTAAAGTGTTTGCAAAGAGATTAGTGACACCATGGGCTTCCAAAGGATGGATGATCTTGGTAGATACCTTGGCTTCCGATTGCTTCACAAAAGGGCCACCAAGCAAACATATCAACGTATTTCGAATAGAACGGCTCAGAGGCTTAGTAGTTGGAAAGTGTCTAACTTATCTATGGCAGGTAAGCTAAGGCTATCCAAAGCTGTTTTGAATGCGATCCCTAGTTATGCCCTGCAAACTACCACCCCCCTCTCTTTTCCATAATGGATACTCTTAACAAACAATGTCGCTCCTTTTTGTGGCGTGGGTCAAATACTGTGAGGAAAGTTCACCTTGTCAAACGGGATAAGGTGTGTATAAGCAAGAGAGATGGAGGTTTGGGCTTGAGGTCTATGAGACAATTGAACTTAGCCTTTATGATGAAATTGTGTTGGGGATTGTGCAGTGAGACTAACAAGTTGTGGGTTAAGGTTTTACACTCCAAATATACGTGTGGGCTTTCTATAATTCCAATTGTAGAGCTGAAAATGGTTGCTTCTAATGCTTGGAACAGGATTTTCCAGCTGTGGGAAAAGTTAAGGAAGCAAGTGACTTCAAGAGTTGGAGATGGCCTTACGCATGGTTCTAAATTACGGTCTGCAACCACAATTGCGGCCGCAACGTAAAGGTTTTTTAACTCACCACAACCACATCGCAATCGTAATTACGGCCGCATCAACAACATTTCCCCGCAATTTATCACCTCAAGGATTACGAGAAAACTACAACTACAACCACAATTTAGAACCATCCCCGAAATGTGGACCTCTTCATGTTTTGGGAGGTGATCATTTGCTAGGGGCTGATATTAGTATGAAAGTGTGTGAGGCAGTGACTGTGGCAGGTATGTATAATTGTTTTTAATCTTATATGGTGACAAAGAGGGCCCGAGAGAATTATGATCTTATTCTAGAAAATTGGCCATGGGGCTTTGTTGAAAAATAGTGAAAGAGTACAAAGATATATGGCATATGATCCAAGGTGCTCAATGTGTTCCTTCATGGAAGAGTCCGACTTGCATGTCTTTGTGATTGTGCTAGTGTGATGGTAGTTAGGCTAGATTTCATTCCTCACTCTGACGTGAATTTATTCTTTTACAACGAATAGGGCTCATTGGTTGGTGTGGAACTTGAGTGTTAAAAGGTGATACAAATTTCTAAAAGATTGTAGAAGTAACATATATGTATATGAAAAGTAAAGAACATTCTAGAATACTCTTGTAAAATATTCACAATGTATTTAGAAAAATCTAGAAACTTATAGAAATGTAGCTTTAGGAAAAAGAAAAGATGAGAGAAAAGTGAAAAAAAACTCTAGAACAAAAAAGTCTATATATTTCTAGAACTTTCTTTGCATGCCTATAAATAGGTAATGAGTCTTTACATTGTTGTAAACACTTCCAAAGCACTTTCACATATCAACTAAAGCCTTACTACCATTCATTATCAACTACTATACCATTCAATACCTTCACACATATTTTTCTAAAACTAACAGTGGTATCAGAGCTACATTTGGTCATCTACTGGGCGTAGAGATATTATCCAACTACTTCTAAAAAAATCCTGCTATATTCTCCACAAATCCTATAATTTTTCCCTAATCAATGGCCAATACTATTCAACCATCATTTATTCCTGTCCCTATGTTTACTAGAGAAAATTATGATTTTTGGAGCATTAAAATGAAAACATTGTTTTGCTTTCAAGATCTATGGGATATTATAGAAGATGGATTTATTACTCCTACAGACATTTCTACTTTGGCTGCAGCTCAAAAGAAGGAATTAAAGGAGAACAAGCAAAAGATTCAAGGGCGTCATTTATCTTGTAACAAGTAGTAGCTGACACAATTTTTCCAAGAATAATAGGTGCCACAAGTGCTAAAGAAGCATGGAGTATACTATAGGAGGAGTTTCAAGAAAGTGCCAAGGTATGTGTCATTAAACTTCAAACTTTAAGACGTGAGTTTGAATTAATAAAAATGAAAGAGTTCGAGACCATAACAGATTACTATTCTAGGATAAAAGAAATAGTTAGTCAAACGAGAGCATATGGTGAAAATATTATTGATAAGAGAATTGTTGAGAAAATTATAATTTCTATTCCTCATAAGTATGATGCTATCATAACTACGATTGAGCACACCAAAGATCTATCTACCATGTCGGTGACAGAACTAATGGGGTCTCTTAAAGCATATGAGCAAAGATTGAGTAGGCATAATGAAGATTCTATCAAAAATGCCTTTCAATCAAAGCTCAAATTACGGTCTCAAAATAAAGAATATAAAGGAAAGAAAAAAGGAAAAAATTCTAGAAATAAAGATAATTCTAGAAGTTTCTCTAAGACCAATCAAGATAAATATCCTCCATATGGCATCTGTAAGAAGACAAGTCACTTGGAGAAAGACTGTTGGCATCGTGGAAAGCCACAATGTCCGCACTGCAGGCAATTCGGACATGTAGAGAAGAACTGCCGCAACAAAAACAAGCACCAAGCAAATTTTGTTGAGCATGATAATGAGCAACATCTTTTCTATGCTACCCGAGATTCCAATGATGAAGCAAGTGGATGCTAGTACTTAGATAGCGGTTGCAGCAATCACATGGCCAAAGATAGGAGCATCTTCAACAAAATTGATAACTCCGTCAAAGTAAAAGTTCTATTGGGAAATGGCACCATGGTGGAGTCCAAAGGCAAAGGCACTGTCATGGTAGAGACAAAGAAAGGTACGAGATTCATCAAAGATGTCTTACTTGTTTTGAATCTTAAAGAAAATCTCTTGAGCATTGGCCAAATGATAGAGAAAGGCTATGCTTTACATTTCGAAGGAGATACATGCACTATTTATGATAACTATAACAAAAGGCGGGAGATAGCCCAAGTTAAAATGGAAAAAAGAAATAGAAGTTTCCTGATAAGCTTCAAATATACTACCAACATTGTCGTGAAAGCCTAAGTTGATGATTCATGGCTATAGCATCGAAGATTTGGCCACTTTAACACCCATGCCTTGAAGCTGTTATACCAAAAGAATATGATGAAAAAGACCTGCCATGCCTAAAAGAAAATAACAAAGCTTGTGAAGGATGTCTTCTTGGAAAGCAACACAAACTACCATTTTCAATTGACAAAGCATGGAGAGGTAAAGACTTATTAGAGTTTATCCACACTAATATTTTTGGACCAATGAGGACACCATCACCCAATAATAATAGGTACTTCATCCTCTTCATCGATGACTTTTCTAAAATGAATTGGGATTACTTTATTAAAGAAAAATCAAAAGTCTTTGGAATATTCAAGAAGTTTAAAGTTCTCGTTGAGAAGCAAAGTGGGAAACATATAAAAGTACTTAGAAGTGATCTAGGTAAAGAGTACAACTCACATGAGTTTGATAAGTTTTGTGAAGATGAAGGCATTGACAACCAACTCACCTCGCATATTCTCCACAACAAAATGGCATGTCTGAAAGGAAGAATTGCACAATCATGGAGATGACAAGATCGATGCTAAAGGAGAAAGGTTTGCCTAACACTTTCTGGGCAGAAGCAATTTACACTACAGTCTATATACTTAACAGATGTCCAACTAAGGTAGTTTAAGACAAGACTCCTATTGAAGCATGGAGTAGGCAAAAGCCATCAGCTAAACACCTACGAGTATTTGGATCTATTTGCCACATACACATTCCTAATGAGAAGAGACATAAGCTAGAAGACAAGACTATACAAGGCATCTTCTTAGGGTACAGTACGCAGTCAAAAGGCTATCAAGTCTATAACTTGCAAACAAAAAAGCTCACCATCAGTCGAGATGTTTGAAGTAGATGAAAATGCTGCTTGGAATTGGGAAGAAGAAAAGGTTGTGAGAAGCAACATTCTCATTCTAGAGCAACAACCTCAAGAACAAGCTAAAGAAGTAGCAGAGGATCCAGGTATGCTTCCTCCACCTCCACAACAAGAAGACTGTTCACCAAAATCTACTCCTAGACGAGTAAGATCCTTGGTAGATATATTTGAAACTTGCAATACAGTCATGCTTGAGCATAAATACTATGAAGAATCATCAAAGAAGCATAGGCAACTAGACAAATGTAACTGAAGTACTGTAAGACAGAAGATCAAATCATAGACATTTTTACTAAGGCACTGCCAAGAGTAAGATTTGAGCAATTACGAACACTGCTTGGAGTCTTCAAAATTTGCATCAAAAAAGAGTGTTAAAAGGTGATACAAATTTCTAGAAGATTGTAGAAGTAACATATATGTATATGAAAAATTAACGAACATTCTAGAATACTCTTGTAAAATATTCACAATGTATTTGGAAAAATCTAGAAACTTATATTTAGGAAAAAGAAAGATAAGAGAAAAGTGAAAAAAAATCCAGAACAAAAAAGTCTAGATATTTCTAGAACTTTCTTTGCATGCCTATAAATAGGCAATGAGTCTTTACATTGTTGTAAGCACTTTTATATATCAAATAAAGCCTTACTATCATTCACTATCAACTACTATACCATTCAACACCTTCACACATATTTTTCTAAAACTAACATTGAGAAAGACGGGGATGGGAAGCTGCAACTGGCAACTTCTGTTTGGTGCTGCTGTGGACCAAATTTGGATGGCTCATAATGAAGTTGTTTTTAGAAATGTTCATCAAGAACATATGAGTTTGGCTTCTAGAATTCATCTCACGTGTGACAGTTATGTTCGCGTCTTCCAAGTCAAGGATAAGGTGGGTTCCTCTAACAATCCTTCTCGTGTAATCTCTTGGGTCCCTCCATAAGGTTTGTTTGTTAAGGTTAATACTGACGGTGCTTTTTCCTCCTCTTCAAATGTTGTTGCGTGTGGAGGAGTTATTCGTGACCACTTGGGCTGGTTCATTGTTGCTTTTACCGTCAATCATGGGACTTGCTCGATGGTGCAGGCTGAGCTTTGGGGGGTCATTCATGGGCTGAGAATTGGCGTGGAGTCGTGGATTTTGTCGCATTGTGGTGGAGTCAGATTTAGCTGTTGCCACGATTAGATTCTTAAAGGATGGGTGTTCCCCTTCTCATCCTAGCCATGCCTTACGCTGTGTTTGGTAGCGGTGGAGTAGCGAAAAAGAGAAGAGAAGAGCACGGAAGTGAGAGGATTGTGCCAATTTTCATTCATTTGGTATCAGTGAAATAGTGTGGAAGTTTTTAAAATTTTAGTGGGTCCCACACTAAAAAACATCGTCGCAAATATGTGCGGATTTGCGAAGAAATGCGAACTGCAACGCTATTTTCGTTATTACCCTATACCTTTTGTTACTTTTTGTAACAAGTTTGCTGGCTTTCTGAAAAGCAAAAGTTGCTTCTCCTGTGTCGACTTCTCTTTTCCTGTGTGGTGGTGGTCAAAGTCTTGATCTAGCAGTCCGGTAATCCATTTGAGCACATTTTTGTCTCTTTAAAAAGGTAAGGCTCTCCTTTACTCATATATGGTGAAAAATTAGTTGATCTGTTTGTTACTCTGGAATGATTTAAGTGTATTACTGGTTGAAAATTTATAATTTTTATGAAAGTTGGTGTTAAATATCAGTGAATGATTACAATTGGGTATGGTGATTTGGAGTAAAATAAGAGCTTGCATGTATTGCACTGGATATATCTATATTCTTTTTTCGAAGAATTAAGACAATATAATTGAAAAATTGGACAACAGTGTATGGAATATTTGAATATGCATATCATATATTCGAATAGGTGATATGCATATTCGAATATGCATCACATATTCTAATATGTGATATTTTTATTTAAATATATATATATATATATATATATATATATATGCACACATATTAAAACATGTGTTTAAATATTTAGACATTATAATATATTATATTTTCCAAAAGAAATGTCTTTTGAAGGGATGAAAAACATAGACAATGACGAGTTGGATGAAGAGGAAATGTTAACTAATCAAATGGCTATGCAAGGAAAAATAATAGGAAATGCCTAGCAGGAGGTGCATACAAGAATGCAAGTTGCGGCAATGATATTGTTGTGTTGTGTAGGACATGCATTGCATACACTTAATTTGTTGTCATGGAAAAGTAATGCATGGGCCAATGAATTTGCTCCTCAAAATGAGCAAAGGCGTCGAGAGTTAATGACGTATCTAGCTCATATAGAAAGGTGTTGTGATATTATAAGGATGGGGCCTGAAGCATTTATACAGTTATGTGAGAAATTAAGAAACACAGGTATTGTTAAGGATAACATACGGTCCACTATAGAAGAGCAAGTTGCTAAATTCTTACATATCATAAGTCATAATGTTAAAAATCGCACAATTTCTTTCTTCTTCCATCGATCCGGTGAGACTGTGAGTCAACATTTTCACAAGGTCTTACATGCTATAATTGCATTAGAAGGTGAACTTTTAGTTCAACCATCGGGTAGGGACAGCCCAGCACATATCTTTAACAATAATAGGTTTTATCCCTTTGTCAAGGTACACTTGTTGGATAAGAATTTGGTTTTTGTTACTCAGTTATTTTAACATCTTAATAACTATGTAATTTTCTTTTTTTTCAACAAAGGATTACCTTGGAGCAATTGATGGTACTCATGTCCGAGTGAAGGCTGCAAGGGCAGAAGCCCCTCGATATCAGGGTAGAAAAGATTGGCCAATGCAAAATGTATTTGCTGCATGTGATTTCGACATGAAATTCACATATGTCTTAGCTAGGTGGGAAGGAACTGCATCTGACTCTAGGATATTAAAAGATGTATTAAGTAGGGAAGACCCACTAATAATACCCGAAGGTCAATCAACATTATGGGTAATGTGTCCATTCTAAATATTTTTTCAAATAGACTAGAGTGAGTAATCATAGTAAAAATTGCCTGTGTAGGGAAATTTTATCTTGGCGATGCCGGTTTCATGCTAAAACATCACATTCTTACACCATATCGTGGTGTTCGTTACCACTTAAAGGAGTATTCAGTTAGAGGGCCACAAAATGCTAAAGAGTTATTCAATCTTCGACATTCATCCCTCCAAAATGTAATTGAAAGAACATTTGGTGTGTTAAAGAAGAGATTTCCTATAATAGCTAGTGGCACAGAACCTCGCTATTCATTTGAAACTATGAGAAATATAGTGGTGGCATGTTGTATACTACATAATTTTTTAGCTAGATTGGATGATGATGAGTCAATTTTAGCTTAAGTTGATCATGAACTGCTTCAGTGTGATGCAGATAGATTCCAAATACAACAGCGAGATCATGATTATAGACAAGGAGCAGATTTAAGGGACAACATTGCAAATGCAATGTAGAATGCTTATAAACATTAATAACAATTTGTGTTATTTATTTTTAATTTCGTTGCATGGAATGTAATAATATTTTACTTTATGTAATTTGTTGTATATGAAGAGATTTACATAACATAATCAACAATTATATTTGTAACCTTTGTGGATGACTTTTTTTATTCATATATTTTTCTTATGAGTATTTTTTTATTTATGTAGCAAAATGAACAAGGGAAAGGGACAAACTGGTCAGAGTAGTCAGTCATTAAGGGAGTTAATGAGATGGACAGAGGATATGGACCACATTTTACTAAATGCAATGGTTGATGAAGTCCACAAGGGTAATAGAGTAGATGGTAGTTGGACATCTGAAGCATATGCAAATATTGTACAAACCTTTAGAAGTGCTGGATTAAGGGATGTTACAAAGAACCACATTAAAAAAAGACAAAAGACAATGAAAGATAAATGACATGAAGTACATGACCTATTTAATGGTCTCAGCGGCTTTGCTTGGAGTCCAATTAGTAAGAGATTCGAGGCTGAGGACGAAGTCTGGGATGATCTTATAAGGTAAATGATGTTGCTGTTCATTTCTTTACTACATATATGTTCAAATTTGTTTGCCTAATATATAATAATATATGTAGGCTAAACCATCTACTGCCAAATGGAGAACATGTCAAATCCGTCACTATGATATACTTCACGAGCTATATTCTTCTGATCGGGCATCAGGGCATATAGGCTTAACTCCACGACAATTACATCATGCTCTTGAGAAGGATAATCAAACCATTGACCTAAACGATGCAATTGATGATACTACAATGAATGATGAAGATGTGAGAAACTTTGATGATGTTCAAGTATCCCCACCAAATGTCGGATCATTCAGTCCACCTTATGCACAGTCCATTCCATCTACAGGGACTTCAAGTTCCCGTGGAACAAAAACAAAAGCACCTATTGTTGATGTCCTTGATGCTCAAATGGACAAACTTACTACAGGTCTTGATAAGGTTGTAGAGGCAATTATAAGCGATAATGCATTGACTGAGAAATTATCTCAAGTGGCGGAGCAGCAAGCATCTATAGCTAAACGACAAGTTATAGCAATTGAGAATCGGAATGAGATCATTCGTGAACAGGTGACTATGTTAAGGAGACGTACTACTCGTGTCATTTCAGAAGAATATGTTTGGGATGCATTGACTGTTATGAATATTGGAGACCAATATCGTATGCAATGTTGCGATTATCTCTGCAATAACGACACCCAAAAGTGTAAATTATTTGGGATACTCGCTCATCTTCGACTTCAAGAATTAATAAGAATGATGACCGAAGCTGGTTTTTAGTGTACTGTAATATATACATTAATATTTAATATGTTTGTAAGAATTTCGTTAACTGGAATTCAAATTAGATACTTGGTTAATTTTTTGTATGATTATGTGCACCACTTTATGGATTTTGATTTGTAATTAATGCACTTTGTCACTGTAATGAATTATTTTTTATATTTATGATATTTATATTGGATAATACTCATCGTGGGTAAATCTTGAGGCTGTTGTATATATACACATATGAATATGACTTTGTATCCTTATTTTTTTTGTATTCAGCAAGACATCTATAATGGCTACTTCTTCTAACCGTGATAAAAGAAGTAGAAATGGCAAAGAAAAGGCAAAGCAACCCGAACCTCAGGACATTAATCACGAGCTGGCATTAAATCAAAGTGTTTTCTTTTCCAACAAAGATCAAATGAAGAATTACACTGCTCACTTTTTCTTCAGAAAGTGGGATCGATGCCAAGATCATGGACTTCCAAACATTCCAATTAGCTAGTTTTCAATTTGTTGAGCTGCTTGCTTTCCAAGGACACAACACATTTGTTGGCTTAAAGGGTGCCATTTATCTAGACTTGGTAAGAGTTTTCTATTCCAACATGATAATTCATCCAAATGGTGATTTGTGTTCTGAGATAAAACAAGCTAAGATTCGCATTAGGCCACAAGATTGGTTTGATTTAGCAAACTTGAAGTATAATGGCCACAAGTTTGAACCGTCAAAAATTGAAGAGTGGGTGAATTATAGCCAACATGATGTTTTAACTTCACTCATGAGGCCCGGATCAGAAAGACATCCCACTAAAAATGTAAGTAATTTAATGGTAGAAGATAGATTTCTGCATTATGTTTATCCACACATCTTAGTTCCACTTGCAGGAAACTATACAAAACTTATTGCAGAAGATATTTTTATTCTATGGGCTTTGAAACAAACTATTCCTATCAATTAGCCATATTACATAATAAAGCACATGAAGAAATGCAGACAGAAAAAGGATATGCCCCTTCCGTATGTTATGCTCATATCAAGGAAAATAGAACGCTAATAGCTTGTAAGCGATGAAGATATTAAGATTACACTTGGTTGGTCTCGTTATTGTAACAGAAGGTACCTGAAGAAATTGAATATTTTCAATGTTGATGGAGTATGGCAATATTCTCAACAAAGGATGCATCAACAACAAGAAGAGCCTCAAGGACCGGAAGATGGAACTGAGATGATGGAGGTTCTGCTACAGCTCAACAAAACAATCAAGAAAATATGTTAAGTTAAATTTGGTCTGGAATTCAAGGCTTACAACATGGATTAGATAATTTAGCTATTAATGTACGTCAGTTGGACCAATGAGTTGAGGAAAGATTTACACACTTTGATAAGCGATTTGACGAACTTGAGCGTTATTTTCAAAATAGGCCATCAGAGTAGATTATATTTTATGTTTTTCTTAGTTATGTCTGTAATATAAATATTCTCTGTAAGACTTTAACCTTAGTTGTGTTTGCTTTTCTATAAATATTAAATTTTATAAGACTTTAATCTTAGTTATGTTTGCTTTTCTATAAATCTTAAATTTTATATACAGGTCATTTCTGAATATAATGTAATATAGTTATCATCATATGTAGAATATAGTAAATTATTACTATAGTATATTTATAATATTATTGTGATTTTATTTATAATAACATAATACAAAATATATGTTATTTTCAAAAATTTGTGCTTTCTGTAATGATCATATATTTGATTATATGACTAAATTAATCGAATATATAGACACCTTAAAAAATTTGTGCCTCTGTAATCGCCATATATTCGATTATGTCTTTTAACATAATCGAATATATGGACACCTTCAAAAATTCATCCCTCTATAATGCCCACATATTCGAATATGTTGGTAACATATTTGAATATATTGGTACATATATTCGAATATGTTACCAACATGTTCGAATATATGATCCAATATATTTGAATATGTTGTACCATATTCGAACATATGTTCTCTATATCATTCCGAATAGTGAAGGTTATATATGTAATTTTATTCTTTCACTCCAAATCCCCAAAAGTCAAAAAAGAAAATTTCCCCTCTATTTCTTCTTTACTTCTCTCCAACCAAACAACCTCGATTTATACTCTATTTCTTACCTACTTCTCTTATCTTCTCTTCTCTTCTACCTACTTCCTCTCCCTCTATTTCTCTCCTCCCTACCAAACACAACGTAAGAGAAGCCAGGAAGCTTGTTAGGTTGGGGGCTTATATTGTGTGGAATCATGTTTTTAATGCAATGGCAGATTGTTTGTGAAGTATGCCCTTTCTATTGCTCAAGGGCAATTGTTTTTTAATTCGTGTCCCACTTTTTGTAGTCTAGGTATGTCTGTTGATGTAGCCTCGATTATTTTCTGTAGGTAGACTCTTGGTGTTTGTCAAGCTTTGTCTAGCCCCCTTAGTCACCCAAAATAATAATAATAATAATGATAATAATAATAATAATCTTCTATTATAAAGATTTTTTTTTCTAGATTTCAATTATGTATCATTATTATATTCCTTATTTTTCTTCTAAAAATATTTTTATTTTATTATTTTTTCATAAATTAATAAAAGAATACTTTAATAAAGTAATAATTTACACATCATTAAAGATTATATTTACGACAAGATAGTACATAATGCAATCAAAATTTTCAATTGAGTATATTATAATATTGTTAAAAGATACATTTATCTAAATTAGAATTAAATGAGACATTTGTAAATATAAAATTACAAGTCTCCCAATTATTATTAGTCGGAATAAAACAAGATTAACAAAATTATTGTACTTATGTAATCTTATCTTAATTTATATTCATCAATACATTTTATTGTAATCTGTAACTTCGAATACAAGCAAATCTATGTTTCCGTAATTAATGTTAATAATTTATTTCCTTTATGAAAGAAACACCTAATAATTACAAAATGCTATTTAAAATATTTTTCATTAATATTATATCTTATTAAAATTGTGTATATATCTAATCTAAGTTATATACAAAGGCAAATATATTTATGAAGATAATTTTTTTTTAAAACGATATTTATATAAATTACAATAATATAAGACATGTATAAATATAAATTATATATATATATATATATATATATATATATATATATGTATGTATATGTATATGTATTTATGTATGTATATATAAATGTTTATAATTATTTTATATATTTTTTAAATATTTATATACATATCTACTAACATATATTTATATACAATAAAAATCATTAAAAACTTCATTAAAAATTATAATAATATAAAAGTTTGTACATTATAATCTTAACACCCGTGTAGGACACAGGTTATTAAACTACTGAAGATAAAAAATAGTTTTAAAAATTGATAAAGATGTCATGTATGGTCAAAAAGTAGGTATGCTTTAAATGACTGAGCAACTACTTTAAATCTATCTTATCTCCCTCTTTTTCTCAATTTATATCCTCCCTCCTTTACATCTTTCTCTCTATACCTCTCTAGTGGCATATCAAGTAAGGAATTTTTGTTAGCAGTAAAAAATAAAAATTATAAATCTGGGACTTATAATATTCATAAATAGTCAAAATTAAATGTTAATTAGTGGTCACATGACCACTTAAAAATATCATGTGTATTTTTTTTAAATTTGATCATTCAAGTATGATCTAATTATATATATACACACACACACACATACATACATACATACATATATATATATATATATATATATATATATATATATATATATATATATATATATATATTTGTAGTTGTCATTTTTCACAATAAATAGATTTTTCATTTGATACATTATCTCTATATTTTTTATCTTTTATTTATATTATTTTCATAACACTTTTGACACAGTTTTATTTTTAATTTAAATTTATACAAGATTATTAAATAATGTTTCAATTTTTAGTTGAGGAATTTCATTCACATATAGACTGAGTCTCTTATAAATTTTAATTAATACTAAAGAAATATGAATTTAATGACTATGCACTATTAATGTAAAAAATTTTACACTGTCAACTAATCAGAAATTATTATTAGTATGATTTTTAAGGTAATTATTATGAAAGTAAACAAACTTACCATACATGGTAGTTTGTAATTGGATGACAATGTAAAATTGTTTTACACTATCGGTACATAGTTTATTTTTAAAAGAATATATTAAAAATACATAGAAAGTATATTTATAATATTTTTCTTTTAGTATAACCCATGAGCAAAGCAATTTGACTATTCGTGCTCAATAGCATTGATTACGTGTTTCTGGTTAAATGCATGTATCTGTCGTTGTGTGTCGTTACTTGTTAGCTATATGAATGTTCGTTACCTTCTAGATGCTTATTGCATTGCTATTATTGACTTCTCCGAAGACAAAGAACCAGCCAACCTTTCCTTGGTAAAAAATACCTAGTAGTGGGATAACTTATGAAATGTGTCATTATTTCACCCTTTTTATATTAATTTTTTTATCAATCTTTTAGTGCCATTTGTAATACACTAACGTGTTTTGTAAAATGAGTGACCCTGCAGGTCGAGGTCATTTATTGAGTCCTGACTCAGCCTTTGGAAGGCGACCATAAATACGTTTGAAGAAGTATTAATAGTATATTTTGCAACATTTTTTTTTTAATACATTTTTTTATCAATTAAAATTTGCGCGTGTTTTAATAATTTAGGAATGAGATTTATTAAATAAAAAATAAAATATACAGGTCTAATAAAATCCATATAAATTTTACCTAATAATAAAAATATATAAAAAAGAAAGAACGTTAAAATATGTGTAGGAAGTATTTCTTAATTATTATTTAAGATTAACTATGTTTTTATATTTATTTTTATTTCCTAAAAAATAAATCATTTTTTATTCTTTATTTACGAAAGACAAAAAGAAACAATTTTTGTCAATCATATATAATATATTTTTATAAATGATAAAGTTAAAAAAAAAAACTTATTTTTCAAAAATTAAAAAATATTATCTTATTTAAAAGGATTAAAAACAAATTTAACCTTATTATTTATATAGAACTAAGATTGACGAGACAACTATCACTGGCTTGAGTATTTGATATTTCTTAGTCACTAGTTAGATTTGCGGCGCCAAAACAAAAAATAAACGAGATGGTTTGTTTTCTATTCTTTTCTTTTATGTCTGTCCCCTAATAGATACGACTATTAGTCTCGGGATACTTCCCGCTATAGTCATTATTCTCTGTTGCCTCCAATTGTCGTACTACACGTCAAAAAACAAAAATATTTTTAGGCATTTTGTAATGCATCTAAGAGTAATAAATTATACTCACACTTTCTAAAAATTTTGAGACCATACGAACTCTTTTGTTTTTCTAATGTTTATAGAATAAACAATCAATGAAAGTAATATAATATATAAAGAGTATCAATATAATATTTTTCAAATAATTAAGGGAAATGATTATATGAATAATAAAAAAAGAGAAATATCAAAAAAAAATTGACAAAATTCAATGTAACTTATTCTATTTAAAAATATTAACATTAACACAACATGGGACATGACGTTGACAGATACTGTCACGCATGAAAATAGTCATATAGTAGAAAAAATATAGCATGTCTTTGTGATATACGTTTATTTACACGAAGTGTCGAAAATGATGTAAAATTGATAATTATAATATTAAAATTATTTGAGGATGAGCCTGCTCTCTTTCCCTCAACTTTTAAAAAAAAATAAAAATTATATACTCCCTCTATTTAAAAAATGCAATAACTTCAAAACAATAGTATTTATTAAGGATCACTTTTACTAAAAGGTTCTTACTATCTTTCTTAATTTTTATAGTGGATTGTTAAGCATTTCAAGCCAATAATATTTATTAGGAGCAAATTGAAATAAAAATTATAATATTTTATTGAAAACTCAAAAAGTCAATCAATATGATTTGTTTTTAAATGCTAAAACGACAATCAATTTGAAATAGAGATAGTATATAAATGATTTTTTATGTAAAAAATATAATATTATAATTAATTAATTAATATAATTAAATAAAAATAGTGGTTTGGTTTCACGGGAAAAAAGAAAGAAAGAATTGTTGATACACTTTTTTTTTCTTAGTGCTTGCCATTTTGTCGCTTATGGGAGTTATATATATTATCCTCTGTGACATGTTGCACGTAACAAGATTTTTATGGATAAGTACAAACAGATTATGTTAAAAAAATAAATAATGATTCCAATGTTGAATTTTTTAATATATATATTGTACTTCAATAGTAGTGAAATTTACACTTCATATGGAGATCTTTGTGATTGATTTTTCACCAGTCTGAAATTTAATTGCCTTTTCTCCTTGCATGTAAAATTGAGTGCAATTTTAGATAAATTAATTTTAAGATATCAAGAATTGTTTTATTTCAATTTAGATAAATTCTAAAATAAAATTAATGATATAAATAAAGAATATACTATTTATGACCTAATATTCCAATAATACATACATTTGGACCCATGTGACATTTGTTTTCCTACCTATCTTCTCCCAAGTCCCAACCTCCTTAATCATCAGTATAAAATGTTTGAAATTGAAGACATCTTCTGCAAAATGACAGAGATAATTATCATACTCTTGGCATATATATTGTATCTATATTATACATATAATAGAGGAACAGACTAATTATTGGAGGGGACGTAGTCCTCCAGGCTAGATTTGGAAAATTGTCAAACAACATAATAATAGAGGAATTTCTCTTCATTTAGACAACAATATATTATTAAGATCAAGTTTGGTAAACGACAAAAGTTAGATGTAAATATGTAATTTTTTGAGTATTTTTAGTCCTATTTTTAATTAGAATTAAAATTTCATTTCCATAATTTACATTAATTTTTAATATAAAAAATAAAATTCTAATTTTTATTAAAAAGTTCTTAAAGTATTTAAAAAATTGCATATAATTTTTTTCTTTTGGCAAAGTAGCCTTTGCCTATTTGTACTTTCTATTTATAAAGATGAATATGATTTGCACTGCACAATTAATTTCTATAACCATTACAGTGCAAAAGTGGCTTTTCTCAGTGTAATTGATCTCATCAAAATCTTCTCTTATTTTCAGATGTAAACTTAAAATCAAACATCTCATTTGGTTAGCAATATTAGCTACCACCGAGGGAGCTATATTCACCTGATGTTAGGTGTAATGTTAGTGTTCTGCTCATCCAACTTTGGCTAATAATTCATAAGTAGAATGGGTATGTAAATTTTCTTTGAGAAAGTTATACTAGTAAAATATATCTACCTTGCATAAAAGAGTACATATGATCAATAATGGCAGGTAGTATAACTGTTTATAATATATAATTTTTCTTTTATTCGATATATATCTTACTTTAACCATATGAGAGTTGTTAAGTATGAGTAGCATCAGTTAAGGTTTATTGCGTCATTATAAAGTTAATTTAAACTAAAACGAAACTTCATTTTTCTTCAATCAAATTATAAAAGTAATGAAAATTATGATTCTTGAAGTAAAGATAATGTCAAGTTTCGTTAGTTTTCAAAAACTTATAATTAATAATTATGTTGATGATGTAAATTTGTTTTGATCCTTCGTGTGTATTTTGATTTGAGTACTTTGGTCGAATATATAACTTTCCACTATGACTATAACAATAAATATATTTTTTATTTGTAAGACACTTAAAATCAATTACTAGTTGTGAGTTCTTTTCGATATAAACTAGCAACGTTATGCTTCTAACTTGAAGACATGGATTAAGTTAACAAATCAATTCAATATTTTCGACCAAGATTTTAATTAGTGAGTGAGACTTGAAATTCGATTTATTGGAATTGAATTTGACAATAATCTTAACATTGTGAGTTTTGACTAGTGTTAAAACTTTGACATAAGCATTTGATTTTACACTTAAACGTGAATCAAATTTCTAGCAAATTCGATATTTAAAATGAAGCTTCAAAGACAAATGCACAATTTTAACAAAAATGTAATAAAATGAATGTGTAAACATGCAACATCGAAAGTATTCTTCAAAAAATGCTAAAAACTTAAAAGAATACAAAAAACACAAGTTCGAAAAGATAAAAGACTGAAATTGTAAAATACAACAAAAAATGAATTGCAAATGAATCTTAAATATAAAAGCAGTACAGAATGCAAATCAAAAAATAAAGAAAAGAAAATGAAAGAAAATAAAGGAAGAAGAGTAGAAGAAGAAGTGCAATAATTAAAAAGTGTAGTTGTAAAAGGATGAATCAAATAAGGAACAGAGTAATGGCAGAAATGTAAAGACTTGATTTAAATTTGGATTAATACATACACATTATTCTTGAAACCAGTAGCAATGTTTGATGTATGGTGTGTAGGTGTTATCAAAATTTAATGTAGTATGTTTCAGCTGAAATAAAATTGCTACAAGGGTCCCTATTTATATATTTTTGACTTTAATAACATCCAATACATACATATGTCTAAGTGCCTAAGATTAATTATCTAAGATCTTGATGGTTGGCTTGATCTGAGTGAATTCAACAACCGTTGATAATTGCCATATGGCATGGTCTTCTCAAAGTACTTCACTCGAATTCTCTTACTTCTTCAACTTTCTTGACACTAAGCAATTTTCTCAATTTGTTTTGGCCATCTAGCTTCACTCTCAAACTTGAATTTCCTTTCTTTTCAAAATTCTTGAAACTTGACCATATAACTTAGATTAATTCTATTCTAAGTGCCATGGCCCTTCATTGAAATCAACATTTGGCCAACTCAAAATGTATGTTTTCAACTCTAAGAAAAATTCTAAGTAGACACCAACAAATTGTTGTAAAAAGTAGAGTCTCTATTGTAATTTTAAGGTCAGCCTAATGGTAAACCAAATAAAACTTTTGTTTTAAATCTTTAAAAATATTTAGTTATTAACAATATTTTTAAAATAACTAAAAAATTAATAATTACTTGATAAATAATATTAATTTATTAAAAATGATTAAATAATTTTAAAAAAAATATTTAGCAAAACATCATGTAGCGTCAATCAAAAATTAAAGCTAAAAGGGAAAGACAAAGGTAAACATGAATTTAGTGTCAACATCATGGCCAACACTATTTGAGTCGAAGCAAACTTAATGTCAGCCATTGGGAAAATGCAAAATTGGCTACTATAGCCATGATAAAAATGCCCAATGCTACTTTGGCATGGATGTAGCATCGACATTAGTATTAGTCAAGCCAATACTATTTTTTAAAATAAATTATGAAAAAGAATTTATAAATTTAATTTGACTTGATAGACAAAAATAACAAATATATACGTAATGGTATAAAATATATCAACTATGTGAAATAGATCAAATATATACAAAATTCTATAAGTGTACAAAAATGCTACAAAAGTACACTAAAAAATGTAAAATAAAATAAAATCCTAAAGTGTGTAAAATGTAAAAAGAAACTCAAGTATATATATCATGGTCAACAATTAAATGTTGGAGTCTCATCTAGTGAGCAGTGAAAGGTCGCCATTGTCATAATGATGATACCGTAGAAAAGGTTGACTAGTGTTGTAAGAGCCACAATAGGATTAACATTACAAATATGCAATTTAGTCCTACATAGCTTGGATGACATTTTGCAACTGATCATAATAATGTCTCAATTCTGGCAACCCTATCCTTAGCTATAGAGACCTAATTGCATAGGGCAACAATATTCTCACCCTAAGAAGCATCATATGTCCTAAAGGAGACTAAAACACAACTATAGAAAAAAAAAAAACGCAAAACACAACTTTTAGAAAACCCATCCCTCGCCCAAAAACACCAAAATACAATTTTAGAAAACACACCCACCCACAATGATAGCAGGAGCAAGGGAAAAAAGAGTGTGAGGGAGAAGTCTTCTCTATAATTATTTCTTCTATCCTTTTCCTTTAATTTCTTACACCCCCATCCCAAATCTTTTACACCCATAAGGAGGAAAGATCAAGGTTGCTTCTTTAAGTGATAAAGAAAAGCCCAATCTTGGAGATTTGTTTATTTGGAATACCTTAAGGTAAACCTATAACCCATGAGATCTAATTTTTTTTATTTTTTTACATAAATAGATGGTGAATGTGGGTATAATGTAGTAGAAGTTAAACCTTAGGTTTTCATGTATCCCTTTTAAAACTCTAGGCCTTGTAAATTTGGGGGTTTGGCAAATTTACATTACCCATTGTTGTTAAGTCTTAGAATGAATTTCTAAAGGTTAAAAATTTTACTTCTTGACGCTTAGATTTAGAGGAAATTGCTCTATTGGCTCCTCCTAAAGGCACTAATTGAGACCAAGTTGATTCTTCATAATAGTAAGTAGCTAATCTACCTAGTGGCATTTTTATTGGTATTTTTAGGAGAAGCAAATAAATTTCAAGATAGGTTATTTTTTATTATGATTTCTATGACTAGTTAAGAATAAAAAGTTAGTATAAAATTATTTTATTGCTTTTGAAATTGATTTCCCTTGTTCATAATATTTCTAATAATATATTTTAAATGTAGATTTTTTATTTCTCATTGTGGGTTCTATAATAGAACACCGTTTGCTGCAATGAAGAGAGAATGTGCCTATGAGTTGAATACCCATAGTTCATATAGTTATCGTTTACTGCAATGAAGAAAAAATGCAACTTATAGGTTGAGTACCTATAGTTCCTATAATTATTGTTTGCTGCAACGAAGAGAGAATGTTGTCTACAAGCTAAGTGCCTATAGCCTTATAATTACCATTTGCCATAATGAAGAGATAATGTGGTCTATGTGTATATAGTGTGATGAGTATATGCTATAGATTTCATAGAAAAATTTTATTCTTGATTATTATTTTTTGTAAAGGTTCTCAAGAGAATAGATATCAGCTTTACAAGTGGGTAATGTCATATTTTATTCTTATTTATTTGTCATTTTATGTTCATATTTAAATGTAAAAAAAAATCCTAAACCTTTTCTCTTATTGTCCAACCAGGCTTTTAGGCCTTCCTTGTTACCTTTGTGAGCATGTCAATTAGATGTTTTGCACACTTCTGATTCAATGTCTTATTGACAAGCTTGTGATGACGAGGACTCTATGAAACTTTCTCCTATATAAAAGATTAATGAAAATATTTACTCATTATGTGTGTACAATTATTTAGTAATCAAATAACTACAAATAAATAAACACAACTTAGCCCAAATAATTGAAACCATTGTTCCCTAACATCCTTAGGAGTCACACTCCATGGATGGTAATAACTCTAAAAGTGACTCTGGATAACACTCTTGACAACGTCAACAACGACTTTGCTAGGAGTGAACATGTAAGAAATGAGAACTCAATCTCAAACCTAGAAATGAAATATGTAAATAAATACATAAAGGAACAATGGAAATTCAATTTTACCCCCAACCTATAACATGTATGATGACTTTACAATCAACATCCCTCTGGTGTTCATGAGAAGGATCATGGTCTTAAACCTCCTTTTGTCTTATTGTTATTGATGGTACTCCTCTCCATCTTCGTCCCAATGAGGAGGAAATTAGGACTCCATGATGTGTGAAGACATTAGCAACTCAAATTGTTGATTATGTTCATAAAATGGAGAAGGTATATTGAGCAAAGTGCTAAGACTAAGTTGTGTGAGTAGTGGTGTAGGGTGTACTAATGGTGGTGTGGGGTGGACTGATAACGGGTCAAATTGTGTTAACTATCTCTGGTAGCATATACACTCATTTTTCACAGCCAGATTTCTAAGTCATATATACCTAACACAACCCTAATCCCTAGTAACAACCATTTTACCCTTGTCACTGCCACGATCGATATTTGTCATCTATTATAGTACAAAATATAACTCATAAGTAAGGATGTCAAAATGGTTGGGCACGGTAGGCCAACTTGCATAACCCAATCAAACGGGTTGGGTTGGATTGGGAATTTCAACTCTCCAACCCGCATAATCCAACCTACTTAACCCATTAACTCGACAGACCAAATGGCAGATTAGGTTGGGTTAGGCCATTAGGTTGTTTATTTTTTTTATCGTATTATCTTAAGATTTTCATACAATTTAGAGATATTGTATTATAGCTCATTAAATATTGGAATTTTATAGCTCATAGACTGAATTAAAGTTTATTCTTTAAAATGGATGAGTAATCGAGTTTATAGCTTCTCTTTGTTTAAGTATATGAATTCCCAAAAAAGGAAAATTTTATAGTTCTTGGACTAAATTAATTGTTTATAATATTTTTTCTCTTTTTTAATTATATTTAATCAAAAAAATTAGGAAAAATTAAAATAAATAAAATTATTAAAATTTTTATAATATTTTTCTTTTTTTTAATGGGTTGGGGGGCTAACTCAACCCAACCTGCCAACCTTCCATGAGTTGGGTTGGGTTGGAATTTTCAACTCAATGTAAAAACAGGTTCAACCTAACCCAATCCATTTTTCGACGTGTTGCGCACGGGTTAGGTTGGGTTGACTCATTTAACACCCTTACTTATAAGCATTAGCGCACACACATGACCTAATCTAATGGAACATATAGGAAAATAATTTCTATTAACTTTGGTGTGTGAAGATTAACGAGTGTATTCTAAGGTTGTAACTTTAATTAATCCTTACCATTGTTCTCATAGTTGTTGTCATTGTTCTCTTGCTGCTTATCCTCTTCATTAAATTCTTCATCTTTTGATGCAACATTCAAAAGCATTGGAACATTATTAGGATCAATGATTTGTTTAAAGTTTTTCATTGTTTTTACCATTATGTCATGTACAAGTTCAACTTTTGTAATTAGTTGAACAAGTAACCCCACATCAAACTAATAAGGCAGTAAGTGTCCTCAATCTTCAAATGACCTTTTGGTTGTGTGGTGATGATCGTATGCCAAACATATATGTCCTATATATTTTTGGATAAAAGACATAATATATCTATCTCACTTTTTACACAAGAATGAACTAATCATATAAATCATACCATTTACTTAATGTCAACAATATTAATTATACTGCAAATAAACCCTTGTGCCTTTGTTCTTTCTTAGATCAAACTATTAGCGATAAAATATGGTTATTTTCTTGAAAAAAGTTGGTCTCACATGAAAAATTAATCACAAATTCACATTTGCATTTGGTGCACGTCAGTGTTTTATACCTTTCATTAGGCTTCCAATTGATTATGTTAACATAATTATATTGATCTCCAATATATTTCTTTTTTTTTTATTACAAAATTTAATCTATATGTTTAAAATCTCTAATTAACATGATTTAATTAATTTATCTTTTAAAATAGTCATGGCAAGTAGGGGTGTATGTAACACCCTAAGGAGCATTACTTTTTATCTGCTTATATTTCTATAACATGAAAGTTTAGAATATAAGAATATCAAAGAAACTATGCGGAAACTAAAACTTAAACGTTGATTACGTAGTCATACTTATAGACAACTAATACAAATCTATTGGCACTTATATGCTATACAATACATGAACAAAAGAAACATAAACATAAACTAACTCCCGAATATTGGGAGGTTCAAAGCTATAAACCCTTCCTCTTACAGCAGCTCCAAGCTACTCCCAAGAGGACTTCACTTGCTCAACCTGTAAAAACATGAAACATAAAAGGGATGAGACATTTTGTCTTAATGAGTGCTCTAAGGACTCTAGGCTGACCTTCTATTCTAGAGATCATTTTCTTATACTTTCATAGTTTAACCTCTTACTAAAAACCTTTAGTCCCTTACTTCTTCAGTTCTTATTCTTATAAACTATGCCCAACTTAGCGCTTGCTAATCTTTAGTGGGCTTGAGCCTTGGGTCTTTTAACACATACTATTTCTTACACTAAACAACTATCTTCCCATTGCTTTGATGAGGACTTCACACTCTGGATTACTTTCTCTAGACTTTTTGCTTTCCATAATACTAAATGAGGACTGGCCTTTCCTTTCCTTACTTTTCTCTTTTCTCGCCTTTTTTGGTACTTATACATAAATTGTGTAGGTTCCCTAGTTTAGACTTAACTAAATTCACCTATGATTAGGCATTCATATCATTATATACCCCACAGGGCAGCATACATGTCTAACAAAGGCATTCACATCAATCATATCCTAGTTTCGTTTGTATTTTGTGTAGTTCTCTTTATCTTTATTATTAAGTTTCACTTGCATATAGTCTTTTCTCTTGGCTGAGCTCTAGCCATCAAGAGGCATCCCTCTTGCTCGACCTTTTACTACCACCGGTCCAAGTGGCTGAACCACTTCCGTTATCGAAACAATTCCCTCAACATTCTTCTCTCGTCGAAGGATGTTGTTTTTCCCCCTTCCCTTGACACAGGGGGCCTCCTAGCCCTTTTTCCTTTTTACAACTTATCTTAGAGTTTCATAAAACCTCATCTCTCCTTGGTAACCTCGGAATCCTCATTGTGGTTTACACACCATAGTATGCCGAGGGTGCAACTCATACATGACTGGTACCGGGGAGGTCTTAATGTTATTAAGGAGGTATTTTTCTTTGAAAGCATAGCTTTCCTTTTAAAACATCTTTTTATGAAAAACATATGTTTTTCTCAAAAACGTATTCCTTTCTTAAAACCTTTCCTTTAATGAAAACCTTTCATAAACTTAGGGGAAAATCCCCACTTTTTGCTACGGAGGCATCTAATGGTATCTTAAGTATCTTAAACGTCTTGTTATATAGGGTTTATCGTTACATACAAACTATCTTAGGCATATGCAACAGTCATATGAATGCAATATATTACAACTACTCAAGTAATCATCACCACATAATGCGACACAACATAACAAAAAATTACAACATTCAAGAATAAGCATAAAAAACAAAGGGTACTCATACTCTCTCTAGATTCAACTCTCGCTTAATGAGACCCATTCTCGCTTAGCAAGCCGGTATGAGACTCCTAGATCTGTATCTGGATGTTCTCTTGCTCAGCTAAAAATCCTGATTTTTGCTTAGCTATCATTTTGCTCACTCAGCTAGCACTCGCTCAGCTAGCATTCTACTCGCTTAGCTAGAGCAGCAATTCTGTAGATTGCTATTTTCATGAAATCTAATATGCTTAAGGCCATCGATGGCTACCCAAGTACTTCTAAGCACCAAAATCAATCCTAAAACACTTCTACTTCATTTCTAATCGATTAATTTACCCAATAAACCCCTTAATCATGTGTAATCATCAAAAATCCACAAAAACCCAAACTGAGGGTTAAAAGGGAACAAAGGGAAAAATGGATACAATCAACAACCAAAAGGATAGGAGAGGACAAGGAGGAAGCACTCACTTTCGGGATGCACGAAGATGAGGTTCTGGGATTGGAGATCTTTACTCCTCTTCTCTTCTTCCTCTTCTCCTTCTCCTTTCTCCTTCTCATTCCTTCTCTCTTCTTTTCTCTTTTCTTTTTGTTTCTCTTTCTAACTCTCCCTTCTCTTCTCCTCTTAAACCATGTGTATGTGAGTGGGCTTGGTGGGCTTTGGCCCGCCCTGGACCTTAGCTCCCCATCTAGTTCTTGTTATCCTGTTTCTGTAATATTCTAATATAAGGATAACTATTATTATCAACACTTAAGATATCTACGACCATTTATCGTAAAAGCTATTACCATAAAAGTAATATCTACATAACTTTATTTCTAATGTCCAAATTTGGGCATGTTACAGTGTAAGCGGGTCACGATTGACCGCGAACTTGACCCAACCCAATTACATTTCAGTAGGTTAGGTCGGGTTCGTTTTTGTTGACCTAATTAAGATTGGGTTGGGTCGTGGGTTGATTTTTTTCTAACCCAACCTATTATTTTATTAATAAAAAACTAAATATTATAATATTCACATATATTATATTTTTCTTAAGTGTTAAATTTGTATGGTTAGACTTGTATTTTAAATTGAATATGGGTTGAATAAGTTGAACTAACAAAGTATTTCATTTTTTTAATTTTTTAGACTTTTTTGAATATAAAAATTATACTAATATCTTAATTACTTGCCTAACCCGATGACTGGACCTAACCCAATTAAGGTCATATTAGGTTAGGTTGCTTTGAAAAGAAACACAAACCCAATCTAATCCAACTCAACTATTTTTAATTGGATTAGATCTTAAACACAACTAAACCTGACCCAACCCAGACAGTTACACCCCTAATGGAGGGTGAGAAATTAGACCGAGTACAAAATAGTATGGGACAACTAAGGCATATCCAACGGTGGTTCTTAACACAATTTTTTAAACGTAAGAACTGGTTCTTAAAAAATTTGCCATTGGAGCAGTCTAACGTGTCCTCCACGATGTAAGAATCGTTCTTACACAAGAACCCCTTAGAACCCGTTCTTAGCAATAAACAATTATATTTTTAATGTTGTTCCTCAACTGATTGAAGAGGGAAGACAATGGTCCTAATAACAAACCCAGAATCCAAATTGAAGAGGTTTATGAAATGAGGAATTATACAAAGGAAATCCAGAATCAAAATAAAAAATTTAACAATTCAACATCAACAAATCATCACAACAAATTCTAGAAAACAAGTAAAATTAAAAAACCCCAAATATCAGTGTTCATGGCAAGAAGAACCCTCAATCGTCATTTGGAAGCATCACTACTGGATCGGATCTAGACTGTCAGTGCTGGTGCTATTTAGAAGGGGTTTGTGGAAGGGTGGAGCTATGGCAGAGAGGGAGGTCGAAAGTAGGGCTTGTACAAGGGAGCGGTAACAAAGAAGGTGGAGCAACGGTGAAGAAGGAGGTTGAAGGGTGGGCTTGTGGAGGGTCGCAGTGGCGGAGAAAGGCGTAGGTTAGGGAGAGGAGGAAGGAGTAAACAAGTTGTAAAGGGTGAGTAAGAGAAGGAGGAAGGGGTGGGCGTGTTGGTCTAGGGTGAGGAAGAGGCGTAAACAAAAAATAAAGTGGAAGAGGAACACATGCGTCATTGGGGGTACTAGAAAGTAGGGGACAAAGATGTTAACCTTTTTTTTTTTACCATTTCTTTTTGATTTCAAATGAATGATTTCTTTTCAATAATAATAATTTTATATAAGTATACAAAAATATGGGATCCATTATAAGACCCACAAAAAATAAGTTAAAAACTTATATTAAGTTCTATCATTAGAATAAAAATTGATTAAAGTTCTTAATCTTGTATAATACTGCGAGACTCACAAAAAAATTACCTTAAGAATCTCAAATAGGTTCTTCCATTGGTGATGCACTAAGGCGTTGATATGAGCTCTTGGAGAGCTGAACACTGACTCAGCTAAAGGCTAAACTAAAGCAGCTTCGGCTGTTGCCACGTGTTCTCTGTAGCTTACTCAATACCCACCAGCGATGTTGAGGCGTGCAACGAACACATCCCTCATGCACGTGTCTTTCTCTCGTTGAACCTCTCACATCGTTTCACTGCTTTTGCACACAAAACGACAAAAAATCAATTACGCCGTTCTGCAAACGCCGCTACGCCAACAGCAGTTGGTTGGCATTAAAATATTTTAATGCAAGTCTTTGTCACTGTTCACGGAAAAGTATTAAAATAAACATATTTTATTATAACTTTTTAATTACTAACTTATTATTTATTAACATTTTTACATTTTTAAAAATTATTAAATAATTAATTATTTTTGACATTTCATTTAAGCTTAAAACTATTTAAATAATACTCGATATATTTATTATTAATTAAAGAAAAATAACGTTTGGAGGTGTAGTGAGCGAGAGTAGTATGTAGCCGAAAAAAAAAAGAAAAAATAACGACCCCTACTAAGGTTTGACTTAATTACACTTAGTATTCTTTTTGTTTTAAAAAAATAAATAATATACACTGCCATATTTTTTATTTTTATAATAATTATCTTAAAAATTATACTAATAATATTTTTTAATTAGTTAATAACATCAAACTTTTATATTAATAATATATAAAAATTAAATTCTTTAAAAAATTACACTAACTTGTTTTTTAAAAAAATCTATGTAATTTTAAGAGTAAATACTATATACAATCCATTAGAGTAAAGGCTAATGGCATAAGTTTGTATAGTTTGCTCAAGGTTTTAGATTCAATCTTGTCGTCATTATACACAAAAAGAAGATATATGCATTCATGATGAAAGATTTTTATAGAATCAATTAGTCATTCAATTACAAATTATTATGTATAATAAGTTTATTAATTTATAATAATTATTTTAAAAGCCATATTTATTATGAGTTTTTATTAATTGAGTAGTGAAAATACACAAAAATTAAACTCTAATTTAATTATTTTTAAGGCTTAATTACACTTTTTGCTCTCAAAATTTTACAATTTCACGAATTTTGCCACACCAAGATTTTTTCTTGAAATTTGCCCTTCAATTTATAAAATATTGCAAATTTTTCCCTAACGTATAAAAACTGTCACAATTAAGATATTTTATAGCAATTTTTCCTTTAAACCACCATAATTAAGATAATTTTATGGTGATTTTTTCTTTAACTGTGGCGATTTTTGTACTTGGGAGCAAAATTTCTAATATTTTATAAATTATGAGGCAAAATTAGTGAAAGAAATTTAGGGTGATAAAATTTGCAAAATTGTAAATTTTTGAGGACAAAAAATGTAATTAAGCCTATTTTTTTATGCTTTGTTTGGTAGGTAAGAAATAAAGGAGAGGAAAGGGGGAGAGGAAGGAAGAGAGGAGAAGTAATCAATTGATAGTTGTTTGGTACAATGGAAATAAGATATTTTTTTTGAAAAAATCCGTGGGTCACACACGATAATATTTTTACGCCACAATGAGTTTATTTGCGAAAAAATGTTGGCAAAATTTATTTTTTGTTTCTCTTAATCGATTTGCATATGTCATACCTCAAATCTGCTTTACTTTGTTGGCAAAGTTGATTTCTCTTAAATATAAATCAAATTTGTTGTTTTATTTTTATTTTTATTTTTATTTTTTCTCTTTTCTACTTTCTTCTATTTTTTTTCTATTTTTCTTAACGCAACATACTTATTTTCACTCTTTTTTTTTATTTTTTTTTCTATCTATTTCTTATTTTTTTTATTTCTTTTTTCTCTGTCAAACACACCATTATAGAGAAAATTAGTATAATTCTTTATTTATAGGCAGGGCAGAAATAGGGACACGTGGCTAGGTCTTCGTGGTGGGGCCCACGCACGTCGTTTATGATTGCAACACGTCGTGGAATATATGCAGGTGTCTCAGTTAGGCGAGATTTTTTATTTTTATATTTTAATTTAATAGTAGTTCGTAACCTTTTTTCGGATCAATTATTGTTATTATTTTATCACCAAAGTAAACGGAAGGACTCTTTCCTACCTAAAATATATGTTATGCCTAATGGAATTTTTTTTTATATGAACATTTTGATTTTGATATATGGAGTTTTAACCAAAGATTTGTTTGCATGGTAATGGTAGTCTAATATTTTTCCAATGTTTTTAAACCGGACCGGTCATTGAACCAGTCAAGGCACTGGTTCAAGGTTCAATGGTTCAATCGGTGTTGAACCGTGGTCGAATCGGTATTAATAAAATAATAATAATAATAATTAAATAATACATAAAATAATATTAAAAAAGCATAATATCATAATTTTGTAATACTAAAAATTAAAAATAAAACATAATTTTATAGGTTCTTTACATTTACAATACCTATAAGTGCAAATCAAATATGTTATGATACTTAAGTATAAGTTTTAACTATACACATCAACATTTATTAATGAAAACAAGTTTATATTTAAAATAAAAAAGAAAATGATAAATACTTTAGGTTGGTTTTGATTTAAAAAAAAAAAATCAAAAATAATGTTGTATTAAACATTTTTCTTTGACCCGCTGTGAACTAGTTTTTAGCCGGTTTTTGACTGATTTTGACCGGTTTTTGATCGGTTTTCTGATTCTTTAACCGGTTTTTCTTCAGGTCAGTTCTGTGGTTTATTTAAACTAGTCAAGTAACCGGTTCACCGGTTTTCCGGTTTGACCGGCCGGTCCGGTTCGGTTTTCAAAACAATGTATTTTTCCTTTCACACTATAAACATTTTGTAATGATAAAAAAAATTTAATTTTGATATATTTATTGTAAAAAATTTATCGTTCTACTGTTTAAACATGTAAGTATCAATATACTCAAACTCATTAAATGAGACAAAATTGAAAGATAATGTAAAAAACTTTTAGTCTTTTAGTTTTACTATGCATCAAATTAATATACAATGGTCTCAATTAAGTTAACTCTCTAAATTACTGTTGCTGTGTGGGTGTCCGGGTCCCATTGGAAAAGGCATGAGAATTTTTCTATAGAAAATAAATGAATTTATGAAACATTATGTCAAATTACTCTTGCTCATAATTCTTGTGAATATTATATTTAATGTAAGTTGTTAAGTATTTATTAATAATTAATTTCACAATAAATGTTTAAAATTTATTATATATAATCGATTGTTAGTAAATAAGCATCAAAGTAAACTACAAGACAAAGATTTATTATTTCATGTTTATATCTAGCGAGAGATAAATATAAAATTTGAACATAATCTTATCATATTAAAATATACTATGAAAGGATTGTAACCAAATATATATATATATATATATATATATATATATATATATATATATATAGGATTTAGCCATTTAGTTTGATGGCTAAATCCGTGATATGTGGATTTTTGTTATGTCATATTTACAATAATAAATAAGGTAAATCTATCATTAGAGAGCTTAACAATTTTTTTTTTTTAAGAGTAATCTGCTGAAAGATGTTAAGGTGGTAATAAACGTAAAAATAAAATTACATAATATACCGGTTAGACTATATTATTATCTTTATTCTATAACTATTGATACTTTAGTTTTTTTCTTTTTCTTTTTCTTTTTCAAAATTATTGATATTTTATAAATTTAAAATTTCATTAATTTTTTTCATCTATACCTTTATTTAATAATAACTACAATAATAATTTATCATTAGTGATAAAATATTAAATAAAAATATTTTAGTCTAAATATAATAATATTTTAGATTTATTAAATACTCTTTAACAAGTATAAATTAACCTTAAATATTAATATATATAAAATAAAGGTAGTAATAAACAACACTAACATAATGTCAATTAATTTTTAATTCTTTAGAAACCAAATTGATATTAACTTTATAACTGTCTGTCATAGACCAAACTAATATTAACCCTATTTTTCTAAAAACGAAAATAATATTTTACTCTTCACTTTAATATCCAAGTATCATGTTCCAATTTTAGTAACTTGGTTTAAGTGGCATTAAATAGACAAACAAAATTGTCCTTTTTCATGTAACTCAAACTTCAATAGAAAAATGGATGAATGGAATAAGTAAACATATTTTATAATGATTATGTCATAAAACTGATATATAGACACCACCATGAAAATAAAGAATAAATAATATATGTAAAGATTTTTTATACTCTCATCTAATTACAAATTAACTTGTATGGTAAATTTGTTAATTTTTATAATAATTATCTTCAAAATTATACTAAAAATAAATTTTGATTTGTTAATGATATAAACTTTTTACACTTATAATACATACCTATTAAACTTGACAATAAAACATGAAAATTTTAAATATTATTCCATATAGTCCATGTTGAGCTAGGTGAGATAAGAATGAAGCTAGATACACTTTTCGACAATGTTTCTCCTCGGGTCACATTCTATAATGGGGAAAAGGGGTTGGAAGGGGCCAAATTTGTCAACACATCATTGTTCTTACATTACACTCAAGTAATTAGGTAATACATGTTTCATATTTTATTTCATTTTCTCTTGTTTTCTTCCAAAGGGGAGACATCAGACATTGACAACGACCTTTGCGTGAAGTAGAAATAAAATATATTTCTTACATTTTCATTTTCTCAACCCAAAAAAAAAATCCTTTTTTTTAATTTCCTTATTTTTCGTAAAAGTTAATTCTTATTCTCATCACTGCATGATGCTCCATTGTATCTCTTGAGGCTGCAGACATAGAAAGAGAGAGAATGCGCCTCATCTCAATGCAATTCTGGTTCTGAAAACCAAAGCTTTTCATAGTAAGTTCTTCTGAAGTTCATGGCTTTATTCTCGTAAATCTCAACATCTCTAGTTTTTATTCAAATTTGACTTCAACTTTCTAAAGGGTGTTTCTGTGTTTGTTTGTTTTTGTCTTCCTTTATGATAGTTGTTTGTGAGAAATGGGAATTTTGTTTCCAGCTTGTGTGTTTGGTTGGGAAGAAAACATGGAAAAAGCAATTTTGATTTTTGAGTTTTCAGTTTTAGTAATGAAAAAGGGTAGTCAAAAGTCATCACTTTGTTTTTATACAGCATACAGTTTCATGGTAGCTATAAATAATCAAATTCCCTGCTCAATAACACAGAGCTTGATCAAGCTCAAGTCTTTTTGGGATTTTGAGTGGAGGGTAACTCTTCAAATTCGTTTCATTTTACTTAAAGATTCATTTTCATAGCATGTAATTTAATCTCAACTTCATTACCCTTTTCCAGGCTTTGCAATGGAGTTAACAGATTGAGATTTATTGGATCCTGAGAATCTTCCGTTTTTTGTTTCAAAATATTTTTGGAATTTGATTGTGTTCTTGTGTGTATGTGATTTTGAATTTTGTTGTATCTTTGTGTGGTTATAGGGAAAAGTTGTGCTAAGATGCCAGGGAAACCTGACACTGATGATTGGCATGTAGAGCGTGGTGAGCAGATTCAGTTTCAGTCTTCCATTTACTCTCATAACCAGCCTTGGTGGCGCGGAGTGAGGGAAAATGCCTCCAAATCATCTTCAGCTGATCAGTTAAAGGATTCAATCATGAATGGTGTCACACGGTCTGTGACCAATGAAGGGTTAGCTGATGGGGTTGATTTCAATAAGCAAAGGCAGTCTATGGTTTCTTCTTCACTGCCTGGAGCTGATAAGTCAGGTGTCTGTATTTTGGCTGGCATCTTATTAGACTTTTGCTTGATAATAATGTAATTTTGTTACTTCTCTTTGTATACACCTTTTTTTTTTTTTTTTAATTCTACCTATTTGAATTAGTAGCATGCTAGTGTTAATTGTTCTATCATTTATTTTGATAGAGAAGGGTGTAATGTTACTTGCTCTCTTAATGTAGTTCAGTGATCCAAGGGAATGAAAGACATTTGTTAGTCTATTTAGTGTGCAATTCATCAAGCATTCCCCTTTCTTGTTTTGGACTTACTGAGGCATTGGACAAGACGTGCTGCTAGTCCTTGCTTCAGTAAGTCAGTCTGTGTTGACACAATTTCAGTTTAGTTGTACGTTGCCCCTTCTAAATTTAATATGGTTGTTAGCCACATACAATCCATGACTTTGTGGGATTAAGCTTTTGTTGTTGTTGTTGTTGTTAGCAATGACCCTCGTGCCTT
The DNA here is from genome assembly GCA_004329165.1 of Spatholobus suberectus. Taxonomy (NCBI): domain Eukaryota; kingdom Viridiplantae; phylum Streptophyta; class Magnoliopsida; order Fabales; family Fabaceae; genus Spatholobus; species Spatholobus suberectus. The sequence continues at coordinate 2,733,055 of CM014730.1, read as the reverse complement.
TCAAATTGGGGGTTAATTGTAATAATTAAGGAAGAGAAACTTGTACGCATACGACTAGTGACATTTTAAAGGAAATTTACTGACAATAGATTCTATTTGTGTTCAAAGTGAGGAATTTGTGTTTCAAATAATGACTTCTAACTGGTAATTAAGAATTCACCTTGATGCTTCTCTGCACATGCATTAGCATTATATATAATATATTCTACTGATAAGTTCTTGTTGGTCTCAGGTGGAGGTGTTGCTAAAGAGTACGAAAACATCAAACATGCCCTGTCCTCAACCCCATTTACCATGGACAAACACCTTGCTCCAAATCCCAAGATGGAACTTGTCGGTCATTCAGTTGTAAGACCTTTAAAATTACATTTTTCTAAAATATTTAGGCACAGAGAACTTTTGTCACACACTGCATGAGCCTTTAATTTATAGTTGTGAGTTTATAACTCATTAATCTCTCCCATATTATGTCAATTTTCTTTTTTCTGTTTTTTGGGGCGGGGGGGGGGGGGGATGTTGTTACAAAATCTGCCACTTTGTACTATATCTTTGGGGGGTAAAAATTAAGATTATAAGCTTCCTCAATATCTGATGCAGGTTTTAACATCTCCTTATTCAGATGCACAGTATGGTCAAATCTTGACTACTTACGGGCAACAAGTTATGGTATGATATCTGCAATTTTCTGTACGGTATTAATGAAAATTGCTTCCATTTGAACAAATCTCATTTTTAATCTGTAGACCAGAACTGGCCCTCCTTTGCTACAATGGAAAGAGAAATTGTTTATATCTTTTGTTTGGTGTATAGGAGAGATATTTTCTGCATCTATATTTGTGCATAATAAGCTTATTTATAAATTAAAACATCATTTATTTTTGAAAGAAAAAGGTTGATATAATATAAGTAGTATTTTTGCCCTTGCAAGGACATGTATTATTCTTATTTATTATTTTGGTAAAAAAAATTATTTTTTGGATTTTTTTATGATTTGTGTGTCTTTAGTTGTATGTGCACATTTTTTCATGATTGTGTGCCATTAATCAAATGTTTAGAACTATAATTTTGTTCTATAAGAGTATCACATTATCCTTCTGTAAATATATAGACCACAAATTAGAAAAAGAAGATGATCAAATCGAAGTTACCAAGCATAGTGAGTGTCATATCTGAGGTTTGTAAATTGAATACGCATATACTACATAAGCTTTTTTTACATCTATTGTTTCCTTTCATGGAACATTATTTTTAAAATTTATTTATAATAATTTTCATTATTGTATGGCCTTGAGCAATTAAGAATTTCTTTATAAGATTGTTCAGAGGAGGATGCCTCATTGGCACTTGATGTTATGTGGTATAAGGTTATAAACTAGTTTTTTGAATGATTTGATTAGATGGGGCAATATGAGGTTTCTGGAAGTCTACTTTCATATATAGTATGTAGATATAGATTATGTAAATGAGGAGATATGGTGTGTCACTTACTCAGTTTGAAGTAATTTGACCATATTTACAATTGTAACAATAAGCTTGGAAATGTCTTTGGTTGTAAGTTGTGGTTCTTTTTGTTTTCCATTACATTATGTAGAGCTAGACACTTCACATCCTTGTAAAAGTAACCACTGCATGAGTGTCAACTTTATGATGGTAGTAGCACTTCTTTTATGAAGCCTTTCTTTCTCTTTATAGACTTCTGCATCTAAATTTAAATTCAACCTCCCTTTCCTTTCATGTTTTTCCTCTGATGCTTTTCATGACCTTCAATATTCTTGTTGAACCAAGTAAATGCAATTCTTCTTTATTGCTAGTCCTAACAGCTATTTGTATGATGCTAGATAAACACTCAGTTGTATGGAATGCATCATGCTAGAATGCCTTTGCCACTTGAAATGGAAGAGGAGCCTGTTTATGTCAATGCAAAGCAGTATCATGGTATTTTGCGGCGAAGACAGTCACGTGCTAAGGCTGAGCTTGAAAAGAAAGTAATTAAAAATAGAAAGGTATGATTGATATTCAACTTATTTAGGAAGGGGAACATACACCTAAGAGGAAGGATCTACTATCCTGAAGAAGAATTAGAATGAAACAGAAATGAATAAAAGAGAACTGTAAACTAGAATTCATTTAAGGCAACAAGTTACTACTAGGTTGAGGTTTATGCATTCATAGTCTTTATGTTGGATAGGAAAAGCTTACCTTAAATTGGTTCAATATTTTCCATGGTAGGGGTTTTATTATGCTTTTCTATTTCTTTTGTATTTCTTTCTTGTGACTGATAATCTCTTGACCTTCTCAGTAGCATATATAAATTTAGGCAATTGTATTTAGCTTATCTTTGATTATATGTTGACTTGCTGATGTTAGTACTATGATTTTAGGTCTATTGTCATGATTTCTTTGGTTATTTTGCTTTCTATTAGGTCCAGTTCTTGTGGCTATCTGATAGAAAAAACAATGGAATATTAATTCCATGTCCTGCTTTGCCTGTTTCACTGTGATGCAGCAAGCAGCAGGGTTCAAATCAATGTCTTTTAAACTCTCAAATTTGACATATTTTCAGTATTGACTTATGAACATAGTCAATAAGTGGAAATCTGACATATATTCTTGTGAATGGTAGAAAAAGAAAAGATAATTAAAGAAAGGATGTTAAAAAAAACAGCATTGAATGTGACAAGGCCATCATATCTCTTTGGTGTCTGTTAGAATAACAACCCTTAAAAAGGCAACATATCAAAGAGAAGCCAAATAAACATTTATATCACTATGTAGAAAATTTATGAGATTGTTTGAGAAAGTACTGTGTAAAAATATTGTGTGTTCAGAATACTTTAGGAATTTTCACTTATCAGGAAAACAGTCCCAACTCCCAATGTTGTTTACTTGACTATAAGATTTATGCAGTAGTTGGTGTCAAGAACCATCTTGGCTAAAAGATTATAAGCTGTTCGGCAAAGGAACCTGAACAATTTTATACCTTTAACTGGAGGTTTCCTGATCTATGAAGATGCAAAAATAGAAATAAAAATGTATGGTGTATGCTTGCAAGCCTATTCAACATCTCTGCTCTATTCTTATGAAGTTCCTGATTCTTGTAATACTTTTCTTGTCACTAGCAGACAAACTGTCCTATAGATGACCTTCAAATCCAAGTTCATTGTTTTTGTTCTGAAATTCCAGGAATTGCTGTCTGGAATGTATCCATCCATGCTTAACATGTGCTAAATTGCTTTGGAAGGAAATTTTGGTTTTTTGCCTTCAAGTTTTACGATTAAGGGTAGAAGAGGAGGCATGTGGTGAATGATTAGATTAAACACAATTATAAATTAAATACTGAGTAGAAAACACTAAGCAACCTAGTTGAGTGAACTGTTTGTGAGTCGAGCACTGTGGTTTCTGTACACATGATTATGATCAGGTAGTGGGCAAAAAATCACATATTACCAGGATTTGGCTCCTCTAAAGTAAGCAAAGGTAAAGTAAGTAATCTGAGTCATTGATGAAAAAATCAATGGTTGATATTCTAGCACACGCATGTTTGTTATGCATGAGTATATAATATCAACTATTGATTTTCTCATTGACGATTGAGATTACTTACTTCACTCTCTAAAGTGAATTGCTGACTTAAGAGGATCCAGATCCTAATTAACATGATGTTTTTTGTAGTTTCACCATGTCTCATACTAGTTACTGGTAAGGTGTTTGTGTGGAGTTTTGTATTCAGATAATTATATCTCTTACTTCTTACCGTTGGTGTAGAATTGATCATTATCATAGGTGTTTCATTCATTTCTTACAGCCATACCTCCATGAATCCCGTCACCTACATGCCATGAGAAGGGCAAGAGGCAATGGTGGTCGCTTTCTTAACACAAAGAAGCTTGAACATAACAATTCTAATGCCACTTCAGAAAAACGCAACAATACTGGTGCAAACCCGTCAACAAACTCACCTAACACTCAACATTTGCTTACCAACAATAAGAATCTAGGCTCATCAAACGCACCACAGTCCACGATTCAGGACATGCATAGAGTGCAGAGTTTCAATATTGGTTACCATAATGGAAATGGTCTTACGGCATTATACCTTTCGCAAGCAAATGGAAAAAAGGAGGGAGACTACTTTGGTAAAGAGAGGGACCCTAATGGAGCTTTCAATTAACACTTCCCTCAGCCATACAGCAACAGTTAGGTACTAGAAAAAACCTCTACAACCTTGTTTGGATAAACTTCTCTATAAACACTTTTAGGAAGAAAAAATTAGAAGGTAACATAAATTGAACTTTTCGCATAAGCTAAAATCAACTTATGCACTTAATTTTTATAAAAACTTTTTCATGTAACTTCTCCAAAAGTTAAGGTGCATTAGTTGGTTTTAGCTAATAGAGAAGCTCAGTGCATTTTATGTTTTTATTTTCTTCTCCTATAAGTACTCATAAAGAAGTTTATCCAATTCCAAACAATAAGGTTTAGTTGAATTTCTCTGTAGTCTCATATTATGTTCACATATTGCAGGTGAAGATGAAGGGCTTTGTCTCATCCAACCTGTGATGCTGTATTGAAGGCAATTCATTCTTGGCTCAGTTAAGTGGTGAGACCAGTGACATGGTGCACTTTTTGCCTTGCTTGATCTCCCCTTGCTTCTGTTTCTCTTCACAAGGTCCATTTGTAAAATGGGTGACAGAAAGAAAAGGAAAATCACTTTGGTTTGAGAACTTTTTTAAGTTTATATTTTAAACTATGTGAAGGTTCATAAAACTGTGGACTGACTTGTGTGACATGCCCACAAAACCTTAAAACTTTCCTCTGTCGTGCCCTATATCTCCATCCACATTATTATCCTTAGTTGGTGCATATACACTATAAAAATGTTTTTGTCCTTGATGCTTGTGTACGTGTTTCCATATGAAATTGTAACTTATTATTGGTGTGGCTGGCGCTTGTTTCACCCTATACACGCGGCAAGTGCTGAATGGAAATCAAATTTTAGTGGAGAAACGTGGCTTGATGAGTAAAATTACTAAATGATATTATCTTCGGTTTAAGGATCAAGTGTTACTTTTTCTTTTTTTAATAAGAAAAGTAGGATAGAGCAGTGCAACTTTAGTTAAAAAGGAATAAAATAAAGTCCTTTTGGGGACTGCTCCATTACGTGATGGAATCTCAGTTCCGTGCACTTTAGCTTATTATTCTCCATGCTAGGTAATAAACATCCTTTTTTGACGAGCAAAAGAAGAAATAAACTGTTGATCCATATCTTAAATAGGGTTCCTCTACCTCCTTTGGCAATCTTAATTCATAAGTTGAGGGTAAGGTTCCTTTTAATTCAATGCAACCCTCCTCCCAAATGTTTGATAACGAGCTACAAGCTTTCTATCTCTTATTTCTTAATTATTATTATTATTATTATTATTAGAAATCATTTTTTTATAAAGGTTAACTTATGGCAGCTGGACCAACATATCTTTGTTTGAGTGAAAGGTTTGAATATTTTAAGCATGTAATCTTTGGTTTTATTCCGAGATTTATGCGTACGAAAAAACACACTGTCGAAAGGGGTTGTATCTTTAAGGCTTGATCCAATGTGGAGAGATCAATTTCTCACTTAAGCTTCGTTTGGTACCAGTAAAATTGTAAAGAAATAGGGTGGAGAGAAGAAATAAGTGAGAAATAAAAAATTGAGTGTTTGGTAGAGGAAAAATGAGCACGCTTTTTTATTTCTCTCTTAAACAACACGGAAAATGAACAGTAAATGGGAGATGCAAAAAATTTAATGATTGTGAGGGAATGATAGCCGATTATCTACATCCAAGTACACGAAATGGTGTTTTTGAAGGATGATAATTGATTGTGAGGGAATATAATCAATTATCAAGCACCTTAAAATCAATTTTCAAGTGCAAACAATCAATTATGTTATTTTTTCAATCAGTTATGGTGGATTTTCAATTGATTATAGTGGATTTTCAATCAATTATGTTATTCTCACACCTCAATTTATTTATTTATTTTAATTAAATAAATTATTTTTATTCTTTTTCTTATTTCTCTCTTTTCTATTTCTTTCTTATTTCTTTCAAACCAGACACTCCTAAATTTATTCTATTTCTTACCTATTTTTATTCACCCCATTTCTCTCCTCTCTATTTCTATCTACCCTATTTTTCACCTATTTTTTTCCTTTCTAGTAGACAAGTTGTGTAGAGAGTATTTGGAACATGAAAGTCTTTCTAGTCAATGCATCTTTAAGGTAATGACAGGCTAATTATTTTCTACATGTGGCATTTATTGTTTAGTGTCAATAAAGTGCAAACATTGTTTAGTATTATGAGGTAGTTATTTTCTACATCTGACAGTTATTGTTTAATATATACTGTAAAGGAAGTTAGAGAGAGGAAGAAGAGGAGTTTTTTTATTAATTTTAGTGGAAGGAGGAGACTCCTTGTTAGGGAGAAACCCTGTGTATCTGATTTTGTTAGGGGAAAACCCTGTGTTTATGACTAAACCAGATTAAATTACTAACAAGAGTGGAAGGATTGGAGAAACAAATGGAGCATACATGTAAATTAAATGAAGAGATGACTAGATCCAATTCTACCCACCATGATAGATTACAGATGATGGGGAATTCTATGGAGGAAATGAGGAGAGATTTTGATGAAATGATGAAGAAGATTGGTTGTTTGGATGAGATGTGAACCTTGTTGAAGGAATTAACGAGTCCAAAGGGGTTTAAGATAGTGGGTGGAGATACAGAGAGTTCTAAGCATCTTAAAACTTCGTACATCATGCAACAACATCAAAGAACATAGATTCAACAAACCACGGAGAAGGTTCATATGAAGCATTCAAAAAGGTTGAACTACCCAATTTTGATGGGAATGATTCGATTGGGTGGTTGGCTAGGACTGAAATTTTTTTTGAAATTCAAAGTACCAAACCATAAATGAAAATACTAATAGCCTTTGTATGTATGGAGGGTTCTGCAATACACTGGTTTACATATTTGAGGAAGAGATTGTCGAATCTAAATTGGGAAGCTTTAAAAACTAAGTTGCTTAAAATATTTTCGATTAATGTTGTACAGAATGCATATGAACAACTTGCTGTCATTCATCAAACAAGTTGGGTTGAAGATTATGTGCAGGGTTTTGAGATGTTATTGGCACAACTACTAGAAATTTCAAAGGAGCAAGGCTTTGGGTTATTTCCTGAATGGTTTGAGTGATGTGATTAGGAAGAGGGTGAGAACTCATAACCCACAAGATGTGCCAAAGGCGATTTGCCTTGCTCATTCAATTGAGAATGAATTGGTCAAAGAAAGCATGGGATTTGTTGTTGAAAGAAATTCAAAAGTTATTCTTCCATATGCAACTCAGGTCATGTTCTATAGGGGCAATTACATTCTAAGAATAACCCAGTCAATTTAGGTGTGAACTTAAGCCAAGATCCACAACCCAACCATGTTAAAAATAACAGAAATTCTTTATTCTAGGTACAAGCTTTGCTACTAGCAATGTAACAAATTTATAGTTTACGAATAGAGGGACACAATAGCTACCTTATAAAGAGTATGTCAGAGATTAGAAGAAGGACGTTGTTTTCAATGTGGCCAACAATTTAAGCCATTCTACATGTGTCCGAAGAGAAAATTGAAGGTGTTAATTTTGGGACAAGAGGATGATGGGAGAGATGAAGTAGAATTTGATGGGGTTGAATTGGTGGAATCAAGTCCAAATAATAACCAACAAGGGCATCTCAACCCATAGTTGAGGCAACTTAGGAGGATATGTAACACCCTCATTTTTATTTATTAAAATGTTTTTCTATTTATTTTGTATTTAATTCTGAAAAATCGGGAAAAAATTTCAAAATTTTGATTCCACGGTTAAACTTAGAATAGTTAAAAGTTATCTAATCGTGATTTTTAATAATTCTGAGTCGGAGTCTGGAGAAATTAAAAAATAATGATTTTGCCCTTATTTCTCAACATTAAAGATTGACATGAGAAAAAGATTCAGTTGACATTAAAATGTCAATTTGAACTTAAAATCATGTCATATATTAAAATATAATTTTGAAAATTTTCTAGAAATTTTCTAGAATTTCAGTTTAAAATGACTAAAATACCCTTGGTGTCAGATAAACCAAATCAGTATTGGGTTGACACCCAAAAATGGTGAAAATAATGTTTTTAGTACATTTCTAGGTAAAATATGTAATTTTATAATTTTCATAACAATTTGAGCATTTATTGAATTAAAATAGATTTAATATGAATTTTCTAAGCTTAAAAATACAATATATATATATATATATATATATATATATATATATATATATATATAATTCGAAATAATTAATAAAAAATTAAAATTTATTTTTGATGAAAAATAATACATTTGTTCAAATTTATATTTAAATTAATTATTTTGACATTAAAAGTTAATTTAATCAAGTTCAAGTGATTTTATCGATACCGACTAATCTAATTACAGGTAAAATTTACACTGAAAAGCATTAGGGACAGCTGGTATCACACGTCCAGCTTTAGAAAGGGGTGATTCATTACCTACATGAATATGTGTCCCTAATATAAAAATCAAAACCTTGAATTTTTACATCATGCATGACACATTTATATGGACGCCTAAGCTTGCTTTTCCTCTATAAATAGCCCCTCCTTGCTTCAAATTTTCAGCATCCTTCTCTTCATTCCTCAAGTTGGACGTACACCAACAATTCTCTTCTCTCCAACAACTACCTTAATGGTAATGGGGGAAGTGGGGTCGATTTTAAATTTCATTCACTTTGCATGTTGGTAGGGAAGGTTTTCCCCTAAATCTTTTAATATTTAAGTTTATTAAGTTTTATGATAATGTTATAATATTTGGTATTAGATTCAAACTTTTACGAAGTTGTTATGCTACTCAAATTTAGATAATTAAAATACACTTATTAAGTAGTTATACTGTTCAAATTTAGATAACCATAGTGTAATCATTAAGTTGTTATACTGCTCAAATTCAGATAACTGTAACAGAGTTACTAAGTTGTTACACTGCTCAAATTTAGATAATTTTTTTTTACCGCCATACTGCTCATATTTAGATAATTAAATTGTTATATTGCCAAATTTTAGTAATACTCAAATAGTTTAGCAAAAAAATAGTAGAAGAAATAATCTATTAGTTTCATAACACGAAACTATATACAAAAGTTAATTAATGAACTATTTATGAATTAATTTTAGAAAACTATTATAGAAATTTCAGTTTAAGTTCTTATCATTTAGGTAAGGTTTAGATACACTAATCAACCATCTATAAAATTTCCATAATTTTTTAAGTTTATTTAGCACTTTTAATTATGCTTTATAAGTGCATGTGGATACATTTTTCTTAAAAATAATAAATTTCAAAAATTTCTAAAAATTCATGATAAAATTTTAATTATTTTTTTAAGACTTAAAAATTATTTTTATAATTTTTTTTGACCATTTTGTGATTTATTTCTTAATTACTAGTTTTTATGTTAATTTTTATGTCTTTATTTTTATTGAATTATTGATTGTGTGTTTTAATATGAATTATGAATTATATGAACAATATATACGGATCAAATCTCTATAATATAAGACAGAGATATTAGTAGAAATTATACTAATGGTCAAATTTCTTAGACTAGAGTGAACTTTTAGAAATTAATAAATTAATGAGTAATGTAAAATAAGGGATATGCAGTGGCATGACACTTTGTTAGGGAATCTATAGTTTGGTACGCTAAGGAATGAAAGACAGGGACCCATTTGAGGAGGTCTTGGGGGTAGGCATCGAGTGGTGAAGGTCCTAATGGCCCAGGCAGCACCCATGAGCCGAGATATTCACCTAAACAAGCTTGATAACCTTGACAACTGCTCAGCATTCTAGGATTGGTGTGAAAGTATACCTCTATAAATGGACATCCTAACTGTTATTTGTTCTTCATTAATGGTGAGGACTGTACCATGTGATGATGTTGAAGAGGTATATGTATTTCCAGTCACTTTCCAGGTTCTGTTGAGAACTATTACTCACTAATGGGAAACATAGATCCATACCAAGATAAGGGTAGTATAACTTATTATAAACCCTAGATTCCCTTCATTAATTGTGTTTTATTTATGGTAGATTTCTTACCATACATGTGAAAATGATTTTAGAACAAATCACCTCACTCCATTATTTTATTTTATTTTGTTATTGTTGTGCATGTTCAATAGTGACCTTTGATGGTGGCAATGCCGGTTTTGTTTAATCTACATATATCATATCTAGATGGAGGAGTATGGGATTATGATCGGGACATAAACATCTTGACCTATATGGTTCTGATGTCTATGACTTTTCTATCCCTATTCCTGGGGTTGTGATGTTCCCACTGACATATATGATACCCATTTCCCATACGACTGCTCTCCCATAAGGTTTTATTTATGCTTCTCACGTTCCACCACCGCCACCATCACCAATAGATCTGGATGTCCCTGTGATAGCTCCATATTTGGATGCCCATCCACTTCCTCCTGAGCTACCTATTGTGGACTCTCCAGCTATAGACGAGCCAGCTCTCGTACTTGCCGATGATGGATCTCCTATGGAGGTAGTACTTGCTAAGTCACCTATGGCCTCCCTTGGTATTAAGTACCAAGTGGGAATGGCTAATGGGTGGCATACCTCTTCATCATCTTCCTCTGGACTTGGGGTACCACATGAGGTACCCAACAGACAGGCATATCACGCAGCAGAGGATGTGACACTCGTTCACATTGAACATAACCCATGTTTATTTAATTATTTATTTAGTTATTTTGATTTTAGATTAAGAAAAGTACGAGAAATTTTTTCGCTTTTTATATCACACGCGATCGTCTTACGAAACTTTCAAAAGTAAAGAAATCGTAAATAAAACAAAATTTGGAAATAGGAGTAAGATATGAGAAAACGATATATGTCATATAATTAGGATCACATACATCTTAGCTTTTGAAGTGCAATACAGCTGAATACATCATAGCGGAATACAATTGAAATAAAAAAAATACAGGGAAATCTCAAAAGTACATGAACAGACACTAGCTACCCACTATCCTAACCAGAGCAGTGTCTAGAGATCTACTCCCAACCCCTGTATCAAAAGAAGAACCACTGGATGGGGTCTACCAATCCTCGTCTGACTGCGTCTCCTTGGAGTCTGTGTCCTCTCTGTGGCGTGCATGGCCATTAGGCACCTCGCGGGGTACCTTAAGTCCAGAGGAGGAGGAGGAGAGGGTGGACCAATCGTCGGCCACAAAAGAGTCCATAGGGGACTCGGCCAGTACCACCTCCATGGGTGATCCCTCCTGAGGGGGATGTACATCATCCATAAGGTGCTCAGCTGGTAGTGGTGGATACGCCTGTATGTATGGCGCTACAATAGGGATCTCTGCATCTGCTGGTGGAGCCGGGGGTGGTGGAGGCGCATAATGAAAATGTGGTGGTGGTGAGAACGATACCAAGATCGGGAAAGTCCAGGTCATAGGAAGCATGAACGCTCCTGGGATAGGGGACATGAACGTGATAGAGACAAAGTCGCAGTGAGTCAAATAGTTTACCTCCTCGTCGTAACTCCATGTCCCCGCAGCGTCAAAGTCAACGTGTATATTCAACAGGACGGGGAAGGCCACCATCTTCAAGTATCAACCACAACGATCATGCATAAAAGAAAAATGTATAGGAGTGAGGCAATTTGTTCTCAAAATTACTTTCACATAGATGGTAGGGTATCTTACCATCCTATACCGACAAGACACAGTTGACCCCAAAAGGGGAACCTAGGGTTTGTCTAAGTTGTAACATCTACCCTTGACACTGTATGGATCCATACTTCCAACATGGTCCTTAACAGAACTGGGAAGTGATTAGGAGTACATATACTTCTGCTCAACATGGTACAATCCTCGTCGTCATCGAGGAACAGAGCAACAGCTCAGGACATTCACCGTCCACACAGAGGTATACTCTCGCACCAATCTTGGAATGCTGAGCAGTTGTCGGGGTTGCCAAGCTTGGTCAGGCGAATATCCTGACTTGAGAGCGCTACCTCAGTCATTAGGACCTTCACCACTCAACGCCTTACCCCCAAGACCTCCGCAAGTGGGCCCCTGCCTTTCATTCCTCAGCGTACCAACTGTAACTTCCCATGCGGGGTGCCATGCCCTGGCATGTCCCTCGTATCACACTACTTTATGATTCTACTATTGTCCTTTCTTGACCTTCTCAATGTGAACAAAGGTTTCTCTGGTCTCAGCTCACCTGAGTACCAGCACCGTCTCTCCTCAACATCTCTGCCTCTTAATGCAGAGATTCTTATTGTAGTATAACGTAGGGGGATTTCTAAGTATATATTTGAGAAAACAAAACAACGAATAGGACACTAGAAGATTAGCATTAATTCGTCTCCATTATCTTAATGCCTAATTTAAAGGTTTAAGCTTACTTAGGAGGCCCTAAATTAGCTAATAGTGATTTGATATAATCATTTAAATTCTTAATTAGGAACTTAGGTGTTTAATGAAAGGTTTAACTTAATTAATACTTAGTATATGACTATCCGTATGTCTTTATACATCGAATTACTTAACAATATTAGATGTCACCATTAATCTATTTAATGAATTTAATTAGTAGTAATTAATCGTGATTCTAAAAGAATTTAGTAAAACTATTCACTTATTTCATGATTCAAAATAAGACTTTATGTCTTAGTTAAGAAAAAGTCTATTTAAATTATATAAAAACAGAGAGGTTTTATTCCTAAAAAGGGAATTTTGTTTAACTTAAAAAAAAAAAGATTCATTTTAAGTCCTAAGTATAGAAAACAAGGGGTTAGTGACTAGAAACATGTTCTTTCATTTTTTTGGTTCAAAAACCGGAATTCCAGAGAGCACAGTTTTTAAGTTTGGATTTGAAATTTAATTTGAGTGGGCTAACGATTTTTGTTTGCCATGATCTATATCTTGTTGGAAAGATGTTTTTGTCTATTTTCTAAATCATTAAAGATAATCCCAAACAAAAATATAAAAAAATAGATAAGAAAATAACAAGGCAGAGAGGTCAGGAGGCCCTTATTGGAGCACCAGTAACACTCCCTTGCTATTTTCGTATCCCTCTTTAATTTTTTTGTAAACAAGGAGGTTATTTCCAGAAATTAAATTAGAAAACCTTTTCAAAAAGTCCAAGAACTCCAAAAACTAAGGCCTAGTCGATTTATGATGATTTTTCAAAGTATACCATTGAGAAAGACGTCTCGGGTCAGAAATAGCGCGTATGACTTCAATTGTAAAATTTGGTAAAAATAGTAAACGATGACTAAAGTAGAAAACATATATATCCCAGTAAATCTTAGGGAGTCTACTTTATATTCGTTCAAGAAAAATCAGTTGAATAGCACTATAAAGTTCAAAAATAGCTTTTAAGTGAACACTGCCAGTTACCGTTTCTGAAAAGTAACCCCAACTTTTGAAAAGTGTATCTTCGTCGTTTCTTAACCTTTTTAATGATTCTTGTGTCCATTTAGAACATAATTTTGTCTAATTTTCATCAAAAAAACAATCACTTAAAGTTATTGAGTGTAGCTCGAGTTATCGCAAAAACAATGTCAGTTGTTCAACGGAAATCGAAGTCGGCTCGCTGGGACTTAGATACTTCTCTACAAAAATCACTTTTTTCACTAAATTGTGGATCTTTAATGACCAAAATAAAATTTTAGAGTTATTAGGTAGGTCAAAAACTAAAATAATAACCCTTTCTCTTCATTTAAAACCGTGACTTGAAGGGAGATAAAAATGTCAACTTTTAATGGTCAGCTGAGTTCTGGTTCTAGTTTCAAAAGTCCTTGATGTTCTAGGGTCTTTGGTGATGAGTAAAGTTTCATTCTTGTCTTAAGAAAGTGACCATTTTTATGAATCCCCTTTGGAAGGACTAGATCAAGGTTTCAAAAGTATTTACATGTTATAAAAATCTTCTCTTTTCTGTTTCTTACCAAGTTGAAGGGAGGTTACAATTTTAAGGCTTTGCTTTAGAGGTTTTAGAGTCCTTCAACCAAACTTTGGTCATTTTAGGATAATGTAGCCATATAAGCCAACATTAAGATGTCAATAACAATTTTAAACAACACTTCCAGCCATGAATAAAAGAGAGCAACAGAAAATAAATAGAACAACTACACAAAAGAGAACTATAAATAACAACAAGAAGAGAAATAAGAATAGAGTAGTAAAACAACAACATACTAAGGGTTTGAGGGCCAAACCCACCCATAAATCATCTACATGAAAGTAATAAATTTAAGAACACCCCACTCCCCCCATGTACCTTAAGTGTTGGTTGGAGAAGAGGAGAAAACAAGGTGCCTTAGAACTCCAAACAAGGTGGTGGTGGATGGTGGCTTCAATGGGGGATGGAAGGAGGAGAGAATGGAGGTTTTTTGTGTAAGCAAGCTTTAAAAATGGAATTAGGGAGAGAAAGGAGGTGCTGGACGTGCTCCTTGGGCAGAAAAGGGAGGTGAAGAAGCTGTCCCAAGGGCTAGCTTAAATAGAGGAATAGGTGGCTAGAAAAAGGGGCAAGAAAATAACTTTGCTTTTCTCTTTTTCCTTTTTAAGTTTTCTTTTTATGACATGTGGGGAAAAGAGAGGGATGGGTTTGCAGAGTCTTTGATCAATGTGCCATACGTCTCTGCTTCCCCAGGTCTCTGTGTTTTATTTTCTCTGCAGAGAAATCGACCGGTTTCGATAAAACGTCTTTAAACTTGTAAATTTGGTTTTTATAGCAATTGAATGAATTTTTCTTTGGAATTTGGTGAGCACCTTAATTATTGATTAAAAATAATTTCCAAAATTTAAAATTAATTTTTAGTAATTAAATTCGAATTTTGGAGTATTTATTCAATATTTTCGAGTTAAAAATTCATAGAAATTTCCTTTTAGCTCAAAAAATTCTAAAATTTTTATGAAAATTATAAAATTAAATATCTAACCCAAAAATGAACTGAGAATTTTTATTTTGTCTCTTTTACATATTTCACTTATACTGGCTATAGTTCTAGTAGTCAATGGAGGGTAATTTTGTCATTTTCCACAAGAATCTCAAAAAATTCCTAGAAAATTTATAAAATTATATTTTAATATGTATGACATATTTCTAAGTTAAAAATGACAATTCACAGTCGTTTAGTCATTTTCCATATGTCAACCCTCAGTATAGAGGAATTAAGACTATCTGTCAATTCCTTAATTCCTTAGTAATTTCACAGATATTATGAATTAAACATAAGTCTAAAATGAAGGTGTTACAGAGGACGCATTAGAAGGGACCCTTTTAGATGAGGACCATTAGAGACTTTAGTGTTTAGTAGGGGATATGGTAGATGATACTGCTTTGTATAGGAACTTTTTGGATATATATATATATATATATATATATATATATTGGGCTAGGTAGTATATGTCTTTTAATATACTTTTGTCTGTTATGTATTACCCAAACCATGTTGTACAGTTTGATATATATGTAGTTTTTATCATTCACTTCTATTTCCAAATTCTATTAAATTTAGAATTTTCTATTATAAAAATAAAAAAAATTTACTGCATTTTCATTAACTTGACTTAATAATTAAATTAATATGAATTATATTTAAATTGAAGGAGTGTTAAAGGATAAGGATACTATCTAGGAACATTTTTCGTATTTTAACCTTAAGGACAAGGTTGCTTCTGTACCACGAGGCATTGATAAGCCACTGAAGGTTCATATCAGAAGAAAATAAAAGGCAGTTAAAATTTTAATTGTGCCGATTATTGTTTGGTATTAATTGGCACTTATTTTCTACATGTGGCAATTATTGTTTAGTGTCAATAAAGCGCAGACATTGTTTAGTATTATTAGGTAGTTATTTTCTACATATCACAGTTATTATTTAATATATATTGTAGAGGAAGTCAGAGAGGGGGGAAGGGAAGTTTTTTATTAGTTTCAATAGAAGGAGACTCCTTGTTTGGTGGAAACCTTGTGTATGTGATTTTGTTAGGGGGAAAACCCTACATTTGTGATTGTGAATTTGAATCTGCCCTATAAACCAGATTAAATTACTAAATATAATCCAATATTCTATGTTTAAATTCTTGAGTCTAGTGGGTAACATGTGTCCTAAATGTAGTGATGAAGGTTGTAATCAAGATTCTCAAAAATGAAGTTGATGAATCTGTTGTCAATGTCCCCTGATTTGAGTAAAAGAGAAGATGTTGTGGTGGAGTTCTTTAAGGAGCGACACTTCATGGATGTTGGCAGTTGGAACGCCTTGGCTCACCTCTAGGATCGAGATTTGTTTCATGGCCATGACATGTCCTAGTGTTGACATCACGGTAGTGGAACACACTCTCAAACCTACTGCCTATGGCCACTTATGTTGTCCCGATTAGTGTGACAAAATTAGAAGAAAAAATAAAGGAAAAGGTAAGAAAATGAATATAAAGAAAGAGATGGTTGTGGTCAGGGAAAATTGAGAGAAAGTAGTACAAGGTGCGCTAACACCAAGATCATTCTTAAAGAATCAATTTGCATTGTTATCTCTCAGAAGTGTGTGTGTGTTGTGGGTTGAAACAAGAAAACGAAAATAGAAACAAAGTAGGAAAATATACAAGGATTGGGGGAGGTTGTTGAAATTCGTGATGTAATAAAATAGTAAATTTTAGAAATAAAATCATTTATCCTTGAAAATTAATATTCAGTTGTATAACTATCCCAGACCACAAAATATCACCAGTTCATGTCAAGTTCTTGGTTTAGACCTAAACGAACAAGTGCCATTCATGAGTCGTGATTCTCTACCAAGACATGAGCCTATAATATAATTTAGTCATGATAAGGATGAAACTCAAGAGGTTCTTTCCAAAGTTCAATACCAATTTAAGTCACAAAATCCTAAGCCTAATAAACAAACACAGCTAGAAAACTCAAATATATTCAGAGTTGATAAGAGATTGTCTTAATGAAATTGGCACATGCAATTTTATTCACTAAAACCAACAATATTCTTACAATAGAAAGAAACAAGTTAAATTATACAGTAACTGAAATGGTACCTTGAACAACAAAGTCTCAATTAACAAACAATTGATATTAAAATTTCATGGATTGATTACAAAGTTCGAGCCACTGCATGGCCATGAAAAACTTGAAAATAAAGTTCTGGCCACCCATACAACTTCAACATCCTTTTAGAGCAGCTTTTGTGTCCTTTTTGAGTGTCCATCTAGTTAAGACCCTTGGACGAAACAAAGCATTAGTCAAAGAAAAAGAAACACACAAGAAAGGGGGGGTTAAATTGTGTGTTTTTGTGATTTTTGAAACCTTTTCGCAAATGTTTTAACTAAATATATAAAAGGTTGTCCAGAGATAAACACGTGAAGAAAAAGAAGGATAAAAACACATATAGATTTTATATTGGTTCACTCAACTTAAGCTACATCCAATACCTTCTTACTAGAAGGATTTCCACTAACCAACACTTGGTTATGACAAGTATTTTGCAACAACCTCTTCAGGCCTTACAACGTGATAAACCCTAGATCACTAAAAAATCAAGTATTCTTTTATCACAAAGCCTCTCTAAGCTTTCACAATGCCAATATTGTTTTACAAAGAATTAACTCACAGGGTGAGGATATGAAAGTTTAAGCACAGAGTACAATAACTTTGCAATGGAAAGAATATAAAAGTTTAAGCACAACAGAGATTGTCCAAAAGAGTTTCAAAGCTTGTATTAGTTCGTAAATTATAAGGACTTGTTCAACCTTTGTTCTATCTTCAAGTCTTACTTATATAGCCTCTTGAAAAGTAACCATTTAGAGAGAGGACTTTGGCTTAATATTCCTGTTCCGAAGGAGCATTAAATGCATGAGAAAATCTTCACTTTTAGAACTTGATACATGTTTCGAGAATCTTGGAGAGAAGAGGTAGTAGTCTTGTTTTGGAGTGGTCTTGTATTAAAAAGGGTAGGTATTTTCTAACACACAGTGCTTCTTTTCTAAGTGTACCTTCTTTTATTCTCTCTTTTTGTACTACAGCCTTGATAAGTTAACTAACCTTTTTCATGTGTAGTACTTATAAGACAGAATATCCTACTTTTCATTAAATGCTAAGATATTTAAACGTTAAAGCGTATTAAAAGATAAGGAACAAGTTTCAACATGTACAAGGATAGATATACTTCTTCAGCTTTATTGAAACTTAAACAGATGGAATGAACATCTATGTTAAAGCTTTGGACAATTCCTTTTATTAGACGCTTTTTAAATAGGCGGGTTAGACGTTACATTTTCTAAAAATGTTAGACGCTTAATTTTAAATTGTTGCATTGGACACTAGTTTTCTGACAACTTGCTGGACGAATGTAAGATAAGAATTATACCTTTGATTACTAACGAGTGGTATTTCTGCACATATAACACACTTGTCATTAAACTCTAAAATTTAATAACCTTTGTTATTATCAAAACTTTGAGGGGTTAGGCATTTCATACGTCTTTGGTTCCAACAATTAGGACTATAAAAGTATGTGATTTATCGCATTTGTAGATAAGGTTTAATTTAGGATTTGTTGAATCAAATTTCATCTAATCAAACTTAACAAGTCTAGAGGTGGAGTAAAAAGAATAAGTTTGAGACATAGAAGATACGGAATTTATTGCATTATCACTCGCCTTCACCCACCCCCTCCATCACCATCACCCTATCGTTATGCTTCAAGATCCTGCACTCCACTACTCACACCAGTGTTGAGACTATGTATATATTAGATGGTTCCAATGTATTTGAAGTAACTAGAAAAATTTGACTCTTCTAACAGTAAGATAAGAGACTTGAATATGCTTACTCTAAAAACCATCAGTCAACATCCTCCATTTAGATAGCATTCAATGTCACTTATTCCTTGTTTCATCCTTTAAGCAAATCTTGGAATACAGGTCATTCCAATGGACCTCAAGAAAGAGATGAATTTGATTTGGGCCCCAAGAGGGCATGTATCTGTGCTCCACGGTCACCAACAAACTATGCAACTTTGCAAAAAAAAAACTGCACCATTGTGGTCCTCTTCATCGTTATGAAACTAGAACTTGAGTTGAATGGGAAAATATTTCTACACGTTTTAGAATATCATTGAGCTGTGGGTTTTTTGACTAGGACTGCCTAAAGAAGTCTTTGATAAGTTGGGTTCATAGAAGCTCAATCATAGTTACCATAAAGGATAAACCTACAAATATCCTAAAGCAACCTTAACCTAGTCTTTTTAAAAAACAAAAAAAAAAAAAACCTTAACTAAGTGTTTGATTGGGGGAAATGAAGGGGATCAAAATCCCTCCTCATCCAATGTTTGCTCCCCTCCAACATTGGAGGATTTAAGGAGAGTAAAAACATTTTCAGGTGTATAGACTAAAATATTCCTATTTATGTTTGAAATCCAAAATCACAAGGATATAAAAGTAAAACAATTTTAAAAATCTCTCCCCTCCTTTTGCGAACCAAACAAGAAAAAGGGCATTTCTCTGCTGCATTAAAATCCCTCTTATCCCTTTCCCTCCTTTGAACCAAATAGTCTCTAAAGGAAATTGTTGAAAAAATAGTAAGAAAATGCAAAGGTCATCCTTTAGTTATTAAAACACTTGGAAGTATCTTGGCTTTCAAAACAAAACTAAGGATAGGAACAATATACTATAAAGTAATATTTTTATTTATTTATTTAGATAAGTGAAAATTTGGTATTATTTTGTTTCTTGTTCTCTCTTTTGGATTTTGTCATTTCTTTAGAAAGATGTTATGTTTTGAGTTAGACAATTGAAAATTCCACATTTTTTAACATTTAAAAAAAGGAAAATAAAAAAATAATAATTAACGTACCTTTACAATCATTAAAGGTATGAGTGTGATTCTATAGCATATAATCATGATGATGTTGTGAGTGATTTCACATTCATATGATCAATATGAAGTTAAAAAAATACATGATCACACATTTCTTTTTCATTTTTTTGTCCTTGAGTGTTTTAATATGAAAATAATAAATTAAAATATAAATCAACTTGAACAAACAGGCAAGTACAAATCTTAAAATCAAAGTCATAAAATAAATTGTGCCTATCCGTTGGTACCAAATAACAATTGTATACGAGGTATTGGATTTAGGAAAGCATAAAACATAAATATTAGAAATAAAGGTTCCATGCATACATCAGAATAAAAGATGAGTATACAGGTTCACAACCCAAATAAAAACGTCGTAAAATAATTTACAAAACCTTCAAATGAAATTAGAAACTACTAATTCTAATTATAGACATCAACTCGCATCTCAACCAAACCCATTGACACTACTGACCTACTCAACTCATCATAATTGCCTAACCTATAACACTAGCCTCAAAAACTAGTGTCGCTATCATCAGAAGAGTCCTCATCACTCTCACTACTCTCCTGAGCAGCTCTCCTCTGAGCCATAATCTCATCAGTGTCTTGAGGGGGTCTCATTCTAAGGACCTAACTATCCACGAGAATGTGGACATATGAGAAAACACTCTTTTCTTGTGTTTACTAAGATCCTTAGCCTTCCTAGCTATGGACCTGGCAAACCTTCACCCATTATTGCTCCTACAAAGGTGGTGACAGCTGGAACTATTGTCACCTAATACCTATCTATCGACATCCTAGGTCCAGGCTCAATAGTAGCCGTAGACAATGGAGGGGAGGGTGTCCTAAACCTATGTGACATACTCGGATAGGTATCAAGGGAGGCTTATTATACCTTAAAGGGGTAACCATACCGGAACAAGCTACTCCATCTCACTCTATAACTGGAGGAGGCATCTCTAGGAGTTGCTCTATGTCTTCCTTCTCTATGGGTTGCCTACATTTCCTCTCTTAGAGTAGTCCTACTTACCACTAGTGTCCATCCATCAGCTGCTCAATGATAAGTAGGGCCACAGTAAGAAACAAAACAAAAGTAAAAGGGTGAAATAATAGACAGAGACAACACAGTAGGATGCTTATAAGCTCAAGGGTATGCCAATCATTGACAGTGATATACATATAAATACATATGCAATTCACAACATCGCAAGGGTATGCCACCTCACTAGTAGTGACCCAGTCACAATTATACATAGGCAATAGATTAGTATCACTATGACTACAATACTCATATCAATACCCATAACATGTCACACGTTTGCACAACACATCAATTCACAATTTAGATCTCCATCATAAATAACAAGTACATAACTCATAGTGCATAGCATGTATAATCATCATCACATAAACATCACTTAATCACATACAACAAATAACATCACGGGCACATACACAATTACTCAAACCTCATAAAATGGTCAACCAAATGCATGCAATGCATATCTGCTAGTCAATCATCTATATCTTTCATTAGTGTTCCTGATGCATGTGGCTACTTGTAACCTTATAATCTGGCTCCATACACCTCGTACCAGCAATTTATATTCTGTATGAAGCAGTTTCACCTTATGGTTGTTCCTCAAATTCGTCTCAACTTATTATGAAACTACTGCAATATTCGTCTCAACTTATTATGAGACTACCTAAATATAAGTCCCTAAGTGACAACCACCTGAGTACGAGACATTTTGCCTTCATTGGCTTTAGGAATCCATATAGGATTCATGGTCCCCAAAGGGTAGCAACCTCATGTGTATCATGATGCATGATGAATGTTATATATACGTCTTTCTCTTACTAATGTCGGAGATGAGAGGAGTGGAAATGGATTTAAAGAGAAAAGCTCGTAAACTCCTCAAAACTCACTTTTCTTAACCCTAAACTCCTCCTCATTTTACAAACACATCCTTGTTCTTAAGAAGGTTTTAGAAACCATTAATAACTCACTTAGCCGCTATGGGCGACTCAAGGAAAACTCAAATACTCAAAACTCCTTCAAAAGAATTTCATCATAATTAAACTCAAGCATTAGGAAGCACAAGGGATGCCCAGACTTCGTGCACAAGTCTACGGTATCAACCTCATTAATCCCATGTTCCAGATTGAAATATAATTTCCAAGACTCAAGCTTTAAAGAAACCATCAAAATAAACTTTTCAAAATAAATAGTTGGGTGAGGAAAGCATTTAAATATAACTCATCTCATTAAATATAACCATCATAGGAAAAAGGCTTTCTCACTCAAACTCCTCCAATAAAACTCAATCTTCAAAATATAGCCAAAGTTGGCATTATGCATACTCAGAGACCCCTCTGGTCTATTCCTCATAAAATATACCATCTCCCTTATCATCCTTGGGTGTTTCTCATCATTATTCTTATATTATGCAGTTGGATGAAACAATCAGCTCACACACAATGTGGTGTCTCTCATAGACTACCGCCACAGGGAAAGAAACTACAACATCATTATATACTCATACATATCATCAAGTAATTCATATCTGCATTCACATATACGTATGCTATAGTAATACATTCATCATGTCTAACACTCAATATATATACATACATATCAAGGTATCTCAGTAATGCCTTACAAAATACATCTCCCTCATTAGAGTGCAAATAGAATAGATCACACAACCTCATCATTTAAACTCATACATTTACATCACGTGTCAATCTCATAACATCACAAACAAGCATTACCAAGTAAACTTAATCATACATGCAAGCAAGTCAGCATTAACACAAGCTGACCAGTAAGTGTTAGGATCGCGGCAAGTGTACTGGTTGTACAAGTAATAAAGTGAAAGTATGAGTTATCGTCTCTATAGGGATTATGGTTTAACATCATTCCAATGAAGTAACTACTTACGAATTTAAGAATTAAAGAAAGAATTAGAGATTTTTGGATTTTATTTGGATTAATAAAAATAAAGAACAAAGAACGCAATTTGAAGATGTTTAGAAAATTTATGAATAAAAATGATTAGGTTTCAGAATCTCCTTGATTCTTCCCTAAAGTAATCTCTTTCTTTCCCAAACCCCTTCCTGTTATAAGCAAAATTAGTTATAAGCATTAAGAGAAGGAAATTCACACAAAGACATACAATCTATCCATATCCTAGGCTTAAGAGTTGTATGGTTATTGAATCGGAGCGATCTAAACCCCAATTTGACAATTACAAGATTTAGATTATTAATTAATTTCTTAATGAGTGTCAATCATGGAAAAGCATTAAGCACTGAATTCAACAACTAAATTAACATAAACAAGAGAAGGATTAGAAAAGAAGTCAATTACATTAAATTCAAAACAAGGTTCATCTTAACCTAACCTCAAAGGGGTTTAGAAACTCATAGAGAAACTAAACACATAAAGAAAAGAAAAAGAAGATAAAAAGGAAGTCATGAATCTTGAGAATCAAACCTAATTCTTCAAGATACAAAGTCGGAGATAAATCTTCAAGCTCTTCCTCACTTTCAGTCGTTAGATGAGTCAAAGAATAATCCTAAACATGTAGTTCTAGCCTTTTTATAACGAGTTTAGACTTTTGGATCATAAAAACGAGCCAGGCCCAGTGATAGATTGTAACGTCATAAGTTGAAAATATGCTAGCACTGGGCACCAATGCTAGGCGCCCCTTCTTTAGATGTCCATTGGCATACTGGCATTGGGTGCCACTTTTCGAATTCTTGTCATCATGTTGGCACTGGACGCTAATACTAACTTGCCTTCTCCTTGTGCTTTTGAGCTAAAATTTGGCTTCCTAGGCATCCTGGCATTGTCCATTTTCTTTGTTTAGGTTCCCTATATTGATAAACCCAAATACCCAAGTAAAATCATGCAATTTTTAATAAAAATCTCAGAAACACAAATTACATGGCATTTCATAATATTGGGTTATTTTCTTTGAACCAAAGCCAAAAATTATGGGAATTAGCTTTATAAATTTACTATAACCTGTAGATTTATAGCAATTCCAAACTTAGAATTTTATTTGTCCCCCAAGCAACAAATAGTTAGACATTAGGGTTCAGAGCTAATCCTCCTGCATCAACTCAATCAATCTTAAGCCAGTCACAAATAAATGTTACTCTTAAAATGATTGCACAAAACAAATTAGTTCAACTCAGTCCTAAGGGCCATGAATCCCTTCTAAAGTAAAACAAGCCAACACAAGATAGTAGTTTCACTACTTGCACTCTCCGCCTTCTTCACTCTCCTCATAGGATTAGGTGTTTCACTCAACTCACCGAAAATGGGTTCTATTTACACTCAACATTATCACATGTCATCCCTATCATATGCATGACAAGATTCTAAAATTATATCACAAAGCAAGTACACACACTCAAGAGATCTTTTACTGGTTATAATGAGGCTAGGGACATAGGTGGGAAAATATTTGGATCTAGGCTAAGCAATTGAAATTAAGGGATATCCACAAAAATATATATTCACGCCACATAGTCATCCCTTAGGCATTAATGTTCATGCTTGCCAAATTTCTCACATCCACTTATTCACAACATTATTTGAAATAGAATAAAATAGAAAGCAATACATCCTTTTGATTTCTTTCGCTTTTTCTTTCTTTTTCATCATTTTTTCCTTCTCTTTTTTCTCTTTTTCTCTTTTTTTTGCTTTGCATATTTAGAAAAAAAGATAGAACAGAAAAAAAAAATTGCTATATTTCTACCCCAAACTTAAAATTTTTGCTTGTCCTCAAGCAAACATACAACTCCATACTTAAGATTAGGCCACAAGTATTCTGTAAGAAAACAATCCCCTAATTCGAATCAAGAGGGACAATATGATTTTTCACTTTTTTTTTTTTTTGCTTATAATGAGTTAATATAAAGAAAAAAAGGGCTAAGACTCAAAAGGGCTTGCAAAGGATAATTAAAAATGGGTGGCTTATATTTGGCCCTAGCTTAAAGAAAAATGTGCCTCTATCATATGTGTGTGAACAGGTCAAGCAACAGCAAGAATCAGGCAAGTTCTAAAGCAAACAATATGTAATGAAGCAACACACTAAATAAAAATAATTTGTTTAAGGTCAAAGTCTCAAAAAGGCTGAGAGTCAACAAACTACAAAGCATAGGCAATTTCAAAACTAGTAAGTGTTAACAAGCATTACTCAGAGGGTACACAATCATTAAAGTGCGAATGACATACAAAAAGAAGTGACAACTCAATAATTTTACAAGATAATTTTTTTTTAACAAGCAACACCAAAATGTGACATCCAAGAAAGAGGAGGAGCAAAAAGGATAAATCACATTATTACATTAGCACATAGGATTCAGTTTAAAACACATTATACAAAATAGGTAGCAGAAAAGAAAAAAAAGTGAGAAAGACTTCCTTGAGTCATGTAAGCACAGAGCATCTAGAAGGAAACCAAGAAAATTGTGTGAAGTATCATCCATACTCCTGAATCTCTTAATTCCTAAAAAGAAAACAACAAAAATAAACAAAAAAATATTCTAACATTTAAAAACAATTAAAACAGCAAAGTAGATAAGTTAAGGATGCTTGGGTTGCCTCCTAAGTAACGCTTGTTTAACGTCCCGAGCCAACGGTCTAATGCTGCTCAAGACTCCTTCAGAATGAAAGGAGCATTTATCCTCTCTATTTCCTCTTCATGATAAGGCTTTAGTTTGTCTCGTTTGACTTTGAGACACCTCCTTGAGATTGGATCTTCTATCTCCACCCTTCCTTCAGTTGTAATTCCTTTGACTACAAAGGGCCCCGACTATTTGGATTTTCGTTTTCCTACAAAAAATAAAAGTAGATTTAAAATGATATATACCTGTTAGCCTGGGTAGAAAACTTTCTATTGGAGGGTCATCTCGTGCTCCTTAAGTACCTCCATTGGCTTCTTTTTGTCTTTCTCCACTTTTTTCCTTCTGGCTCTTCTCAACAGGTGCATTTAACCATGTCTCTAAATTCAATAGGCATTCCTCTATGTTGCTTTTAAGCTCATCATCACAATGCTTAATAAAATTCACATTTACCCTCTCAAGGGATACATGAGGTGTGTCTTGCCTAAAGGCGTCCTGAGTCATCTCATCCACTACCTCTATCATAAAGCACCCCTTTGTGTTACTAGGATGCTCCATAGCCTTAAAGACATTGAAGGTGATAGAGTCTTCATTCAACTGGAGGATTAATTCCCCCTCTGAACATCAATGAAAGCTCTCCTTATGGCTAAGAATGGCCATCCAAGAATCAAAGGTACTTCAGAATCTTCTTCCATGTCAAGAACAACAAAATCAACAGGAAGACAAATTAATCAACCTTGACAAGGACATCCTCCATGATACTATAACGATGTTTGATGGATCTATCAACTAACTGTATGGCCATATTTGCAGGCTTAATGTTACCTCCACCAAGCTTCTTCATCATAGATAGTGGCATGAGATTGATACTAGCCCTCAAATCACAAAAGCCTTATCAATAGCCATATTCCTTATAGTGCAGGGAATAGTGAAGCTCCTAGGATCTTTAAGCTTAGGAGGTACCTTTTTTTTTTTTTCGCAATACAGCACTGCATGATTTTGTCAAAGCTTAGGAGATTGATTGGTGGAGTGTATATCCCTAATGGGCATGTGGCCTGCTCCTCGAGGATGATGATTATAACATGGATGTCAGTACCTTGTGATGGATTATAGGAACTCCTAATCACTTTCCAATGATTCCTGATGGTTAAAGTGAATCATCAAAGATAGGTATGGATCCATATGTCGAGTCAAAGTCTGTAAGTGAGCGACAATAATGTAGGTCAGACCTTAGGATTTCCCAAATTAATTATTTAATTTATTGTTTGTAACCTATTAAGTAAACAAATGGGGCTTTTATAAAAACTCCACTCCTTTCTTTTTTGTTTCTTTTCATATATGATCGTGGTACGAGCAAATGGACCTATTTCACAGGATGATGAACATCCACATAGCATACATTCCCCAAGGTCATTGGGTCTATGACCCATTTGCCCAGTACTCTATGTACTAGGGACATGTTACCTTTACATTCATGTCCATATCCCTGACGTGTTCCTTCCGATTGAGCAACTTACATTACCTATGACTTTATCTACTACTGCCCCTGATAGTTTTGTTAGAGGGCTATAGCCCTTTCCACCACTGCCTGCAGATGTTGATATGGATGATAGCCCGTTTCTTTAGATGGATAATGTAACACCCTCACTTTTACTTATTTGAATTATTTTTCTGTTTATTTTGTATTTTATTCTAGAAAACTGGATGGGAATCTCAAAAATATAATTCACACGGTTGCGTTCATAGTAATGAATACTACTAAGTTTAGATTTTTAATAATCTTTTTGGCTAAAACCCAGAAAAAGGTAAAACGACCATTACGTCCCTAAAAATAATAATAATAAGATAAAATAGTAAAAATAGATGGGAAGGTTTAAAATTCCATTTTAATTTAGAAATATGCTTAAAATAATAAAATATAATTTTAGAAATTTTCTGGAAGTTAATTGAATATGTTTGTTTGAAATGATCAAAATGTCCTTGGTTAACTACAAAAGGCCAATTAGAGACTTTTTGGCTCAGAATTTTTTTAAAAAAAAATTATTATAATATGTCTATTTTAATAAAAAAAATATTATTTAAAGGTAAAAGTATTAAAATGCTTGAAATTGGCAAATTTTTGGTCTAAAAATGATTAATTAAGCAATTATTTAGCATTTTTTACATAAAATAATTATATAATAAATAAAATTTTATATAAAAAATAATATATTGTAAAAATCTATTGTTTTTACTGGGCTTGCACGTTGCAGCCTTATGGAAGCCCAAAACTATTTTTACAAAAGCCCAAATTAAATTAATATAATTAATTATTAATTAACCTATTTTACTCCTAATATATATTTTAAAAAAATAAAATCTTGGGATAATTTCTGCTTGCAATTCACGTCAGATTCGCTGTACTGGTAGCCTTGAATTTTCTGTTGAATAATAACAATTTTTTTTTCTTTTAATAAAATTATTTTTTTACACATGTTTATAAAAATCCATTCTTATCTTTTTTTTAACCACACTTATCCTCCAATTCTCTCTACTTTAGAGTTGCTATTCTTCTCTTCCTCTCTCATTTTCATTTTTTTACTCACTTAAATAAACTAAACACTCACTTAGTAATTACACAAAATCCAAAGGTGGTCTATCTTGGTGTTGTGGATCAAGTTGTCCTCTCCAACTTCCTCCTCTCTTCCATCAAAGCTTCTATTAAGGTAAAAGGGGGGGAGGGGGGAAGTGGGGAAATAGCCTCTCTTTTTTTTTTCATTGATCAATGGGTTTGTAGGAGGGATTTGCCCCTAAATCCCTAATAGTTTTAATTCTTTTCTGTATTTGAGGCTTTAGTTTATATTACTGTCTTGTGTTATTGTTATTGATTGGTCTAAAATTTTACTTGATAAGATATCTTGATAGTTGGATGATTTATCATGGTTGATCTTGTGTATTAATGCTTGAATCTTGCTTATTATGGTATATTTTGCCTAGTTATAATTGATTGTTGAATTAAGAAGTGTTTTGGGGTGCATAAAAATTTTAAACACATGATGGTTTTTGTATAGGGCATTCGACCCATAAAAAACTGGAAGAAAGAAGAAGACAAATTGTTTTCTTACAATTTTTATTTATTCATATTATTACTATTAATATTAAAAACCATTTCATGATAAGAATATGAGATAAAACTTTTAATATGTTTTGTACAGAAGTTTTGGACTTATGGGTCTATTAGCAAAATAATGGGCTACGGCCCTATTAAAGTAAATCAATAATAAAAATTTATATATATATATATATATATATTTGTGCTATTATTAATTGAAATAGACTTGTATAAATAAAAATTTTGAAATATTACTTTCTTATATCTATCACGGCAATTTACGAAAATAAAAGAAAAAAATTTATTTTTCTAAAGAATAACTATTAAGAAATATATTATTTATATATAAATAAGATATTTTTGCTAACTTAAATACAAGTAATTATTTAGAAAGAATTTTACACAAGTACATATATATATACACGGTTTGTCTAAAAGAAGGAAATATATATACACGGATTGTATAATTGAAGTTAATTAAAATTATATAATTATTTAAAATAATAATGGATTCGGTTGTCATATATATTAAAACTTAACTTTATATTTTTAGCGAAAAAAAATGTATTTTATATAAATATATATATAACATACGGTTTTATTAGTTTAATTAATAAAATATCTTAAATTAAGTATTTAAAATTTTTAAGAAAAAGTATGTTAAAATACTTTTAATTTAAAATATTTTCAAATAATTAAATGTTGTGCTTATCTCTACTTTACTAGTGGATAGTATAATTAGGAAGCAGAAATAAGATATTATCTCTGTGACTAATATTGTCTGTGTATGAGGAAACTTTGCTAGAATTTCTAAAGAGTATCTACCCAATTCATAAGTAAAATTTGTTTATGTGAGGACCATGCTCTGAGAGCATGTGTGCTTGTGTATGGGAAGTTACAGTTTGGTATACTGCGAGATAAAGGCAGGGACCACTGGAAAGGTCTAAAGGTAAAAGTATCAACTTGTGAATGTTCCAATAGTGAGGGTAGCGCCCTTGTGCCGAAACAAATCACGTAAACCAACTTGATAACCCTGATACCTACTCAGCATCACTAGGATTGGTATAGTGTATACCCCTTTGGGCTAAGAACCCATACCTCGAGGATAATGATGATTACAACATGGATGTTGGTACCTTGTGAGGGGATTTATGAGCTCCCAATCACTTCTCAAGATTCCTGATGATTGATGATAATCATCAAAAGGGATATGGATCCATACACGTTGCGAGAGTGTGGATTTTTTTCATGATAACTTAGGTCAGACCCTAGGTTCCCCTGCATTTGTTTGCTAACAATTTACATGTTTTAGATTCTAGGTTAGTCCTACGAACCTGTTGTGAAAAATGATTGAGGTTATACAATCCTCACTCCTTTTCTATGTATTTCTTTCTTTGTTTCATTTTATATGATTGTGGTACGAGCAGACGATGGATATTTTCTATGAGTTGGGGAACATTTACATATCGTATAGCCTCCATGGGCACTGGGTGTATGACGAACACACCAGAGTTGGCACATTTTGCAGTTTCGTCACTTTTACTTTCTTGTCCCCAATCTTGGGTATCTAGTTACCCGTGTCTAGTCTTACTCTTCCCTTGACTTTGTCTACTACTGCCCTCTAGGGATATGTTAGAGCTCCTGTACCACCACCACATCTTGCCCTTGAGGACTATCCTATAGAGGACGTTTTCCTTCTGCCTAAGCCCACTATTCAAGGAGATCCACCTGTTGACAACATCGCACCAGATCCTATTCAGGCCCTATATATCCACTACTATTTTTCGAATCCACCAGTTCAGCAGCCACAGGTTGACTCACCACCACACTCTCCTATCTATGAGCCTAGTATGGATAATGGATGGTTGAGCTTCTCTTCTTCTTCTAGCAGTTCTAAACATCATGGGGATGGAGACCATGTGCCCAGTGGGCATGTATAGACTATGAAGGCTGTTGCCATGGAGGATTTAGAGGCTATAGAGACAGATCATGGAGAGGACTCCTTTTGAGGGATCTGACATATAGAGGACTTAGCTTTATGGCACCTCTGGGTGATTTTGGGGTTGTAGATAGTTCATTGCTCTGACATAGGCCTTTTTATTTTGATTGTATATATAGGCAGATAGTTAGGACTTTCTTTCTGGTATATGTATATGTAACTGTTTATATTTCTAGTACTCTGGATTACTGTATAAAACAACGATGTATGTTTGATATAATGTATGATATACGACGCAATATGTTTATGTATTATGATCGCGTGTTATATATTAATTCTATTAATACATGTAAACTAAATAATCTTTGACATGGTAAAATAATTTAAAAGTTGAAATAACAAGTTTTGAAATAGATCAAATTTAAATAAGTTTTTAAAAAATTTACTCTACATTTTCAATTTAAAAATAAACAAAATTAAAATCATCTTAGAATTACTTTAATTAGTTTAGGTCTCATAGACGACGGTCATGATGATGGCATTATGTTAATTCCTACGCCCCACCTTCAGTATTACGAGCCACCACCCGTCATCCCACCATACCCCGACACGATTGAGTCTTCAACCGGACCTTCATATCACCCCGGGCAAGGACTATGGATGGATTCATTCTTCCTCGGAGGTTAGTAGTATCGGTAGCTTTGATGGCCTTGAGCAAGTGCTTTCAGACGATGAGGATGAGGACATGATGGACTCGGAGGATGCTGATGCGATGGACTCTTAAGGCTCGCAGTGATGGCGACTCTGTGTGCAACTTTTGTAGATTCTATAGGATGGGGTGGCCTAGTATAGACTTATACTACTTTGACATAGGTTATTTTGTTGTATAGCTATGGGCAGGTATTTAGGATGTATTTGCTGATATATTCCTTATGTATGTATTCTGACTCTATATGTAAGACTTGACATATATATATATTATATGATGACGTTTATTTTATGATTATGGTTCTTTATATAATGTCTCTTTAATTTACTAAACGTTTGCAAAAAAAAAAAAGTATGCAATTAAGTTAACATTTCCAACAAACAAATTAAGAAATAATAAATGCTTCTCTTATTATAGTGGGTGTTACATGATGGGGGTTTGGGGTGGGCTTCGTGGGAGAAGGGAAAGAATGAAAGGGAGTTTGTTTGACCAAAAAGAAATAAGGAGGGGCTTGTGACTTGCTCACGAAAGGGAGGGGTTTTGTGAAGCTTTGGGTAGTGTAGTGGTGTGTGTGTTTTGGTGTTATTACATGGGCTTGGGTAGTATATTTAGGTGCTCATGGGTTCCTAACTTAATATAAGTGGGAGTGAGTTTAGGATTTCTAATTTGTAGAGTGTTGGTATGGGGTTTATGTGGGGGTTACGATTTCTAATGAGATTAAGAACTTAACCTCACAATGGTTATATTATGGTTTTGTGTATGCATCAGTTTTGTCTTAGCCCTTAGAAACCATAGACATGTCAGATCCTTGTAGGATAGTTAGGGAATAGATCCACTAACTATAGCCATAACGCAATTGGTTATCCCAAATGCATATGTATGCAACTTATTTAAAACTAGTGATGATAAAACAGATAATATACATACTTTTTATAAACTCATGATTATAAATTAAAAACATATTCAATTAAACTTGGCAATTAACACCTTACAACAACGTAATATAGATTTAAGGAATCTAATTTAAAGATTTTTATATACATATGTTTTCACAAAACTCAAAATTTTAATTAAAATACTCATTCAAGTAGAACTTAATTAGTAATTCCTTACTTCAACATAATAGAATTTAAGAAATCTATTTCAAAAGCTTTAGTATAGTTTAAACACAGAAACCAGTTGTTATAACGATATATGCATATACTTAAAAGCATGCCTTATGAAAACATATTTCCAGAAGCCTTATAACAACTTATATAACGTAAAGCATTTATTTAAAAAGGTCTCTTGTATTTAAAACTCATGATTCAAATTACTATAGCAACACACACACACACACATATATATATATTGAGAAGACATATTTTAATTTCTTAAACATTTTCTCATTTAAGCCTTTTATTAAATCTTCGATAAAATAATTTTTATAACCAATATAACTTGCTGTAATAATAATTTCACTCAATAAACTTCCCATAACAAGATACTATGTCTTCAAAATATATTGCCACCTCTCAGCATTTCAAAACAAGGCTTTAATATTTCAAAAATCAAAAAAGTATAATTTATCAAGAAAAGCCTTTTCCTCAAAACATAATAAGTAGGAAATCCACTTATATTCCTCAAAATACACGCATACAACTCTTATATGTAAAAACATGTAATGCTAAACGTGCATAGGCATTCACTTCCAAGTGCTTGCAACAGTACAAGCTCTTGTGGCAACAAGAACTTGCCCTTCAATAGGGTACAAGGTACTTGGCTGGTTAAAAACTTGGGATGTTACAGAAACCCTCTCCATGCTCTTAGAAAAGAAACCCTTTTATTGAAGAGGAGTGTTCTAACTTTTTGGGTGTTTAAGAACTCAAAATTGAAGGTATATTTGTGAGGACATTTGAAGAATCAAGTCTAATAGGAGAAAGGAAGAAGATTTTTAGAATGTTTGATATATTTCATGTTTTGAGACCTTTTAGGACGTTTCATCTGCCCGGGAATAGAAGGCGCCAAGGAGAGTATTATTCACTATTTTTCAATTAAATTTTAAAGTTATTATTTCTTTAATTGGGGTTTTGAAATTCCATTTTATAATATTCTAAGCAATGTTTTTTAAACTGATCTCTATTCTTAGTTTAAAGAATAGTTTTGTAATTGTTGGTAAGTAAATTGTCCACGATTTCTAAAACCATTGCTTATCTTAGGTTTCAAGAACATTTTTTCAATTGTTGTTAAACAATATATATTCAATTTGAAAACATTGTCCACTCATTGTTTCGGGAATGGTTTTTCCACTATTGCTAACAACTATGTTGCCTAAAGCCAAAAATGTCGTAGTGACTATGTCCTTCCAATCCTCAAAAAGACTAGACAATAGTCATTCCCAAGCTTAATCAATTCCATGGCACCTTGCGGTTGCCACATCTTCTCCAACCTAGCCGGTAAATAACTGTAGGCTATCTTTTTGCGCAACAACTTAATGATGATGGACCCCCACCATGGTTTTTGAAAATGCTTTAGCTCCTCTTTTGACAATGGGACCACGAGACACAACAACTCTAAAGGTTCATCCCCAGATTGTTTCACCTTCATCTCCATGGTCGCATCTTCTTCCTCCTTATCTGATTCCTCTAGCAAGAATATCCTCCTCTTCCGAGTCCGACTGACCACCACGAACCACATTAATACCTATACATATATCCTTATAGGACATTTTGTTCCTCTACATCTCCATGCCTATGGTGGCAGATGAAGTCTCTGTCTATTGACTCATATTTATATTCAACGTGGGCACCACATTCGTGGTTGATGTCTCGCTATTCACATCCACCATCGCTGGTTCTGGTGCTAGGGAGATAACCACATCCTCATTCGTTTTTGCCTTCTTGCCATGATCCAACTGAACCCTTTCCTCCATTGAGTGCTACGACATAACCCTAGCAGCCATTACATCTAGTTGGAAAAGACTTTTATGTTATAATATTTTATTAGGTAAAAGATTATGAAATATATTAAAAGTAAATTAGGTAAGAGATAAAGGAATTTAAATTAGTGTACAAGTTAAAAGAGATGATAATTAAAAAAGACAAGGATAATTTATCTTAAGAAATCAGAGAAAATCTCCATCAAATCAAAGATGAGAGAGGAAAATTAGTTTAAATCTAGAAAGAGATAAAAAAATCAAGAGAGAGATGAATTAGGAAGATAAATCTTAGGAGAGAAATTCTTGAGAACGAAGAATATTTGGATAGAAAAAAAGCGTGACAAAATCAAATGTGAGAGAGAGTAGTGGAGCTCTCACAAGCTAGACAATTATTCTAATTTATATACATACAACACACAAATACAAATATCTTGTTTCATTCTAATTTATAGAAATGTATTTTTTTTAAATATTAGTTTATAAATATATTTGCATTTTTATATGACTTAAATATGTACACAATTTTTTATAAGAGATATTAATAATGAAACATATTTTAATACATTTTCCAATTATTGATTTTTCCTTTACATTGTGTTTGGATGAAGAATTTTAAGAGGGTAATTCATTTTTAAAGAGGAATTTAAAATACCGTGGTAAAATATGTTGTTTGGATAGAAAATTTAGTAAGAAATTGAAATTCTAGTAATTTATAAAGGTATTTTGATTATCTAAAATTGTAGAATTTCAAACTCTACCAAAAAGTAAGAATTTAGAATTCTTCATACTCACTTTCTCTCACATCTATGTCTATTTTCTCTCTCCTCTTTTCCTCTCTCTCCTCTTTCTTTCTTCTCTCTCTCTCTCCCTCTCTCTCCTCCCTCTTTTTTTTCTCTCTCTCTTCTTTCTCATTCCTTTCCCTTTCCCTTCTCTTTTTGTTCTCTATTTCTCTATGGCCTCTCTCTTTTATCTCTCTCTCCTCTCTCATCTCCCTTTCTTCACTCTTTTTCTTCTCTCCTTTCCCCCTTCTCTCCCCCTTCTATCTCATCTCCCTCTCCTCTCTCTCCCATCTCTCTATTCTTTTCCTCTTTCTTCTTTCTCTTTTCTTTATCAATATTGAAGTAAAAAGTATCAATATTTATATTTTTAAATTATTAAATATTATTTAATAGTAAAATTATTTGTAATTATTAAATATTTAAAATTGACTAATGTATATTTTTGAAAAGTTTAACATTAAAATTTTAATTTTTAAATATATATTAAAAATTAAATTTTGTATATGGTAGAAATTAAAATGTCACATCCAAACTTAGAATTTGAAATTTAAAAAATTTGAATTGATTTATCCAAACAGAACATTTAATAAATGAAGGAAATTTAAATTAAAACAATTCAAATTTAATTTCAAGCATTTCAAATTCTTTGAAATTTTAAAATTTCTCATCCAAACACAACCTAAGAGATTTGGAGGAACAATCTCAATCCCACAAACTTTTGATCAAATAACAATAAAGAGGTTAATCCCCACTCCCCCTTTACCTCAAGTGGTCTTTGAATGGGAGAAGAGACGGATTGTAGAAGAAAACCCAAGCAACTAACACAAACGAACCACCTTTTTTGGCTTCCAAATATCACCAAGTAGTTATTTTGTGTGTTTATGCAAAAGAAAAAAATGACAATGGAAGAGGGAGGGGCTGGTAGTGTCGTGCAGCACTGGAGAGAGAGAGAAAAATTAGTGAGT
The DNA here is from genome assembly GCA_004329165.1 of Spatholobus suberectus. Taxonomy (NCBI): domain Eukaryota; kingdom Viridiplantae; phylum Streptophyta; class Magnoliopsida; order Fabales; family Fabaceae; genus Spatholobus; species Spatholobus suberectus. The sequence goes on along the minus strand of CM014730.1, from coordinate 2,697,024 downwards.
TTGTGTGTTGTGTTGATGTTAATTTACGAAAGAAAATAATTAGTTAAAATTAATTAGAAATGCATAATATTATCCTATTAGAGACTTGGTCACAAGGTTTACTTGTCTCCAAGTCTTGATGAGTTGGCTGAAAATATCAGCCCATAATAATCCTAATATCTTTTAGTTTTTTAAATATAAAATTGTAATTAATTAGATAATTAGATATTAAAATAAATGGGCTTTGGATATTTAAAGGGTGATATTGGATCTTAGCTTGGCTTGCACGTCCAAGCCCATCTAAGTATCTAAAAGATTAAAAAAAATTATTAATTGTAATTTATTATATAATTATTTATAATTATTTTATGTTAAAAATGAAAATTAAATCAAATAAATACCGAATAATTATAAATTTTTGAAATTTCAAATTTTCAATATTAAAAATGATTTTCTACTAAAATTTAATGTATTATAATATTTCAAAAATTTTCTGAGCCAAAAAGTCTCTAGTTATGCTTTTACAATCAACTCAAGGCATTTTGGTCATTTATACAGAAAATTTTGATTAATTCTCAAAAAAAAATTAAAATTATATTTTATTATTCTAAGCATTTTTTTTAAGTTAAAAAAATGAATTTTAAAATTTTCTATATATTTTTATTAATTTATCTCATTGTTAACATTTTACTAGTTTTTAGGGACGTAATGGGCATTTTATAATTTCTTGAGCTCTGGTCCAAAAAAATTATTAAAAATTAAATTAAAGTATATTTATTCTTTTAAACACAACTGCCTATTCATAATTTCTAAATTCCTACCCAAACGCTTAAAACAAATATTGAATAAATAGAAAAATGGTAAGCAAAAACGAGGGTGTTACACCCGCATCCATCATCTTGTTTGCAATGTTTGCATCTAGTAATGTGGTTGTTGATGATTGATTGTGATCGTGTTTGGTTCTTTCATTATTCTTGAAGCTTGCATCCACCATCTTGTTCTCAATATTTGTTTCATGTACTGTGGACATCAAAATCAAGTATCCTACAATCTAAAACATACCATACGTTAACTAGTTTACTAAATAAGATAAAGAAAATAAACTAGTCTCCACTATCTTAATATTTATTTAAATAATAGAAAATTTAACCTAGATCAAAATGTTTCTATCTCAATTTTTTTATTCTATTTAAATATTGAACCTCACTTTGTTCATAAGTATTTTCAAAATGAAAAAACTAGGAGAGCATAGTTCATAACAAAATTTAGCTAGGGGCATTGTAAGAACATACAAGTCAACAAGCTTATAATCCAAATGTCAAAATATAATAACATAGAGCCATAGGTCACAACATTGAAAAAAAACAAAATAAAGAAAAGAAAAGAATGCAAAACTATTATGATTGATATGGAAAAGAAACAAAACTAAGAAGAAAAAGTGCATATTAAAAAATAGGGAACTTAGAAACAAGGATTGACAGACAGGAACTGTGATTGCAATAGGATGTGATTGCAAGAGGTGGGAGGTGAAAAGAAAAAAAGAACTCAAAACAAAAAGGAACTACGTCAGGATTGCAACCTAGATTAATACCATGTTAAACTTATAACATGTGTGGGTAAAACTGCATGTTCTCCTTTGGAGAATTCTCATTTAAATAGTATTGATACAATCTAATACCTAGCCTTAAGCCTTGCTAAACTACTAACCTACAGCTCAACTAACTAATTATGAGTATAATTACATAATTAAAGCTATACAATCATGCAAGATATTCTTCATTCCATGTCATGATGCATGAGTGGTTTATTTCTCTTTCTCTTTAGTATTTAATAGTGGGATGGATTTTATGTAGTGACCCCATTGCGATATCTAATGCTAGGGAACCATTTACCTTACTTTACTACCCAAAGTGCCGCACTCAAACCATTGAGAAAGAATCTTTTTAGACATAAAAACTATTGAGTTCAAAAAGTAAAAACCATCATGTGTAAGAACATATAGTAAAAATTAGATTAAAAATACGTAAATAATGTTATGAGGTATTTCTTAAAACCCCAAAATCTAGTACCAAATTAATCGTGCTCTTTGGAAATGGATTAAAAATATTTATATCTTTTTCTCAAATATCATTTTGAGTGAAAAGTATTAAATAGCCAAAGAATAAAGGTCTAATTATTGTTAAATTCTACCAAGATATTTGTCCAAACATGCACATAAACTAAAACAAGATATAAAAACTTAAAATTTGGACAGTTTGGTGCAAAGATTCTTGTAAGTTGAAAAAATGAGTTTGGGGTAGTCCTTTGAGATAGAAATTCTCAAGACATTAACACACCTCCTCAATTTTTCTCATAATTATCTTCCATCAGTACATAGCCCAATATTGGGTCAAAAATCAACAATGAATTCGAAACCCAATGCATTTGAAACTAGACACATAGTGCCACAATCCCATAAGAGGTCAAGTTCAAATTCGAAACACACAATTCACACCATTACACACATGACAAGGCCTTCTTCATGACTTCACAAATTTTCAACTTATGGACCAATTCATCTTTAAACGATCACTATATCATCATGTAAATGACATTAACATGAACATATTGAGATAAACTCACTACACACAGAGCAAAATAACAGAACATGTTGCCGTAGGATACGTTATAGTCACCAAGTCATTTCATAATTAGATAGTTCTACTTTGCTACATTTATTCAATTTATGCTTTGATTCACTTAATCATATCACATAGATAGCTTCCTTCACATAGTCAAGTAATACGGATAATTAAGCACCCATACACAATAACCATTTTTCAAAAACAAATATAACTTATAAGCTTTCCAACTACAAACTTACAATTTCAGCTGATACTAACAATGCCTTACACATTAGTCATAACCACCATTATCAATTTATCACTAATCACACACACACACACACACACACACATATATTGATTCTCTAAACATCAAGTGAAAACATAATCTAGCATCACTCAGTCCACATCAAAACTCAGTTCCAAAATATCAAACAATTATAAATATATTAATTATCAACCTAGCTAGTTAGAGTAACACAATTGGTTACCCAAACTAAATGTTTTGCCACACTGTAGGGACTAATTTAAGTCCCTTAAACACCTAATCATCTACTGTTAATCACCAACTAAGCAACAACACACATACACTTAACATAGTATTAAAATTCTAATTTCAATGGTGAAACCGAAATTCATTAGGAGCAGGGAACTCACAATTTCATAAAAATTACATGCTATAATACAATCCACTGCACATATAAATATTATGACTGACTGTGCAAATAATTAAAGTCTTATTACCTTTTAGTATTAGAAATATTATTATTTTAATATACCAATTTTAAGTTTAATTCTAACCATCATTTATTTTTTATTTTTATTATTTTATTATATATATATATATACATATATGTATGTATATATATACATATATATGTGTGTGTATGCATATATATATTTATGTGTGTATATGTATATAGCATCTAAAGTTAATGAAGATTTAAAACAAGTTCCACTACCCACACTTCATCTAACCGAAACGTGTAACAAAGGGTCCAAGCCCAATTTTAAATTTCCAAACAATAAAGTTCACACATTCATGCCATCTATTAATCAAACCATCACAAACAACAACTCAATCATCATATAAAATTAACTTGAAGAACATCAAAATAGTCCAAAAATCAACATCATAGCATAATCTATATCTATATCTATCTATCTATCTATCTATCATGATCTCTCTCGCTCCTCTCTCTCTCTCTCTCTCTCTCTCTCTCTCTCTTTTATATATAGTATATATATGACCCTGGTGTGATTAAGACGAATAAGTAAGTTGTTGTTATGTAGTTGTGGTTTTGTGTTGTTTGTCTTGGAATTCCTGTCTAAATTTAGAAAACTTATGGGAAATGATCTTGAGCCAAAGTGAGAGTATTGGTTATGCTTATTTGGGTTGTTGAGGGAAAAATAGTGTTAAGCTAATTGTGAGTCTTGGGGAGTGGCTAGATGGACCATGAGTTTTAGTGAGCCCAAAGCCTTTATGAGGTCTACGGGAGTTTTAAGACATTAAAACCCCCTTCCCTCTCATTTGCTAAGCCACCTAAAGAGACCTTCTCATTTCTCTTCTCTCAAACCCACCAAGAGTGTAGCAAGATTTCAAGCCTTTATTTCATCCCCTTTGTGCTAAGAAGGGTATATTCCTTGGAAGCTTGGCTCTAGACCTCATTTTCTCACATTTCCTCCTTTCCCAATAATTCACATTTTGGAAGCTCCAAGAGGTAAAGGAAGCTTACTCATATTGAACGATTGTTGTATGAGCGTGGTAGTGTGTGTATGTTGTCTTGTATTGAGTTAGAAAACATGATTTGGCTAAGTTGTGTTGAAATGTTGTGAAAATGAGTATTGTTGAACTCGATTGATTTGTTGTTTAAGTGATGTGATTTGTGTTACATCCATTGAGTATGTTGTTATGGATCATTGTATAGTTGTATTCGACCTCTATGGAGTTGGTTTAGAGGGTGGATGAATGAAAAGTTTGAATTTTTGGGTTTTTCAATGAGAGTTGTTGGTTCTGTCATCTGGTAGTCGCTGAGCGACTAGGGCTCTTGTTGAGCGAGAATGCCCTTGAGACTGAAGTGAGGCTGTCCAGTTGGTGGTTCGCTGAGCGACACATAGCATCACTGAGCAAGTGTTCTTAAGTTGTAGTGAGGTTGAAGTGCAAGAGGAATTCGTTGAGCGAAGTTTAGTTTGCTGAACAAGTGTTCATGAAAGTCTGGAAATTTTCCAAAAGATTGTTCGTTGGGCGAGTATGAGGATCGCTAAGCGAGTATGGGCATTCCAGAATGCCTGGGAGTGATTCGCTAAGCGAGTACTGTGCTCGTTGGGCGAGTTGGGACCCTGGGGAGTTGTTGCTCTCTGTTGCAAGTGTTTCACTAAGCGAGCAACGTGTTCGCTAAGCGAGGAGTGTGTGTAGGTTGTGGCTACTCTCTGGAATGGCTAGTCACTGAATGAGTAGGTGACTCGCCAAGTGAATTGCTATTGATAGAGATTGAAGGAACCCTGGAATGAATTCGCTGAGCGTCCCCGGTTGTCGCTGAGTGACCCCGGTTGTCGCTGAGCGAGAGACTCTAGAAAAAGGATGTTCGCTGAGCGAGACTTATGGTTGCTGAGTGAGAGCCTTCGTGGGGGAAAGAAGGCCTTCTGTAAAGGAGACCCTCACTGAGCGAGCATATGGATCACTAAGCATGCTGAGTAATCTAATGCTGTTTTGATTAAGGGTTGAATTGTATCAAACATAGTTGAGAAGGACTCTTGGTATGAGTCTAATGTGAGAATTGTTGAGAATGTAGGAAGAGTGGTAGTTGCTTGGATAGGACCTCTACTTGTCGTAGATGTTGCTGCTTGGGTTTTTACCCATAGGAGTGGTGTAACGACCCAACTGTCGCTACTAAACAACCCTACTAATCCTACTCTTACTGTCATATCATGTAAATGAAAATCATAACATATATATGTAAAACATACATGAGCTGATAGATCTATCCATCTCTCCTATTGCCATATATCCCTGTCTTTACAACTTTTATCTAACAAAAGAATGGGGATATCACCAGGCCATAACAAAAGACATAATCAGATATACAAATATATCAACAGGGGAGGGGGATACAAAACACACTCCCTATAGCTAGTCACACTATACAACCCCATCAAAAGAAAGAAACTGAATATACACAATAACAACAAAAGCTTGGCTCCTTAAGCCAAACGTCTCTAACATTGCAACTCCATCTTCAATTCTGAGAAGCCGAGTCCACGGAAGCATCGCCATCTACTCCTACGCCATAAGACGTGATCATCACAGGCACACCAGCACAACAACAACAACAGATACAACCACAACAATAAACAAGGCAAGGGTAAACTTACTAAAACAATGCCATAGCATATGGTTATGGAAATCATCAACAATTCTCAACATTCAATCATGAGTATATGACACACCATCATATATCTAGAGTTCTCAACATATATGTACATATATATGTACATACATTCATACAAAAAGGAGTTCTCAACTCAAAACTCCAAGTTACATCACAACCACCACACTATGTCAATGCATAATGACACGACTCTCGAGAGATGTGATCATCACAGGCACACCAACACAACAAGAACAACAGATACAACCACAACAACAAATAAGGCAAGGGTAAGCTTACTAAAACAATGCCATAGCATATGGTTATGGAAATCATCAACAATTCTCAACATTCAATCACGAGTATATGGCATACCATCATATATCCAGAGTTCTCAACATCTATGTACATATATATACATACATACATACATACATATATATATATATATATATATATATATATATATATATATATATATATATATATATATATATATATATATAACATACATTCATACAAAAAGGAGTTGTCAACTCAAAACTCCAAGTTACTTCACAACCATCACAATTATGTCAATGCATGATGACACGACTCTCGAGAGATTTACAACATATCAGGCGATCAGCCAAGTCTTACCCCCTACCATGGCCTTCCAAGCACCATTTAGGGATTGTAAAAGCTTTGATCAATGGATAAACTTATGGTTGTCAGGATAAGTAAATGTAGGTAGTGGTATACTGCGACACAAGGCCTGCACTGCCTTGGCCCCTTGCGAGATTACCTATCCACTCATCCCCTAGGCCCATCTTTCAGACCCCACTTCTTATCCAGGCACTAGGCTAGAGGCCCGTCTGAGTCACAGCTCCGTTCCAACTTTCATGCCTACCCGCATACGGCATGAGGCCCACACAATCTCAATCAACAACATATGCATGTATGCGTGAGCCACAACAACAACAACTCAACTACAATCATTCATCAATATCCATATATATATATGTATATATATATATCTCACATCATCACACATATGGCCTACTCAGCACTATCTGTGGTCCAACAGTCACCATCAACCGTATGCAGGCCCAATCTAACCTCTTGCATGGTCAACAGATAAGGCACTATCCAAGCAACACATACCTTGTGAAAATTCTCAAACAACACTGGAACCTACATCCCTTATGAGAAGTCTCACCACAACAACACAACATAACTAGTGAAAGTTCTATCTAAGTAACCTTCCTCCCAACTACCACTTTTTAACAATTTATCAAAAAAATCCACAATAATAATAAAGAAAAGCCAAAAGCTAGTTTAGAAAACCATTTGAACATCCAATTATCTTAAAATATACATTTTACACCTTTAAAGACCAAAATTCATATAATAGTTCATATTTTGTTACGAAAACTTTAAAATCTGTAATAGTACATTAAATTCTGAAATAGCAAATTAAGTATTGTACTAACAAATTATCTACTGTATAACAAATTATATTAGTTTAGTAAAAATGCACCAAAATTCATTTTTTGGAAGAGATAATCGATTATGCATTTCCATAATCGATTATTTCAAAACTAGTATCAAGAAAATTTTTCCTGAAGCCCACATAATCGGTTATGAGATCCCATAATCGATTATTTCAGAACCAAAATCATGAAAACAGCTTTTGGAACTCTAGATAATCGATTATGTGATCCCATAATCGATTATCTATGACAGAATTTCGAAAAAATGCAATTTTCTACAGAAAATTCAACTTCTCAACCACGTAAACTCAAATTTCGAATCAATAGAAGTTCCAAAACATTTCATCACAAAATCATCGATTTCTCATCCAAATCTCAGATTTTTCCCCTAAAACCCATTTTCATCCAAATCCACCAATATGGCAACATCCACAGATATTCAACCATGTTTCAAAGCAAGAACTCAACATACCAACAATTACTAACACAAAACAACCAATTTGTAAGCTTCCTTACCTCTAAAAGTTCTTGAATTTGAATTTAGGTTCCTTAAGAATCTAGTGTTTTGAGCCAAATCTTCCAAGAATCGATCCTTTTCTCACCACAAACACTGAACTGAGCCCAGAATCCTCTAATACCCTTATTAACTTGAGATATTCTAGGGAGAGATAGAGAGAGATAAAGAGAATAGAGAGAGAAGGAGAATGAGAAATGAGAGAAAAGTTCTCTCTCTGCCCCTTTTATACTTGACCTTCCGAAGCTCTCACACCGACTTTAGGCTATCTGAGAACCATGACTCATCAAACCACTTCCCATAACCCAGAACTGGTTTAATTTAACTATTTTCTCTCAAAAGCCCAAAATTACTCTCACAACATATCCAAATTGGCTCAAGCACATATCTCAAATTTTCTAAATTCGAACCGGTAATTCAAATAAACAACACAACCATCACTACATACAACATACCATACATAATAACAATTCATTTATTCCTTTTAATTACCTATATTACATATCTAATTTCCACTTTTAATTATCAAAACACTAAATTATACATTAGGAAAAACACAGATGCTACAAGTGGCAAGTTACTTGGATAGGATCTCCACTTGTTGTAAGTAACGTTGTTGTGTGAGATTTCTCACGAGGTATGAGCTGCTTGGATAGGGCCTTACCTGTTGACCATACATAGGGTTGGATTAGGCCTGCAAGGGGGTTGGTAGTAGTTGTTGAACCACAGGTGGTGTTGAGTGGGCCACGTGGTGTGTGCTGCCTTATATATATGTATGTTGACTTGTTGTTGTTGAGTTGATGTTGTGGTATGATACATGCATTTTATGCGTATGTTGTTGGCTGAGGTTGTGCGGGTTTCAAGCCGTGGTATGAGTAAGCATGGAAGTTGGCTGGTTGATAGGAGTTGCGGTTCAAACAAGCCTCCAACCTAGTGCTTGGATAAGACGTGGGGTCTTAAAGATGGGCCTTCGGGGATGAGTGGATGGGCGATTCTGCAGGGGGCCAAGGTAATGCAAACCTTGAGCCACGATGAGCCACCACCCACATACACTTATCCCGACACACCACTAAGCTTACCCATCAATCAGAGTTTGGCAATCCTTGAATGAATGCTGTGACTTCATGTTAGGGGATGGGACCTGGCTGATCGCTCGAATTGTTGTGAATCTCTCGAGAGTCGTGTCATCATGTATTGACACAACTGTGGTGGACTTATTGTATCATGGGGTTCTGAGTTGAGAACTCTTCTTTATATGATTGTATGTTGAATACACGTGCATGAATGTGGGAAACTATAGATGATTTCTTTAATTATATATGTTATGTCGTTGGTTTAGTAAGCTTACCCTTGCTTTGTGTTTTTATCTATGGATGTTTTGTTGCTGCTGTTATGTTAGTGTGACTGTGATTATCACATCCTATGGCGTGGGAGCAGATGGCGGGGCTTTAGTGGAGCCAGCTACTCAGAGCTAAAGATGGAGTCGCTAGCAGGAGTGCTCTTGTTAAGTGTTTTGTTTGTTTTGTATTTCATTCTTTGATGGGGGTGTATAGTGTGACCAACTTAGTGAGTGGTTTTGTACCCCCGTCCCCTTTTAGATGTACATTTATTTATTTGGCTACGGTGTTACCCCCTGATTCTTTTGTTCATTATATGTTGTACAGAACCTGTATGTTGGTAAAAGGAGAGATGGATGGATCTTTTAAGACGTGTATATATATCTCATTATATATATATATATATATATATGTTATATATGTATGTTTACATGTGTTGGTAGATTATGGAACAGTGGTATAGTAGCGATAGTTGGTCGTTACAAAAATATACTCCTAAGATTGGCTTAGAACAAGGGAAAAAAAAGGCTATCCTTTATCTAGTTAATTGGTTTTTGGATCTAGTGTCTTGTTGGTTGGGTGGATGACTTGTTGTAACAGGCGGAGGCATTTTGGGTCGTTGCAGCTATTCTAGTTTTCATGGGTTGGGTCTGGTATGAAATTGACAAACTTGCAAGGAGAGAGGTTGGAAAAGGTGCAGCACGATGGAGGAAGGGGAGCTTGATTCATGATTGCAAAAGGGATTGTTAATTTACAACGGCTTTATTTTGGATTCATTTCGTGTTTCAGGGTCAATGCTGGATAATGGTTAGGTGTGATGTCTATTACAGATATGTCTAAAAGGATCGTTATTTTGTATATTGGGTTCTGGTGGGATATTAGTTTTTCTGGAGGTGGGGTAAGTTTTGTTTGTATGTAGGTATGTTGAGGTACAAGTGTTCATAGAAGCTTTGAGGGATGGCTGGGGGACATCATTTTTCATATCGTTACAATTATTATATCTATGCTATGTAACGAGATTCCAATCGGTGGTACATCTTGTGCCGTCAATGGCGCTTCTTGTTTGTTGATCATATATATATATATATATATTACATTAAAGAAAAGTAAAATAGCAACTAATGGGATTTAGGGGAAACAATCCAAATCCTTTGAATCATTTATAATCAAGAAAATAAATTAAATCCCTCTTTCCCCTTACCTCTAGATTGTGCAGCAAAAGAGAAAGAGTGAGGAGAAGAGTTTGCCTCCTTAACCTTACTCAAGTCTTTAACGAAAAAGAAGAGCAAGTGAACTTGAGATTTTTCTTTGAAGCTTAAGAGAGAGCAAGAATTTGGAGGTTGGTTTTTTTTTTTTATGTGTGTACCGTCGTATAGAGGGAGAGAAACCAAATGAAAAACAAGTGGTTTTTATAATTGGTAACTTTTTAACTTATTCCGTAAGGAGAAAGAATAGTGTTCTTGACCTCCAGCGGTAGAGAAATAAGGAAATCAAGACTCGGTCACCTAGTGAAAAGGAATGGTGAAGAGCCAACAAACCTCGTAAATTGTGGTTAAAAAAAATTTCCTTTGAAAATTTTAAAAAAAAAAATGTTTCTAGTGTGTATGTGAGCTGCTACACGTCTCCAGTAGAATAAGGGGGTGAGTTTTCAGTTTCATACAATTGCTGCAACGCGAATTCAGCGGTCTCTAAATGACCACACCACAGCACACCAAAACGGGTGGCTAAAAGAATTAACACTTTCACTTTTTTTTTCATTAATAACTAATTAAAGGTTAAAGTGTGTGAGAAGTGTATGTGTGTCCACGTTCAACAGGGAGAGAGGAAAGAGTGAATTGAGGTCATGTGAGATTAGTTACGTAGAATGAATGGCCTTTATGTGGCCACAAAAAGAAAAGAACGTGTGGTTAGGGAAATAAATATTTTCAACTATTTTTTTTTAATGTAATTTCATCCTTATCTCTTAGTAACTATTAGATAAATTTAAGAAGTCGTAAAAATTATATAAGCAATGGTGATTTTATTTAGCTAGCTGAATTTACCATTCTTGGTCCAAAGGGTATTTTTTTTTATCATTTTTATTTTAATCAAGGCTAATTAAGTAATTTCACATTAAAATAATTCTCAATAAAATAAGTTTATAAAATTATTCTACACCTAAAAATATAGTATAGATAATTTTTCTAAAATTAAAATGACATTGATTGAGTCTACAATACATAAAAGAAAAGCATAACGGAGCATTCGGTTAAGGTAACTAACTATGTTACTATAAAATTGAGTTGTAGGGCTTAATATGTAACATTCTAAGATGTATTATCTTAGCTTATATATTTTAATCATTAGAGTGTGGATAATAAAACATATATACAAAGATATATAACACAATATGTGATGCCATTACTAATGAAATTACTATTCAAGGTTCTACATGCTTCTCAAGTAACATAATCACAGACATCATAAAGGGAGATCCCCATACTTAGGGTATCATTTTACAAAAGAATATAGCAAAACATCATTGTCTTTCAAAACTAGCCTAGGAAGATCACTAAACAAAACATAAATATCTTCTAAGCATTTCATCGCCTCCTATAACATGTTCAATCTAGAACATGAAACTAAACTAATGAGACAATGTCTCAGTGAGTGCTATAAACATGCAAAAATATAGATATGCCTCATGAATGCACCATTTATCTAAAACTTTTCTTAAACCTTTACATATTCATAAACATAACTTAAACATTCACTTTTGAAATAGAAAAAGCGCACAAGAAGATAGGGTTGAATTGTGCGTTTAAGACTTTTTCAAAACAAGTAAATAAGTATGAAAACGTTTTCAAGCTTAGGGATAGAGAGAAGGATAACACAGAAAGTTTTTATACTGGTTCACTCAACCTGAGCTACGTCCAGTCCCTTCACCCAGAAGGTGTTTACTAACCAACCTTAGGTTACAAGTATTGTTCGCCCTTTTCAGGCTCTACACAGCAATCACCCTAGATTGCTCAACCCAAGTATTCTTTTCACTAAGTCTCTCCAGGTTTTCACAACACAGACTAGTAGTTTTACAAGGATATCAACTCACGTAGTGAGGATTTGAAAGATAAAGCTCAAAACACTCTGAAAATCTTTACAAGATTTTTGCTATCGTCCACTAGACGCTTCTATCAGATGTACAAAAGTTTTTTTGTTCGCTAAGAAATTATACACAAGGAACGTATATATGTTTTTCGTTCTTCCTTGGTACATATATATAATCTTCAGGGAAAAGATCTGTTGTAGAAGACTTTGACTTCATTATGCAAGGAGGGACGTGTAAACTATGCTTTCAGAAAGATCAGGGTGGCAGCTTTTAGACTTGCACTAAAGAGGAAAGCGCAGGACTGTGCTGGCGATCTGTTTTCTGAACATTCTTCATTCGGCATGGCAACTTGATAAGTTGACTTGCTTTATTTGTTTTGCTGTGTCTTTACACTAGAAAGAATCTAATTACATTTAATGCTTCAAACAATTTGAACGTTAGATCATAAGAGTGGTAATGTGTTAGTTTTGAGGAAAACTATCATAAGTAAATTGGACGTTCCAATAAAACTTAGCCGTTTGAATATTTGTCGTTGGAAGCTTGCATCAGATATTTGAATTTGTTCTTCAGATGGTCATCTTAAGGTTCACTGGACGGTCCTTTTATAGCGAGTCTTCTGGACGATCTTCTTTAACACGTCTACTAGATGGTCTTCTTTAACATGTCTACTGGACGGTCTTTTTTGACACAGCTACTAGACGGTCCATAAAGAGAAGCTTGTTTGCTGCGACAAGGTTAGTCCTTTGGCAGAAACTTGAACATTTATAAGTTTGTTATCTTCAAAACTTTGAGGGTTTAGACACTTCAACGTCTTTGGTTCCAACAACTTTTTGCATGCTTAACATTAATCTTTTTCTCGTTTTTGTCCTATGGCAAAGTATTGAGTCAATCTTTCAATGAGTGTCTCTCTTGTTCTTATGTCATGACCTATACTTATATACCCCTTCAGTTCGAGGGATTTAGCCATTAGCCTTTAGGGAATGGGAAGTGACGGAACCCCACCCATCCATCCAAAGAGGACACCTCAATCTTAGCATGCATCTCTTTCTTTACATAAACATTTAATCTTCCACTAGTGTTCAAAGGGTTTACTCACCTCTTTTTTCCAATGGAAACTCCTCAATAATCCCACAATTTATATCATGTCCTCAAATATAGCATTTTAGTATACATCAATGTTAATAAAACATCATAAAGTGTTATGAATAATATGTAGTTCTAAGGGTCTCTAGATCAGCAAATGCATAACATCGCTCAACAAGTAAGACCCTATTGCTTAGCGAATCTAGTAGTCGCTCAGCAAACATGTGCAAGGGTCCCATACCTGTTCTCTAGAACCTTTCTCGCTCAGTGAGGGTAGTTCTCACTTAGCGAAGGAAAACACCCTTTCTGGAGTCAAATTTTTGCTTAGCTAGCATACACGAGGTTTCCAGACTTGTCTCTAGAGGTATTTTTGCTAAGCCAAACTTTTTTTGCTCAACAAAAGTACAATTTTTGCTTAGCCATAATGTGGCTCTGTCAGCTATAGTGCAGTTCTGCAAAATCACAATTTTGGCGATTTTTGTGCATTCCAAGCCATCCCAGATCACCCCACGGGTCCAAATTCATCATAAATGGTTCAAAAAAGATACTAAATGCCTCTAAACATTAACCCAACATCAAACAACTCATCAATCACACAAAGCTACAAAAAATCCCAAAATCCCCTTGTTAGGGTTCAAAACTCAAAACCCAAAATCTAGTCGCAAAACCACATGATCAAGAGGGGGAAGGGGAAAAAGACGAAGATGAAGCACTCACATGAGTTCCAAGAAGGATTAAGTGTGTGGGTGTCCCTTTGCTCTTTCTCCTTCTCTCTTTCCCATCTTTCTTTTTCTCCTAGGAGTGAAAATGATGTGTGTGTGTGTGTTGTGTGTGTGTGTGTGTGTGTGTGTGTGTGTGTGTGGTGTGTGTGTGTTTTGTGTGTTGTGGGTCTTAGAGGGTATGGAGATCTTATTGGGCCTTAGGGAGCCTTTTCTCGTCTAGTGTAATTCTAGCTCAATACTAAATCATAAAACAGAACAAAGTCATATATAATACCAAGCACTCATAAAACAATCATAAAATACAATTACTTATCTATTATTAACATAATTGGTATTAGCCTATTTTAGGGATGTTACATTTCTCCCATCCATACAAAATTTTCAACCTCAAAAATTCTAACTTGTGATATACCTAACTCAAAGAGTTATAAGTGTACTAACCTCATCTCATCCTCTTTCTCCCAAGCAGTCTCCTCAAAGGTAAGCCCCTCCTAAATGACCTTCACTAATGGAATGGTCTTGTTTCTAAGTGTTTTCACACTGCGGTCAACAACCGAATCAGTCTTGAGTCAAAGGTGAGATCAAGTTTTAACTGAACTGACTTTGTTTCTATGACATGAGAAGGATCTGAACATATTTTCTGAGTTGGGAAACATGAAACACATCATGAAGATTGGATAAGGAGGGAAGGTAAAGCAATCCTATAAGCCGCAAGCCCATAGGCCACAAGCCCAACTCTCTAAAGGATTTGAAAAGGACCAATAAAACGAGTGTTCAACTTCTTAGCCTTCATGACCCTCCCAATAGTGGTAGAGGATACCATCAAAAACACATGGTCACCTTCCTTAAACTTTATAGATTTTCTCCTTTGGTCAGCATAACTATTTTGCCTGCTTTAAGCTACTTGCATCTTATCCTTCATCATTTGGATCTTTTGAGTGATTTCCTAAACTATGTTCGACCCAAAAAGGCTCCTCTCACCTACCTCATACCAACACAAAGGGGTTCAGCACTTTCTGCCATACAGGGCCTCATAAGGTGTCATACCTATGTTAGAGTGGAAACTGTTGTTGTAAGAAAACTCTATCAAAGGTAAGTACCTATCCCAACTACCTTTTGTAACATCTCAAGCGCTAACGAGGGCAAGGAGTGATCGTCGGTACAAAAAAGATAAGGCACAAACAAGGAGCGGCTCCTGGCAGGCTTCTAGTAGGAGCGACACATGAATGAATCGAATACACACCAGAATGAGAGGGATCCAGAGGTTATACAGGTATGGGATTATATAGTTGAGGATAGCTTAAAGGAATTAGTAAGTGCTACCTATACGAACAAGATGCATCTACTTTTTGGTAGTTTATCATTTAAGAACTCCACAGTTAAGCGTGCTTGAGTTGGAGCAATTTTGGAATAGGTGACCTCTTGGGAAGTTTCCTAGGCAGCGTGTGAATGAGGATAAAATACACTAAAAAGTCTTATCTTGGTTTATAGGGATAGCCGTCGATCCTAAAAACGGTCAGGTGTTGTAAAGTGGTATTAGAGCTGGTTATCAGTGTCTCGTAAAGGGCTACCTACGGAGGGTTCTAACCGGTGGAGGGTTTTGACCAATGAAGAAGTTAAGTGAAGTATCATCGAGTGAAGTGTCATAGAGTGTGAGTCGCCAAGATGTCAACTCCTAGGGGCGGTGTTATTATACAAACTTGGTATTATGTGGTATCATAAAGTGGTATCAGAGCAGGGTCTCTCTCCTAGTATGGTGTGATTCGAGGATGAACCAAGCGAAAGTTGGTGGGCATGTAAAATCTCAAGCGCTGACGAGGGCAGGGAGTGATCGCTGGTGCAAAAAAGATGAGGCACAGAGAAGAAGCGGCTCCTAGCAAGCTTTTAGCGAGGGGGCACATGAATGAATCGAATACACACCAGAATGAAAAGGATCTAGAGGCTGTACAAGTATGGTATTGTACAGTTGAGGATAACTTAAAGGAATTAGTAAGTGCTACCTATACCAACAAGATGCATCTACATTTTGTAGCCTATCACTTAAGAACTACATAGTTAAGCGTTCCTAACTTGGAGCAATTTTGGGATGGGTGACCTCTTGGGAAGTTTCCTAAGAAATGTGTGAGTGAGGACAAAACACCCTGAAAAGTCTTGTCTTGGTTTGTGGACACAGCTGTCGATCCTAAAAGCGGCCAGGCATTCCACCTTTCTCCTCCAAGACACAAAACCTAAGCATATCCTCTAAAGCCTGTATAGTCCTTTCACTTTGGCCATCTGACTGGGGAGGGAAAGTAGTACTAAAATTCAGTTTGGTACCTAAGGCTTGGTGGAGTGCCCCCCAAAATCTATAGGTAAATCAAGGATCTCTTGGAGGTAAAGCTTAGCCAATCTTTCCAATGGGAAAATGGCTTTGGTGGGTAAAAAGTGAGTAGACTTAGTGAATCTATCCACTATCACCTAAATGACATCAAACCCTGCTTGGATCTGAGGTAGACCCATGACAAAGTCCATGGAAACATTCTCCCATTTTCACTCAAGGATATCTAGGGGTTGCAATAAGCCAAATGGCTTTTGGTGCTCAATCTTGACTTGTTGACAGACTAGGCATTTGGCTACAAACTCAGCTATATCCTTTTTCATGATTGACAACCAGAACATTCTCTTGAGATCTTGTTACATCTTGGTAGTCCCAGGATGCATTGAGTATCCACTCCTACGATCCTCTCCTAGAATTTGGTTTCTCAAACTATTATCCTTAAGGACACAAGCTCTTCCTTAGAAAAGAATGGTCCCATCCTCAGCTTTAGAGAATTCAAGGTGGTTTCTCCAAGCTTGTAAATCTATATCTTCCCTCTAAGCTTATCTAATCTAATCCCTCAACTCACAGGAAACCTTAATTCTACGTAATACCATGCTATGATCATGTAAGGTCACATCTAGACTAAGATTCCTGAGCTCTTCTACCAATTGCATCTTATGCACCATCATAGAAGACATGTGCTAAGATTTCCTACTCAGGGCATCAACCACCTCATTGGCTTTACCTGGATGGTACTTCAATTCAAAGTCATAGTCTTTTAAGAACTATATTCATCTCTTCTTTCTCATATTAAGCTCTTTTTGATCAAATAGATATCTTAAGCTCTTATAGTTATTATACACTACAAACTAGACACTATATAAATGATGTCTCCATATCTTGAGGGCAAAACTGCAGCTGCTAGTTTAAGGTTGTGGATAGGGTAACTCTCCTCATGCAGTCTCAATTGTCTAGAGGCATAAGCCACTACCCTCCTAGCTTGCATCAAGACACATCCTAATCCTTTGCCAGAGGTATCACTGTACACCTCAAAGCTTCTTAGAGGATCAGGGATAACTAATATTGAGGTAGAAATTAACCTCTCCTTGAGTTCCTGAAAACTCTTCTCATACCTATCATCCCAAACAAAAGGTTGTCCTTCCTAGTCAATCTAGTCAAAGGTAAAACTATTTGAGAAAACCCCTTGATGAACTTCTTATAATAACCTACTAACCCCAAGAAACTCCTAATATAGGTTATGGTCTTTAGTCGCTTCCAACTCAACACTGCCTCAACCTTACTAGGATCTACAGCTACCCCTTCCTAGGATATCACATGCCCTAAGAAGTTCATGTCTCTCAACCAAAACTCACACTTCTCTGGTTTTTAAACAACCTCTTCTCCCTAAGGACTTGTAAAACAATTCTAAGGTGTTCCTCATGCTCTTCTAAGGTACGAGAATACACTAAGATATTATCTATGAAAACTACAACAAACTTATCTAGGAAGGCTAAAGATCTTATTCATGTAGTCCATGGATACCGTAGGGGCATTGGTTAGTCTGAATGGCATACCTAAATACTCATTGTTCCCATATCAGGTTCTAAAAGCTGTCTTGGGAATGTCTTTTGGCTTAATCATAATCTGGTGGTATCCCGACCTAAGATCAATCTTAAGCAAAACTAAAGCTCCTCTAAGTTGGTCCAACAAGTCATCTATCCGAGGGAGTGGGTATTTGTTCTTAACTGTCACTTGGTTTGTAAGACCTGTCTGTTATAATCTGTGCATAAGTGGTTGATAATCTAAAAAGAAAAATTATATTTAAATTTAGTATAAGTGAATGATTAATAGTATTTGCTGTGTAAATTTCAATAGAGTTTTCTACAGAAATTGAGCCTGCTCAGATTCTAGCTGTGTGCAGATACACTGTGAAGACTAACAGTGTAAGATCTGCAACATGTTGATCCCTAATAAAGTGATTGAATAACTGAGAAGAGGAATTAAATTTAATTTCTAATGAAAAAAATAGATAATAAAAAAATTACATGTTGTTCTTATTGAGATTCTACAAAGATTTCTACGAGAATCTAGTCTGTGATTATATCTGCTGAGCCAGTGTTTATCTATACAGTTGATGAGCAGTACAAGACCATGGAATTTAATTATAATTAAATTTAAATTAATTATGATTGGATTCTATTTTGCTAATAACTTCCTTACCTAAAAGGTTTAAAACACTAGGTTTTCCTCTTTTACTATTCAAGACTATTAATCGAGAAACCTATCAGATAAAGTAAATCTAACTGCCTGACTTGGGCAAAGACAATTCAACCTTATTGAAAGAAATTCTAAAGATTCATAAACTTAGTTAGATTCTAAAGTCAATTAAATTATTTTAATTGATTTAACTGTTAGAAAACCCTAAACCTAATTCGCTAAATCCCCTGTATTTAACCTCATTTTCACTGTCAGTGTGAGGAGTTTAAAATTTCTACTGTCTAAATCTAAGACCCACACGTCCCTAAACCCAAGCCCAACTAAGCTAACCATTAATTTCCTAGACAAACTAGATTTGTTACAACCTAACTAGATGTCTCTTCATTAGTTCTACACATTTTCCTATTAATTGTACCTAAGTGTACTTAGATGTACCAAAACCACTAAACCCACCCCTTGTTTCCCCATGTTGGACGACCACTTCTCCCTTGGTGGAGAAGTTAGATTTTTGTTTTCCTTTAATTATAAGCTTTGGTCCATTTTGTGAGTTACCTTTTCTACCTTTCACTTGAGTGGTTCTATAAGTAATACAAGCTAGCACTTCTCCTTCTATTTTCTTCCAAAATCGTGGGCTATAGAGAGAAAGCCCCCCCCCCCCCCCCCTATTCTAAAATTTTTCTAAGTGTTGGAGGTGAAGTTGGAAGCTAAAGTGTCCAAGGAAGTTGGTGCTAAGTAAAGCTCCATCCTTTTCATCTTTCTTTCTTCATCTTTTCTTTTCTATTAAGACTTAAGTGGCCTAAATCTTTCCTTTACCTCCTTGGTTCTAAAATTTGTTATTTTTTTTGTGTTTATGTCATATATCAACCATTCCTGGTGTTGGTTGATGGTTCACCTTGCCAAAGATTGAAGGAGTTACTCCCTTTTTCCAAAAACCCTCTTCTAAGTTTGTAGGATCTTGTTAAAAGGTTGGGAGAGCTAACCCTTTTCTTTGTGTTTGGACTATGGTTATTCTGTTTTTGATGTGGTTTGTTGCTTAAAAATGTTATTGGTATTTTTAAAAGTTGCAAACTTGGTGAAAAGAACCATTTTTGTGCATGTGTTTTATGTTCCTAATGCTATTTCAATTTTTTGCCTAAACATGGTTTACTTTTTTGCAATATCTAGAGCTTTGGTTAATATTTTTAGTGCTTATTGTTCTGTTGTAAACTAGACAAAATTTTCTCCAAAATGGACTCAAGAAACGTGTCAAAAAGTTAAGAAACAAAAAAGTTAAGCCTCTTGAAAGTTGTGCATGCTCTCTGAAGATGTTGATCCAACAGTGTGTAATAAAATGTGATTTTGGAAGATTTGGTCGTGTATCTGTGGAAACTATTTTAACAACCAAAATGTAGACACAAAAAGCTTTAAAGCAGATATGGTTTGCCTATATTTGATTCGGTTTTCTATTTTTAATGATTTTTGGAATCTAAATGTTGTACTTGTTTTCTGACTGAAAGTGATTTTGAGAACTGTGAAATTTCAAAAATCATATAAAATCATGTAAACCTTTATTTTTAATGTTCGTGGTCATTTTGGAAGGGGTTTTAAGTGTACTTTCAAAAAATAAATGGTTTGGAGTCTGTAAATTTTTGTTTAGATATGAAAAATAGCAAAAACATGTTCGTTGGTTCTCTAGCTAGTCGCTCTAACCTTATTGTCTTGTTATTTTTGGATCTTTTTTTGTAGATTTTTGCTTGAGGTGATCTTTATTGTTTTAGAAAATAGACACCAACCATATATGGATCATGTTAAGCAAAAATAGTTTACTATCCCAAAATGATTTTTAAAACAGAGGCTGAATTCTGACAATTACTGGAAGTTTGTCTTAAATAAAAGTTTTATAACTTTTTGCATAACTTTATAAAAACACTATATTTTGTACTTAAAACTTAATGGTGAATCTTTTTAAATAAAATTAAATATGATGTTCAAGGAAATACCTTCTTTCTGTTTTATATATTTAAATGAAGTATTTTTAAGGATTTAATTATAAAGGTATATTATAACTTATGCAACTAAGTTGTAATGGAAACCTATGGCCTAAGTTTTAAAAGGATGATTTTAAAATTTAGATTCTTATCTAAATTTTATATTTTAATATTTTAGAACAAGATTTACAATTTTATATAAGATTTAACAAAAGTTTGTTAAATGGTGGATTATAAGAGTTGCATTTTTATAAGAGGCATGATGTGGTCAATGTATATGACTTGATGGCATATTGGAAAGTTTTAAGATAGTGATTCTCGTCCGGTTAAGATAATGTTTAACTAGATATCCTCGTGGATAGGCCCGACCCGATGGGTGGCAGGCATATTGAGTGTATGTCTAATCCACACAAGGGAAATCTAGTGGTGATTTTGCTTGGTTCTTATTGGGGAGGCCCGACCTTGTGAGTGGTAAGCATATTGCTAGATATGTCTAACCCAGGTAAAGGAACTAAGTAGCAAAAATATTTATTAATTATATAACTATTTATATTTTATTATCCTAATTAATATTCTAAACTTAAAATTTTATTTTCTACGCTCTTTTAATTATTTTTATTATTTCACTCTAATATTATCTTTTAAAGATGTTTTGGCTATTTTTACATTTGTTTGGCCCCATTCCGAATTAATTATTAAAAATTACAACTGTGTAACACTTACTATTCTGAGTTCAATTGTGTCTCTCAAAATTTTGAGATTCACACTCAATTGTCGAGAAATAAATATAGAATAATAAATTAAACATTTAATAAAAACAAGGGTGTTACACAACTCAACTCATTAAGAATTGACTTGGCTCGAAGTTTGACTCAAGTTTGATATGAACCTTCTTTTTTAGCTTGAAATCAACTCGATTCAAATTCAAGCTAGTGAATAGATAGGTTCAGCTCGTTAGCTAATTCAATTTGAAGTTATAATTATTTTATATATTTTTATTTATTTATTTATTTATTTCATACAAAAATAAAATTAATATGAAATTAATTAAAAAATTAATTATGTGAATTTAATAATATAATATATATATATATATAGTTGGTTCATGAACCAATCGAATCAAACTATAAATAGCTCGAGTTCAGCTCGTTTATTTAACGAGCTCAATTTTTAACTCAAGTTCAGCTCATTTGGTTCATGAACCAAGCTCAACGAATCAATTATCAAATTGAGTCTCGAACTATGTTTAAGTTGGTTTGATTTTTGCGAGCCCTATTTCGACTATGCGCCTCACACACACTTGGAATTGATATATTGATTATCGGTTTATCAATCTACCCACTAGAATGCTATATTTTTAGGAAAATAGTTTGCCTTAATTTACTTTTCTAATTAAGTAAAAAGTTACTTTTCTAGCTTGGTCATGCCAAAGTCAAAATATTTTTTTCTATTATTTTAAAAAGTATTATGTATAAATATCCCTACTTAGTGTATACTTTTTTTAGATTTTTTTTACCTTTCAAATAATACTGCAAATCACCCACTAATTTATTTCAATGTCTCAGTTACATTATTGAAACAAATCACAACAACTACACATGTAACGAAGTCTAATTCTAAAAAATAAAAAATATGGATAGACAGGCACTAGTCTTTCCCCTAGTATATATATATAAAATAAAATGAAATCTTAATATTTAAGTGTATAATTTAGGATATTTCTACAATTATTTTTTTACATATAATTTCTACACTTAATTACTCTCATTTGTTTTCTTTTAATTACTTGTTATAATTTTCAAAACTTTCGTTTTCTTTCTATCTTTATCTTCTTTGATTGAAAAAAAAATCAGAAACAACCACTTTTATTGAACATAATTTATCTTAAATCCACCCTATATATTAAATGAGAACAGCTATCTTGAACGAAAGTGTTTTTAGTTGCTATTCTTCAACAAGAGAGTTTTCAGCTGTCATGCTTCAATGAGAGTGTTTTTAGAAATTTTTTGACGTCTTATCTCTTTCAATCTATCATTTTCAATATCTTTAGTTCTAAATTGAATTTCAATATTTTTTAAAACAAATTATCAATAATTAAAAATTAACATTGTATATTGTATTACAATAATTATTTATTATAAATTTAAAATATAATATATATGTTCAAAAAATATTTATTTATTACAATTTTAATTATAACATATTTTATATATTCAGAAGTATTTATTTATTATAAATTTAAGTTATATAAAATAAATATTTATTCTCTGCAATGCATAGGTTAAAATACTAGTTTTCATATATGTATAAGAGTGGTCATATATGAACACCACTATTTTACAAACACTTTATATCTTTTTCTTTCTATCTCTCTCTTTCTATTATTTATATAATCTACTACTCCTATATTTTTCCCTATTTTCTCTTTCTCTTCTTAAATGTTGAATAGCATGGATATTGTGTTTGGTGGCGAAGAAATGACAGAGAAATGGAGGGGGAGGCATGGAAATAAGAAGGAGTAGCAAAAGTTCGTTTGTTTGGTATATACGAAATACATTGGAAAATAATAAAAAAGTGGTGGGTCCCACTAAATTTATTTTCATGCAAAAATGACGAGAAAGGGCAAAGAAATGTGGAACGACTATTTACACATGATTTTTGGCATTGATAATTGATTATCAGTGATTGATAATCGATTATCATTTGTTTTTTACATGCAAAATCGTTCTCACATATTTTCATTCACTTTATTTTTCTTTTCTATTTCCATTTTCTCTATTTCTCAACTATTTCTTTTCATCCTACCAAACATATGGTCCATGTTTTTCTCTTTATTGCAAGTGCAGCTGCTGAAAGATCAAAAGGATTTCATCATAACTCATCAAATATGTGTAAGCATAATAATTTACTAATAAAAAAACATGTTACTTACTTTTTTTGGGTCTCAAATATAAGCAAAAAAAACTAATTTACACTAATTAAGAAAGTTAGTTAACATCATTTGATTTCACTAATCTCTTTAGAAAATAACTTATTTTCCTAAACTACCCTTTATTGAAATTTGATATATAGAATTAAAAAGGGTCATTATAAATATTCTCTCAATTAAATGAAAAGTATTTTGGAATGATGTCATTAAATGAGTAAAATTACTTGAAATTTATTTGTATTTGAGTTGAGACGAGCATACATGAGTTTTTTTTTTTCTTTATATTTGGGATTAGAGGAAGTACTAATTTTTATAAATGGAAATAAATTGTAGTTAAGTTTTCATATTAACAATTTAAAAAGAGAAATTATTTTCTTTGAATTTTAAGTTTTAATTTGAGCATTCTTATGAAGTTAGTAGTATTAATTAATTTGAATAAAAAAAGGGTCAGTTAGGTAGCAGTGTAGCTAGGAGTGCGGTCACTGCGATGTGTGCCTAGTGTTTGAAACTTTCAATCCTTTATTCGCTTTTGGGAGGAAGCGAAGGAGCAAGAATTGCAGGGATGTGAAGTTTCTAATTTTTGATAGGAACGAATTTGACAGAATAGGTGTACGTACACGGTTCACCCAAAATCAACATTATAAATTGAAAAATGTTAACTAGTGCTTTTATAGACACTGGTTAAGAAATTAAAAATAAAATTTTTTTTATTAAAAAGTGTAGTGTCACAATCACAGTCATGGTGGGATGGCAAAAAAATATTAAAATATAAAAAGTCGTTACCAAAGTTTATTAAGAAAATATTGAAAAAATTCTTTAAAAAAATAGTTTTTGAAATCAAATATGAGTTCGAGAGTCCATTACGGGTAGAAAAGGTGTTAGCACCCTACGACATCCGTCGTAAAGACGGTTACCTCTAATTAAATATACAAAATTAATATAACTTTTAAAATATTTATTTTACCCTTTAAGAAAATAAGAACATTTTTTACATTTTTATCTATTATTGATTTTTTATGAGAATTTTATTATTAAAACATTTTATTATTTTGGAAAAAAGGAGGATTATTATTATTCTTTTTATCTTTTTAGATTTTATTGTTTTTGAGATCAACAGCAATGGTCCCTTGTTCTTACGTATCTCCTAGTGCAAAATCAAACTCACGTAGTTCTTTTGGTAGGAAAAACATTTTTGTATTGAAGTTTTTTAGTTTTGAATTTTTGATCTTTTATTTTTGTTTTTTAAAAAAAAAAAAAGGCTTTCACAATAATCAAATCAAAAGTACATCCAAATTGTTTATCGTTAACCTTTGAATTTTCGTAATAACCAAATTAGAAGTGCATCTAAAGTGGTATTACTAAATCTTAATTATATTTTTTATTATTATTATTTTTGTCTTTTAATTTATTTCTTTATCTTTTTGAAACTTTTACCTTTTAAATTTGTTATATTTTTCTTAAAATAAAAGGCTTTTGCAACCAAAATAGAAGTGCATCCAAGGAGGTTAAAATAAAAATATGTAATGAAGTCTAATTCTAAAAAATAAAAAATATGGATAGATAGGCACGATTCTTTCCGCTAGTGTATATATATATATATATAATGAAATCTTAATATTTAAGTATATAATTTAGGATATTTCTACAATTATTTTTTTAACATATAATTTCTACACTTAATTACTCTCATTTTTTTCTTTTAATTACTTGTTATAATTTTCAAAACTTTCGTTTTCTTTTCTATCTTTATCTTCTTTGATTGAAAAAAAAAAATCAGAAACAACCATTTTTATTGAACATAATTTATCTTAAATCCACCCTATATATTAAATGATAACAACTATCTTGAACAAGAGTGTTTTTAGCTGTTATTCTTCAACGAGAGCATTTTCAACTGTTATGCTTCATTGAGAGTGTTTTTAGAAATTTTTTAACGTCTTATCTCTTTCAATCTATCATTTTCAATATCTTCAGTTCTAAATTGAATTTCATTATTTTTTAAAACAAATTATTAATAATTAAAAATTAACATTGTATATTGTATTACCATAATTATTTATTATAAATTTAAAATATAATTTATATGTTCAAAAAATATTTATTTATTATAAATTTTAATTATAACATAATTTATATATTCAGAAGTATTTATTTATTATAAATTTAAGTTATGTAAAATAAATGAACACCATTATTTTACAAACACTTTATATCCTTTTTCTTTCTATCTCTCTCGTTCTATTAATTATATAATCTATTACTCCTATATTTTCTCCTATTTTCTCTTTCTCTTCTTAAATGTTGAATAGCATGGACATTGTGTTTGGTGGTGAAGAGATGACAGAGAAATGGAGGGGGAGGCATGGAAATAAGAAGGAGTAGCAAAAGTTTGTTTGTTTGGTATATACGAAATACGTTGGAAAATAATAAATAAGTAGTGGGTCCCACTTAAATTTGTTTTCATGCAAAAATGACGAGAAATGGCAAAGAAATGCAAAACGACTATTTACACACGATTTTAGACATTGATAATTGATTATCAATGATTGATAATTGATTATCATTTGTTTTTTACATGCAAAATCGTTCTCACCTATTTTCATTCACTTTCTTTTTCTTTTTCTATTTTCATTTTCTCTATTTCTCATCTATTTGTTTTCATCCTACCAAACATATGATCCATGTTTTTCTCTTTATTGCAAGTGCAGCTGTTGAAAGATCAAAAGGATTTCATCATAACTCATCAAATATGTGTAAGCATAATAATTTACTAGTAAAAAAGCATGTCACTTACTTTTTTCCGGTCTCAAATATAAGCAAGAAAAAATTAATTTACACTAATTAAGAAAGTTAGTTAACATCATTTAATTTCACTAATCCCTTTTAGAAAATAAGTTATTTTCCTAAACTACCCTTTATTGAAATTTGATATCTAGAATTAAAAAGGATCATTATAAATATTCTCTTAATTAAATGAAAAGTATTTTGGGATGATGTCATTAAATGGGTAAAATTACTTGAAATTTATTTATATTTGAGTTGAGACGAGCATACATGAGTTTGTTTTTTTCCTTTATAGTTGAGATTGGAGGAAGTACTAATGTTTATATATGGAAATAAATTGTAGTTAAGTTTTCATATTAACAATTTAAAAAGAGAAATTATTTTCTTTTGAATTTTAAGTTTTAATTTGAACATTCTTATGAAGTTAGTAGTAATAATTAATTTGAATAAAAAAAAAAGGGTCAGTTAGGTAGCAGTGTAGCTAAGAGTGCGGTCACTGCGATGTGTGCCTAGCGTTTGAAACTTTCAATTCTTTATTTCACTTTTGGGAGGAAGCGAAGCAGCAAGAATTGCAGGGATGTGAAGTTCCTAATTTTTGATAGGAACGGATTTGACAGAATGGGTGTACGTACACGGTTCACCCAAAATCAACATTATACATTGAAAAATTTTAACTAGTGCCTTCATGGAAACTGGTTAAGAAATTAAAAATAAATTTTTTTTTATTAAAGAGTGTAGTGTTTCAATCACGGTCATGGTGGAATGGCAAAAAATAATTAAAAAATAAAAAAATCGTCACCAAAATTTATTAAGAAAATATTACAAAATTTTTATAAAAAAAATAGTTTTTGAAATCAAATATAGGTTCGAGAGTCCATTATGCATAAAGAAGGTGTTAACATCCTATGACGTCCGTCGTAAAGACGATTACCTCTAATTAAATATGCAAAATTAAGATAACTTTTAAAATATTTATTTTACCCCTTAAGAAAATAAGAACTTTTTTTTTACATTTTTATCTATTATTGATTTTTTATGAGAATTTTATTATTAAAACATTTTATTATTTTGGAAAAAAGAAGGATTATTATTATTATTCTTTTTTATCTTTTTAGATTTTATTGTTTTTGAGATCGACAGCAATGATCCCTTACTCTTATGTATCTCCCAGTGCAGAATTAAACTCGCGTAATTCTTTTGGTAGAAAAAACATTTTTGTGTTGTAGTTTTTCAGTTTTGAATTTTTGATCTTTTATTTTTTTAAAAAAAAAAAGGCTTTCACAATAATCAAATCAGAAATACATCCAAATTGCTTATCGTTAACCTTTGAATTTTCGTAATAACCAAATCAGAAGTGCATCCAAAGTGATATTACTAAATCTTAATTATATTTTTTTATTATTATTATTTTTGTCTTTTTAATTTATTTCTTTATCTTTTTGAAACTTTTACCTTTTAAATTTGTTATATTTTTCTTAAAATAAAAGGCTTTGGCAACCAAAATAGAAGTGCATCCAAGGAGGTTAAAGTTACCTTTTATGATTTTCGTCATTGCCAAATTAGAAGTGCATCCAAAGTGACACTTACTAAACCATTATTTTCTTTAAAATGTTAATAAGATAATAATTAATATTAATTCATTAATATTTAAAGATATAATAACTATTAAATCTATACATCTCTCCTAAAATGAAAACTTAAAATATTGTAATGCAAGACTAATATTTATAAACATTACCCCTATTTCATTTGCATTCTATAAATTTATTGAACCAAATAATGAACCTCTCTTTTTATTCGGTGGATGAAAGCCTCACATGCGCAATACTTTTAAATTTGGGATTTAGTACTACTATACCACTCGATTCATACCCCAAGCAACAAATCTGAAATTTCACCAGCCAGAAAAAAGAAACATGTATGTGTTGCCTCAGTCTATTGGGCTTAGATTCATTTTAACGCAAAAAGGAAACCCAATCCAATTTTATTTACCAAAGAAGCCTGGGTCTTAAACAAAACTCATTCGTGTCAGCACAAGCAAATTGAACCCACAATTTATTAAACCGTCCAAACCATAAGAAGGAAAAAAAAAAAAAAACTGAGTCAGATATTAAAAGAAAAGGCAAGCATTAAAAGAAATAAGAAAACAAGACCGCGACATTTCGGATTCTCACCCAGACTTATTCCTTAACCATCTAAAAACCGAATACTGGAACTAGATAAACGAAAAGAAAAAAAAAAGAAGGAAACATATGTGATAATAGAACCACACTTAAGCTCAGGCCTTAGGAACCAACACCACTCCCAGCCAAGCGATAACAACACAGTCACAAATCAGTAAAAAGTGTTGGAGAATGAGGTTGCACATAAAGAAAAGTAAAGTATATATAAATGAGGTTGTTGTGTCTAAAATATCTAGACATTTTTGGATCAACTCTCACATTCTATACAACCCACTAAACCTACACTTCTCATATTGAGTTTGTGTATAAAATTCAAAATGATATCGCCCAATGCTTAACAAGTCATATTAATTAAAAAAAAACTAAAAAAATGTAAGTTGTGTCTCTAAAACTCAAGTAAAAGAAACACAAGCCTAAACAAAAGACCTCTGAGACTCTCTTGAGTACAAGTCTCCCTCCCCCCCCCCCTCCAAAAAAAAGAAAAACAAGTCACAATTGAACTAACAAAAAACAATACAAACTAACCTAATTGAATTTGAGGGAGAGTGTTGGAACATAAAGTTTCACATCACATGAAATAAAGAAAAGTAAAGTATATATAAATGAGGTAGTTGCATCTAAAAATGTTTAGATATTTTTGGACCAATTCCCACACTTTATACAACCCACTAAATCTACACTTCTCATATTTGGCTTGTGAATAAAATCCAAAAAAAAAGGGATGTAGAAAAGATAAGGATAGGAGGGACCAATCACCGAGTGCTTAGTGTTGCAGCATTGTAACTTGTTGCCGAGTTCGCTGGTCTGAGTTTGGTTCGTTGTTTGGCTGCTAGTCCACGACTGAGGGTGTTGATGCGGTGGTTCATAATTGTTACTTTTGGTTAGCAGTGGAGGAGCGCTGATGTGCAAAGTGATTCAGGACCCTAGGAAAATGGTGCTTGTAGAGCATGGTGGTGGTTGCGTGTAATCTCTGGTATGGAGGGATGTCTAAGAATGTTCTGTTATGGGGAAACTAGTTGATGAATGGTTTAAGCATGTTAGTTTTAGAAAAAAAATATGTGAAAAGATGTTGAATAATGTAAGGTATGTTTAGGAAACCAGTTGAAACCAACTTAAACAAACACTTTTTTCAATGACACAAATTTTTTCTTCTCCGTTTGATGCTTTGGAACACATGAACATCCGCTTGCAGCATTTCAAACGGATTTTCAAACATGCTCATAGTAGTTAATAATAAATGATAGTAAAATTTATTAATATGTGGAAGTATTTACTTCAAATAATGATATAATTACTTATTTATAGACATACAAAAATAATTTTAAAAATATCTAGATTTTATTGTTTAAGTTTTTTAATTTTCTATTTTTTTCTAAAGTTATATTTTTATAAATTTTTAGATTTTTTAAATACAGTGTGAATATTTTACAAGATTCTTTTAAAATGTTCTTTATTTTTCCATATATATATATATTAGTACCATACTTTTTTAGAAATTTGCAGCACATTCTTTCAAATCATATAAAGACTTGGTATATGCTGGTTGGATGGCTTAAGAGAGATTTATGGAGGCTCAAAGGTGGTTGCTGCCATGGCTTTTTAATGAATGTGCACCGGAGAGAAAGAGTGAGCAGAGAGGATTGAGGTTGAGCGTGAGTGTGAGTGTGAGTGTGAATGTGTTGAGCGGCGTCGAGAGATTCAGAGGGAATTACGGTGTGCGTCCCTCCACCGTGTGTAAGTGAGTGATGATTTGGGTGTGGGCCCTGTGTGTGCAAAATGAGAGTGCCGTGCAGTGAATGAAAGGCGATGTGGTGTTGAAGCGTTGGTTGCGAATTGAGAAAATGAAGGTACCCCTGTGCGTCAGATGCAACGTGTATGAGAGAGAAAATAGGTGAGGTGTGGGCTGTTAACCGGGGAGCGCGTGAACGAGTGTGGGTCTTTTTATTGATCCTCAGAGAATTGAGGTGAGAGAATTTTGGATCAGAGAGAACGATGTTTTCGGTAAGAAGTGATCGTTGAATGTCAATCCAAAGATTAAGATTTGGCTCAGTCACGCGTAGATTCCTAGAATTTGTAACAACTCAAAAAAACATACACAGATATTTATTATGTCCCCGCCTCAAACATTAACCTTTTGCACCTTTGCTTATGTATTCTCTCTAAAGTCTTTCTATTTTTAATTTTCCATCTCTTCTCCCTTATTCACTGTTCTACTAGCTGCACTACAAGCATGACTTCGTCTTCTTCTATTAGTAAGTCTGGTAACATATATTTTTTTTTTCCGTATATTTTAACTGTCTAACTCTGTCAACATATTTTTTGGTTGATGTTCTACAGATTACCCTTGCAATTACAAAGGTATGCTAGAAGAATATGCGCAAAAATCCTGCATCAACCCACCGACGTATAGTTTCATAGAGAAATTACAAGATAACCAACCTATGTTCACATCGAGTGTAAGAGTGGGAGAAAAATACTTTCATGAAGGAACTGCTTTCCCTCGAAAAATGCTGGCTGCTCAAGAGGTTGCCAAATATGCTCTAACATGTTTGGATCTGTCGACCACAACCATTTCTCAAGAACTATCATATAAAAACATGTTACAAGAACTTTGCCAGGCTTGGGAAATACAGTTACCTACATATGACACGGTTAAGGAAGGTGTAGACCATGCTCCTTCATTTAAATCAACTGTAGTGGTGAAATTAGATGTGGAGATAGATCATAGGAGTTACACTTCCGAACATGGATTTTCTAAGAAAAAAAAAGCAGAGCAAGATGCCGCCAGAGTTGCCCTTCTTAATCTCAAACCTAAGGTCTAGCTTTGGTTGGATTTTTTTTTTGGTGTGTGTGACAAGATAGGAGGTTAATTTATCATTGTTTTGTAATGGTTTAATTGTATTTGGTGGTTATGTGGTAACCAACTATGTTCAAACTTTCTAAATAATAAATGTTTGAAACTCTTTGCTATAAAATTAGCTCCTGAGTTGTTCTACCAAAAGTCACTTTTGGTGGCAATTATTTTACCTTTTAGCAGCAATATAAATAGTTACTAAAACATTTACTGGCAATTATGACAAGTGCTGGTAAAAACACTTTTTATTGCCGGGAAAGACTATGTACTTTTGGCAGCAATACTAGTGGCAATATAAATGGCCGCTAAAAGTAGTTTTCCAATTCTCACTTCATCCTTTCAAGAACCTTAATTTACTTTAGAGTATTTGTAATGGAATTTTGTTTTGTAATGTAATTCATAAGTAATATTCAGATAGGATAAACGTTTGCATGGATCTCTTTAAAATTGGTATTTATATAGCCTTACTGTTGAAACAGTACTATATATACGTGTCCACAATTGTAAAATTAAACACTTCGTGTTCTTAGTACATAAGTAACTAAACATCTAGTACATAAGTAACTAAACATTTCTAATATATACACAAATCCATCAAAATTTACATGTACATAACCCCTTCTACTTTGTTGAGTAGTAGGGTAATTTCTCATATGGACCAGTATGAAGCTTCTATCCAGTCTCTTGTTCAATCCTCTTCTTGAGCTCACTTAGTATACAAATTTGTCTCAACTTCTCAAGAGACAACTTATCCCAATAAATTCCTGCAGCAAAGATAAGATGTTGGTTAGTTTTTTTTGAAAGTTATGAACATCCAACAAGGGAAAGAGAAACTAAAGTTACAATATTCAAGGTTGAATACTTGTGCAAAATTACATCTTTGCAAGGGCATCTCGATGTCTGGCTTGAGTTATCATCAACTGATTCAAATGTCTGCAGCAATTCCAACATTGAAGGGTAGCTCTCTTTCAAATGCACAAAAGCTTCAAATTGCATTATAGCTGCACAAGGTGTAATAATACATCAAAGTCTTCAAAACTTGAAAAGATGTCGCATTTCTAGTTAGCCTTAGGCTTAGTTCCTTACCCAAGAGAAGGTGCTGATGTCAGCACAGCAGTTTCCGTGTTTTCCAGTGAGGCATGTCTCATTGCCTTTTCTATATGCTGCAATGCTCCTTGCCTCAATCTAAGCTTTTCAACGGCCTTCTTCATGACCTCATAACCACCCTCATCTCTCATGGATTTGGTGTTGGAATTACCGTTGCAAAAATGAAAAGGTTTCAAAGAATAATCCAAAGAAGCCAATATATAACATAGGCTACGTTACCTGTAGTTTGTGTGAGCCCCAGCTCTATTCCAGTCTCCCTAATATCAACAATGTAACCAGTAAGTCAAAATAGTGAAATAAAAGAATAATAAGATCGATTACTCTTTTATCATATGCTTCAAGATTTTAACCAGGACAAAGTTATTAACAAATCTAAGAAGTGACGAGCACATATCTAACCGGAATAGGCACAGGATCAAATGAAACAACTGCTCCAGATATTTCTGTAATTCTCTGTAATATAGAAACATTTCATCAATATTTATATTTTCGTTGACTTTCACTAATTATGTTGATCATGTATAATCTCTCAAAATAAATTTAAAAAAAAAAATGAAACTTTAAGTTACCTCCAAAATGTGGCATGCAGCCCACACCTCATCTCTAGCATAGATACCGACAGAGGGACCAACTTGGAATTCCCACTATAAAATAAGAGCAGAATTTATAAATATTAATTCCCACTATATATATATATATAGGAGTAAGGAAAAACTTAAGCTCTGTCAACAACCTACCTTTTCATGTTGATATTTTGCATTAATGGTAGCCCAATTTAAGTATTGACGTAGAACAATTAATCATGACTTGAAAAATAAAAGCAAACTAAAATCATGATAACCAAAAAAAATTCTTCATTCATGTTGGTGCAGGAGGTAATTAATTTCACGGCACAAGAAGAAATGCATCACAATGCTTCAACATGAAAGGCGTCAATTGGCACATAAATGCAGAGTATTGAGTAAATGCTTGCGCATGTAGCAGATAATATTTATATGGCTCGTAGATTGTTCATAATTTAACAAGAAAATATTAAAAGAGAGGTACTGTGGGGTGACTGAAGGAAGAAACTCACAGGAATCCTCATGATATCCTCTCTTTTTCATCCCAGAGGACTGTAAACAACATCCTATAGGAAGCAATATATTAGGAAAATCTTAATAGATAAAATTCTTGCATTCCAATAAGCAATAGATTAGATATCATAGATCCTCACCAGGTTTTTCCCATTTGAGAAGTAAACTTTTGATGCAGGGTAGTACCTTATGTTCAGAAGTGGACACTAATGAGTAATGACAAAATAGAAGAATACAAGGAGTAAAAATCAAAATCAAAATTAAAATGAATCTGGCACGGCCAGTAACTCAAGCTCAGCCTACGCTTTTTATCAAATACTTAATAGACATAAATTCCATTTAAATGCAAAAGCTATTCACTCCAACTTCATTTAGAGATTTAAGTCTGTTTTAACAATTCGAGTCAAAAATAGTGTAGAAAAAGGAAATCAAAAGAGAAGAAATAGAAGAGGAAGATTCAGATTAAGTAACAAAATAAATCAAACCTCACCTTCGAAGAGAGAGTCCTAAAGTAAGTGTGCAGATTGGTTGTTTAGCTACAAAATGTTAGTATTACAATTTTCATTTCAGAATGTGTGTGCAGATCGAAGAGAGAAAGAGCGTGTGCAGATCGGTAAGAAACGAAGTGTTAATGAGTTACCGAGTGCGTTAATAAAAGACTAATTAGTTCTTTTTTTAGCAATTTTGTGGTTATTCTACCGGCAATTCTTAATAATTGCCTTTACAGGTGAATTTTTATTGGCCAATATTGATTGGCCACTAATATTTTGATTAAATGATAAAATACTGGCCATTGAATAATTGCCACTAAAAATAAATTTTGGGGTAGTGTATAGTGGTGATGGGAAAAGATGAAAAAATATAATGTTGATTTTGGGTGAACAGTGTATGTACACTTACCTTGTCAAAAACAAAGATATCGCAAGTGGTGATGCGTAGAAAAGGAGTGATCCGAGTGTGTATGTGTGAGCGACTTGAGTTGATGCTGAAAGTGTATGCATGTGGTATTAGTGTGAAATGAGAAGCTTTGATTGTTTAATGCAACTCCAGGAAATTGCCCAAGTCCCAGGTGAACATGTAAGCTACTAAATTGTCTTATATTCTTTCATGGGTTATCCCCCTTTCCCAAGTGTAGTTGTAGGCAATTGTTTTAGTAAATTATGGAGAATAAATATTGTGAGTAACTATCTGTGCATTTATGACTGAGAAGGAAATGACTTGCTCAACTTATATAGTTCTATCTGTGCTGCTATGAAGGACCATTCAATTGAATTGATACTATGGGTCGCTGAATACTCATTAGACTGTAAAGCTCATGGCAATGGATAAACCTTTTTTTAATAATAAAATAGGAATGTTAAAAAACCGTGATTCTTTAGTCATTATCAATAAAAAAAATCACACTATTTTTCTTCCAGAAAGTCTTTAAAGGTTGAAAATGATATATTCCAACAAGGAATTCTGGAGCATTATTTTTACTAAACCCATATGCACTATCAGTTGTTACTTTGGTGATTGCTTCATTGTTATTGTGAGGAAAGCTGTTGGTGTACAAGTGTAAGTAATGTAATTAAGAAGTCTCACATTAGATAGAAATGAATATATTGAGTAACATATAAGTGAGCTTAGACCTAATGTCTTAAGTTTTGAGTTGGATGTAGTGTCAAGTTTACTTATATGGCTGTACTCATGATCCATTGGTGATGATCCTAGTCTACCCCCATCAGTTCCCAACAAAAGCCAAGTAAATTGAAAGAGATAAGGGATTTTCTTTTATTTCAAAGAAATTGCATGACATTTTTGCTCTCATGGAAGTTGATAACTATTGATGATATGAACTATAATCATGAACAGTTAATATTCTTTTATCAAAATTTATCCACCTTTGACATAGATGGCATAACATTTAACGATGATTAGCATTAGGAGTTACAGTGAGAAGTGAGAAGCATGAAGTCAGAACGTTGCAATTTTCTATTGGTGTATCTGTTACAACTACCATAAGAAGTAATAATGAGAATAAGGTTTATACAACGGTGTAGTATTGTAAACAAAAAAGAAGCTATTCCTTCCTTCTCCTTTCTTTACATCAGAATTCACCTTGTCCCATATTGATGATCATTTCATAACAGTGACCCTTTTTTTTTATCACAATATGTTCATAATTTATGGTCAAGTTGGGAATATGCTTGTATTTAATGATGTTGGTAACCATAGCAATTCTGTTGGAATTTTCAAATTATCATTCAATGTTTGTCTTTATGTAGGTTAGTATAATTTTATTTTTCTCTTCCTTTGCTCTTGCACATGGTGTGACCACTGTACTTTCGTAGTGTTCTAGACATTTCATTAAAATCGATTCTTGGACTCTTGTTTCTGTTATTGATTCTTATCTCCAAATAGATCCTGCTACTGTTGCTGTAAGTCAGAACAATAGAGAGAAGTAGATTCTCAATCAGTCTTTGTAGGCAATATGAGCTGTCTCTTTTCCTGTTTACATTAAAATTTTCTATTTTGCTTATTTAATTGTGTAATTGTCACATTTCCTAATATGGGCTGTGTATATTACTGAGATTAACTTTTATAATTTGCCTGAAGTGATTAATTCAATAATGAGATAATGTGTATACGTGTGTTCGCTGCTTTTGGAAACAAAATGGAGGGTATGCCTGGAACATATGCCTTTATGTTTTGTTTACATTAATTGTAGATCAGGTTTGGGCTTAATCTTCTGACTCTTAATCTTGAGGCTTTCTAGCATTCCATCATTATACATAATTTGGAGATCATTGAACCTTATGTTATGTATTCGTGATCGTGTTTACATGTGTGAGTATGTGAAAATGACATTATAAGAATAATAGAATATGATAGAACTCCTACATCAATAAGGGGTCTCTCTTTTTTTCTAACAAAGTGACAATATATTTCCAACAGCAAGATCAAAAGGTCTTTTATCCTAACACTCATGTTGAACAGCATTTGGCATGTTTCTTGTTGTCGTCTACTACTTTTTTGAGGTTTTGACTTTTGTGTTAGGCAGTTGTTTTTTTTTTTTTCTTTTTCATAGCTGGTGCTGATGTTGTTTGTGCATCTTGCATCAGTCATGAGTGTAACTGTAATATTAGTGATTTTGAAGGGTCTTCTTGACATGCAGAATTGAAGTAATGCAGCATAAATAGGATACGATGTAAAGGAGATTTACTTATAGACAAAGATAAGGAGGGAAGGAAGTATAATCTTACATCTTAACCACCGAGCGGCTGATCAATTGGCGTGGGCTATTATGAAGAGCCTATTTTTGTAGTCTATTAGTTTCCCTTTAAGTTCTTTTTGTAAGCCAAAAATGAGATTGTCCGGATGCACTTTGAACTGCTATCGAAAGTGGATTTTATCCTGAAAGCACTGTGTTCAATGTTAATGATATATGGAAGTTGGATGTATTTAGTGTATGACAGATTAAATGTCCTTCATAAAATGGCTCAAGTTATTTGAGAAAAAATAGTTATATTTCTTCCCTTGGTTGTCCAGTTTCTTGAGTCTATACCATATTTGTTAGAGCATGCATGGTTCTAAATTACAGTTGCAGTCGCAGTTGTGATTTTGTTGTAATCCTTGACATTGAGGGAAATTGCAGGAAAAATGCATCTGATGCAGTTACAATTGCAGTCGCGATATGATTTCGGTGAGTCCAAAAACCTTTATGTTGCAGCTGCAATTGTGGTTGCGAACCACAATTTAGAACCATGTGTTAGAGTAACATTTGTCATATATGTCTCATAATGTATTGCTTGATTATTTAGAGTTACTTTGCAAATTTTATGCAGGTTGACATTGTCATGGAACTTGAGGAAGAATTTGGTATTAGTGTGGAATAAGAAAGTGCCCAAATCGTTAATAGATAAGCTTGTTGAAAGCAAGATAACTTAAACAAGGAAAAAGTAGATACATTGGCATTGCTACTTTTGTCAAAAGGGGATTTTAATTTTATATTTGGTATTTCTATTTGATTGCTCTTCAAGGAAATGTTAGATCTTTTGTAAAGTCATGAAAGATGGCTCTACTCTAGTTTTAATCATGTAGAACTTACAGTCTTTTATTTTTATTGATAAATGAAAATTTAAAATTTATCTCTTTTTAATCATGCTTTCCTGTGTTTGCTACTTCAAAGCTTTATTGAATGCAAAAGAAATATAGTATTTTAAAAAGTTAAAATTCCATTTTGAAACTAAATAAGGAGAGAAATAATTAAGGAAAATCATCAACTTTCATAGTGTTTTTAATTTTAATTTAAATATATGACTAATAAATATGTTATTAATATGTGAAAAAAAAGTTAAAGAAAATTAAATATTTTAATCATTTAAGTATGAATTATAAAATATGTCTTTAATATTTTAAGTAAATTAATTGGTAAAAATACAATATAAGTTATTAAAATATTATCAATAATTTACCTTGAATTAAAAATATTTTAAAAATTGTCGTATAAATTATAAAATATATTTTTATAAATCATGTGGGACTAATTTAATTAATCTAAAATAATTGATAAAAATATAATTAATATAACTTAATTTATATTATAAATTGTTGAATGTAAAATATTATAATTATTTAAATATAAATTATTTTGATTAGTATGAATTATTTAAAATTATAATTTAATAATATAAAATTATTAAATTATAATTTTGATTAATATAATGTAGTATATATTAGTTTAACATTCATTTTTGTAATTAGTATAATATATTTGAAATCATATTAATTTGTATGAATTATATAAATATTAATAATAAATTTTATTTTTTATAAAATAATTTAATAATAATTTATTGGTAACCACCTCAGTAAATGATACAATCGGTCAAGCAAAAATCTATTTTCATGTAATCAAGCCCAAGTTCACGAATAACTTTTCAAGCTTCAAGTGAAGACATATGAACTTTATTTCCTTTTAGAAATGCTTTGCCAATAAAAAAAAGTAAAGCATAAATTGTTTTTGCACTCAAGTCTAATACTACTAACCTAAAGTTAATCCTACACCCTGTTATGATTAAGTCTAAGAATACTAACCAATAGCTAACCCTAGTCTTGGATATCACTTAGTATAAAAGGTCTTACCAATAGTAAGTTCTTATTAATATATTTTTAAAATTTTATTTAAATGAAAACTATGTAACACATGAAACACTTATTAGTTAATTCAATTAAATAAATAATAAAATATAAATAGTTTAGAATTGGAGAAAAAAGATTGGATTTTAGAAACATTTGAAAAGAATTAATTTGAAAAATATAAGTAGTTGAGGTTTGAGATAAAAATAAAAATAAAAAACTAATTTCGCAAAAGTTAAGCTTTAAAGAAAAAATCATTTAATTTTTAAAAGAATTAATAATTTACAAATTTTATAAAATTAAAAAAATAAATGTAAATAATAGCAGACTTACCAATCCTTTATATATAAATGTGTAAAACTATATCCTTCCTTAAGCCTTCACTCTCTCACTGTCTGCCGCATTCACTTTCATTTGAATACTCTCCTTTCATGAAGAAGTAGACTTCACTCTCCTAACATGTATCCGATATATCTTCTTGTGCTTTTAATATCAACTGAACAGTTTAACAAGCCATAACTAAATATCAAAAATCAATTTCAAATATATATATATATATTATCTTCAAAATTCAAATATGCTCCTAACATGCATATGATATCTCTCTCTATATATAAATTAGAATAATTATCTTAACAAGAACTTTTTAGTTGTCATTCTTTAATGAGAGCGTTTTAGGATTTTATTTTTTTAATCTCTTATCTCCTTTAATCTATTATTTTCTATATCTTAAGTTTTAACTCAATTTGAATATTTTTTAAAAAAATTATCAATAATTAAAATAATATTGTATCACAATATAAAATATTTACCATAAATCTAAAATATAATTTATATGTTCTAAAACATTTATTTATTACAATTTAATTCTAATATTATTTATAAATGTAAAAGTATGTATTTATTAAAAATTTAGTTATATAAAATAAACATTTGTTTTGTACAACACACATGCCAAAATACTAGTTAGAAGGAAAAAGAAAATAAAATAAGAGATATCTTTATTAAAAAACAATGACTTAGATTTATAATATAAGAGTGAATACATTTTATTACGTTTACTAACTTTATTTTATAGAGTATAAAGTAAATAATATAGCAATTAAATTATGTGATAATAAATTAACGATCTTGCATTTTAAGTTTTAGATATATAAATACTTGTAGATATTTAATTTTTAAATTGAGATTTATTTATATTTAAAAAAGTATATTATACATCAAAAGAGTTTAATAATTAAATATTAACTCGTTTTTAAATTGTATAGAACTTTGTAACCTTGAATTGTTTAGTAATTTTGTAATTTAATAATTAAATAAAGGAAATTTAATATTTATGAAAATAATTAAATAAAATAGGTATGATAACGTATCAATATATATATATATATATATATATATATAGTAACATTAACATATTTTTGAAAATCAATTAATTAACTTTAATCAATCAATTAAATCATTTGATTTGATTTAATCGATTGTTTAACTGATTTAAATTTTTTACTTTAATTGATATAAAATACAAATTTCGATGAATACTTAAAATTTCTACTAAAAAAAGATCAAATAGCCACCAAATTTAGCAACCAAATTAAAGTGGGCGCTACGAGCAATTGATTTAGCCACTGATTAGAAATAGTGACCACTTTACTGACTAATTCGGGGGCAAAAATTTCAATTGCTACGTCAGTCACTAAATTATTTATTTTTGAAATAATTTTTTTGATCTTTTAGCGACCAATTTGCGACCTGAATATAATTATAAATGAGCGACGATATTATATTAGTCACTAAAATAGTGTAAACATTATTCCATATAGCAACTACATAAATTTGGTGGCTAAATGACATAAAAGTAATTGTAAAATAGCAATCGAATATATTTTGGTTGCAAAAAAGTAAAAATACTACCACATAGTGACAGAATATGTTTTGGTCGCTAAATGGTGGAAAAATAATTAGCAAATTGCAATCGAATAAGATTTCGATTGTTAAAACTAAAATTATTAAAAAAAATTTTTATACTTCTTTTAACTAAAAATATGAAATAAAAATTTAAATTTTTTTTGGAGTGAATCACTAATTTAGTCACCGAAATTGTTATGGTTGGTTAAATTGGTTTCTGAAATTAATAAAATGTTAAAATGGCCCCAAAAATTGTACATTGTTAGTTAATTTAATCACTAAAATTGTAATGGGTGGTCAAAATAGTTCCTAAAATAAATAAAATGACAAAATGTTTTCTTAAAATTGTAAATTATCAATCAATTTAGTCCTTAAAATTGTAATGGACACTCAAATTGGTCCCTAAAATGAAAAAGGCTTAATTACACTTTTTACTTACTAACTTTTAGAATTTCACAAATTTTGCTCATAAAATTTTTTTCATGCATTTTGATTCTGAATTTATATAATTTTGCAAATTTTGTCCTAACATTCAAAAATTTGTGCATTTTATCCCTAAAGTGCAATTAAACCTTTAGAAAATGGTAAAAGTGTTAGAAGGAGATATAAATCCTTGACCTTTCCTTCTGTACAATCACTAAAGTCATTAAGTCATTAGATTGTTTAGTTTATATGTAAAACATATATTATATATACCATTTCTGCATTTGCTAATTACACTTTTAGCTCCCCAAATGTATGTTTAAATTTATTGTATTGAAAAATATTAAAGTTAAAATAATAATTTTATTTATTAAATATTTTTATTTTAATTGTATAAATTTATAAATTATACAAATTTATTTACATGTAAAATTATTTATTAGTTAAATTATATAATATCTTGTAATTTTTTTTATTTTTGAATAACTACCCTACAAATAAAAAGGCAGAAAATTTAAAAATAATTTATAAGTAATAAATAATTTCATATAACTGAATAAACAACTTTGTATAATTAAAATTAAAATTAAAATATTTAATAAATAAATTTTTCATCTTAACTTTTAATATTTTTCATACAAATATAAATATACACTTAAGTGAATAAAAAATGCAACTAAGAAATGCAGTAATAATATATATAATACATTTATATATATAAATTACATAGGTTAAATGACTTAATTGCGCTTTAAGGGCAAAATGCATAAAAGTTTGAAAGTAAGGAAACAAAAAATGCAATTAAATCTTTTCTAAACAACATATTCCTTGCCACATTAGCGACAATGTCAACAATCTAAGTTAGTGTCACATGTATTGCCACATCAACAATCAACACTGCCACATTATGGATGGTTAATTAGCATTAGGATAAAATCTGCAAAATCATGTAAGTTCAAGATCAAAATGCACGAGAAAAAATTTTAGGAGCATAATTCATGAAATTTTGAAAGTTAAGAGATAGAGAGTGCAATTAAGCCTCTTTTATTTTAGGACCAATTTGATTGACCATAACAATTTCAAGGACTATTTTGCATTTTTATTTATTTTAGGGACCAATTTGATCTTTCATTACAATTGTAAAGACTAAATTGATTGATAATGTACAATTTTAAGAACTTTTTTTCCGTTTTATTAATTTTAGGGATTAATTTTACTGATCATTACAATTTTAGGAACTAAATTGACAATTCACTCTCTATGTTGTTTAAATAATAACTTATTCTCTCTATGTATAAATTAAAATAACTATCTTAAATGAGAGTGTTTTACTGACTATTCGTCAATTCTTCAACAAGGGTGTCTCTAGAAAATTTTCTTTAATAAGAGTATTTTTAGGAATTTTTCTTAATTTTTTATCTCTTTCAATTTATCTATTTTATATCTATATTAAATTAATTTCAATATTTTTTAAAAGATATTACCAATAATTAAAAATAACCTTGTATCATAATATAAATTGCTTATCGTTAATGTTAAAAAATATTTATTTATTATGAATTTTAATTATAATATAATTTATATATTCAAAAATATTTATTTGCCATAAATTTGAGTTATAAAAAATAAACATTTATACTGTACATTACATAGGCTAAAATGCTAGTTAATATAATGGCTAAAATAGAATTTCAGTCCCTTATTTACATTTGAGGTTTCAATTTGGTCTCTTAAGTTTAAAAATTTCACTTTGGTTCTTAAAATTTCTCTGTTAGATCAAATTGGTCCTTCCGTTAGTTTATCACACAAATTTGATCAACTTAGTGACACATGGCAAACTTTGAGAGATGCCACGGCAGTCAAAATTAACCTTATTAATGCCAAAAACTAACATAAGGACCAATTTGGTCTAATAGATGTATTATAAGGGATTAAAGTAAAACTTTTAAAACT
The DNA here is from genome assembly GCA_004329165.1 of Spatholobus suberectus. NCBI lineage: Eukaryota > Viridiplantae > Streptophyta > Magnoliopsida > Fabales > Fabaceae > Spatholobus > Spatholobus suberectus. The sequence goes on along the minus strand of CM014730.1, from coordinate 2,654,040 downwards.
TAAGGGACCAAACTAAAACCTAAAATATAGATAAGAGACCAAAATTCTATTTTAGCCTAATATAATTAAATACATTAAATTATATACCTTTTTATATCTTTCATTATATATATATATAGGGTGTTTCAAATGAGAAAGTTCTTAAAATGAGAAATGAGAACTATTAACAATAGTCATTAGATTACAATTAAAAACAATGAATGACTAAGATTGAAACTCAATTAAACACCTCTTATAAGACCACCATTGTTACCACTTCTACTACCGTCACCATTATCACCACCATTGCCGCTATCACTACCACCACTGTCGTCGCCACTACCATCACCGATGTCGCACCGCCCTCGCAGCTCCCACCACCATTACCGCTACTGTTGTCACCATCACTGTCGTTCGCGACGACAACGATGATGGCATTAGTGGTGGCGGTGGCAGTAGTAGAGGCAAAAATAATGATGGTTTTATAAAAATTGATTAATTAAATTTTAATCCCAATCATAAATTTGTTTTAATTATGATCTAAGGGCTAATATTAAAAGTTTTCATTTTCTCATTGTAAAAGTTTCTTATTTTGAAACATTTCACACACACACACACACACACACACATATATATATATAGAGAGAGAGAGAGAGAGAGATTTAAATTAATTAATAAAAATATACTCACATAAATATAATTATAAGCAATACAATAAATGTTAAAAAATAAAATAAAATTTCATTTCCCTCCCTCCGAAAATTTTCCCACAGTTATTCCCACCAAATTCTAAAAATCCTAAAACCCTTACCCCCTTCCACAAAACCCTTACTCCCTCGGCAATTTCGCTCGTTATGCATGATGCTCTAGGTCTCCCCTTTTTCCTCATTTTTTCCCAAAATTTTCGTTACTGGGTCATTTATTTGTCACCTATTCATCTCCCACGCCACGATCTTGACTGCTATAGTGGAAAAACTATCCCAAACTCTCTATGTCAGCTTCAAAGCGCTTTCATTTGCCTGTTCGAAACTCTAGTCACTAGGATCCATCAACGATTGCCAAAAATCTTGTGTTTTCACGCTTGTGTTGGTGGGTTTTCATTTTCCTTGGCAAATGAGCAACGATCTTCTTCTGGGTTTATGAAAAGTTGGTGTTTTGTTTCGAAAGTATCCACATTGAGATGGGTGATGGTGAAAACGGAGGGTGAGAAGAAGGGTTGCAGAACCCGATGGCGTTGGGTGGTGATGGTGATTCTTTTGACATCCTTTGTGATTTGCAATCTGATCATTAGTGAGAACCCACTTGGTAGATTAATAGTTTCAGCTTCTCTGGTTGGTTTTCTTTACCAAACAATGAACACTTCAACAAGGTTGGATTCAGCTGTTTTTCAACTCACACCCACTTGAACCACGTAATAGATAATACTCATTCATCAGTGGATTGGATATTTTGTTGGGTTTCTTCCACTTGTGCCATTTCTCACACCAAATGAAAACCAAGAACTAAGGAATAAATTTGAGAATTTGACTAGCTCTACAATGGTTTAAGTTTTGCTCTGGTCCTCTATTATTAATTTTTTTAGCAAAATGAATGTTTATATTGTTAAAGAGTTTCAAATATGTAAGTTCTGATTCTTTTAAATGACATATTTACTTTAGCAATTTAACAATCTTTTGATTTTATTTTTCTTCTAAGCCATGTTAACACCTTTAAAAGTTTAATATTTTAGTTTACTTCGGCCGTATGTTCTGTTAATATGTTTAAAACACAATAAAAGTTGTTAATTTTAAATGTGTTAATATGTTTAAATCGAATAATCTTTTAAATCACTTTTAGAATACTAAAAATAAATCTTGGGCCAATTATCAGCACATTCACGGTGAAGATAACATTATGTCACACAAGATATATATTATATAATATTGACTTAATTAAGTGGGCAAATTACTTTAACAAATTTTTCTTTAATTGTGAATTATTTTTATTAATTAATAACTACTTATTTTTGTTAACGAACTTCTTGTGATGCACATGATTATACAGTAATGGATTTTATACGTGTGTAGTTAATATGCATATAGTTTTAATTACAAATAATTTTGCTAGCAAATGAATGCTTTCCATTTTAATTAAGTAGAGGATATTCCATTTGTTTTTAAGTAGTTGTTTCTCCTCATTAATTTGCTATATACACGGAGATGCTTAGTTCTTTTAACAATAATGTTCATAAACCTCAGTCTTCTTTTTTCTCTTTTTACTTTTTATACTTATTGGTGAAAGGTTAACTTGACACAAGGAGTTTATGGATGTTTAGTTTACTGATAGGATTCCTTGACAATATTTTTAGTGGAGCTAAGGGGCTGTATGAATAGCTATTTAATTTTTTTCAAGTGTTTCGCTGTGCCAGTTCAGCATATTTAGTATTTTATATATAATTTCTAGATTTAAATGTTTGGTAGATATAGAATTTTGTATATGGAGAATTCATCTTTACGGGAGCAGCATTTTCATTGAAGAAGAGATAGAACTATAAGGATATAAAACCTTAGGACTTGGTACTAATTAATTAAGTGTCTTATAATAAGTCAGACAACCATGACCCCTACTAGACATTATGTGCTTCCTTTTCAAATTTACCAAGTTTTCTTTTCTTTCTATTTTAGTTGTTTATTTCTTTTGGTCCTTGTTTTCAAATTTTCTCTATTCTTTTGTTTATATATTATTTCTTCCTAACATTAATTATCTTATCAATTATCATGCTTCCAAAAATTATTTTATCAATTATTTCCTCCTCTAGCATTAATGTATAAAGGTTTGTTAATTGTTATTTTGTTCATATTATTACATGCTAAGCTTTAAGAATTCATTGAGAGAAACGAACTTTGATAGGCATCTTGATGCTGACGAAGTAATAGTTCTTGGTTCATCTCTGCAAGCAACAAATTTAAGTGATGAAATCCAATTGAATTGCAAGCTGGAAATGGTTGACAATTCTTTATATGGATTTGTGGTTAAGTTGAAAGGTCATGATCTTTTGAAATGTTACTTTGATTAAATGTAATTTGAGTTGAATGTTCCTCATTTCTGTTAGTTTGATTAATGTAATTCATTTGATTGTAAATTTTACTTAGATTAATGTGATTCATTTAATTTTAATAGATAAATATATTTACTATTATAATTGTGACATTGGTTGTATATCTATTAATTATAATCTGATTTTTACAATTGGAACATATAAATGAAAAAGTTTAAAACTATATTGGTTATTTAGCAACTAGAAATTTGGTCACTAATTTTGTCCCATTAATGTAAAAGACCAACATGTGAGCGACGAACCTATTATCTATTAGCGACCAAATAATCGGTTGACATACAGCAATGAATTTCATGTCAGTCGCTAAAATGGCTTAGCAACTAGGGTTTTTGTGACTGTGTTGTTCTAATCGCTGACGATATTAGCGACAGAATTTCTAGCTTTAGCAACCAAAAATGGTGGTTGCTAAACAATGTTTTTCTTGTAATAATATTCTCAAGATGTTTTCTAATAAAATATTTTTACGGCAATAGGACATCAATTTTTCATTTCATAAAATTAAATCTGATTTGCTTTTTGTAAATATGGTTTAACTTTCTACTTTAATTATTTACAAAAATTATTAACAACTTATTTCTTACGCTATTTTCCAATAATAAATAGTAAAATATGTATAACAACATTAATTTTAAATATTTTACTTTAATTATTTAATTTATTTTAACTTAAATTAATAATTTTAAATCATTTAATTAATTTATTGTTTGATTGATTATTTTTTCACCAATTATTTACATTCTTTATTAATATATTATTTTAATTTTTACAAATCTTTCAAATAATAAATAGAATATGTGTGTGTGTGTGTGTGCTAATATTGACTTGAGTTCTTCAAATATTTTTGTTCAGATTACATGAATAATTAGTTTTTATGATAAATTATAAAAAATGTGAAATGTTTCAAAATAATATTTATTGAAGGATAGAGAAGTAGTTTTTTTCAAAGTTTGTGAAATAATAAAAAAATAAGAATAAAAAAATATGATTATGTCCATGTTTATATGTATTAAATACATCAAATATTTTAAGTAGAAGAATATATTAATTTTTAAAAATATAAAATAAAATCCAAATATTATATATTTTAACTTTTTAAAATCTTTTAAAATTTAGATTAAAAAATAATTAATTAAAGCAGAATGTTAAATCAACCAAACAATCAATTAAAGTAGAAAGTTAAATCAATCAAACAATCAATTGTATTAAATCAAATTAAATGATTTAATTGTTTGATTAAAGTTAATTAATTATTATCACAAAAATATGTTAAAGTTAATTATAATATATCTCTCTCTATATATATAAACAAATAAAATTTATTAGAATCATTAATTTCTAAAATATTAGGTGCTACTTTGCTTCTGGAACCTTACTTTCCTCTAGCATACGCGGAATTTATGTAATTTTTTAATTTTTTTTAGTTTTATATTCATAATTTGAAGAGTCTCATTCGATAAATGTATTTCTTTTTTTTTTTTTGGTTGTGTTGAATAATCTATTATCTTATCTATCTATCTATCTATCTATCTATATATATATGTAAAAAAGACTTGCAGAAAACTCAACCGTTGATCGAAACTTGAACATTATAATGCCATCAGATCTAATCAAATTTAACAGGACATAATTGTGTTTAATGAAGAATTTAATTGCTTCCATTAAAGCTATTCATTACAGTTTTGATGGTTTTATGTTAACCAGATATATTCAAAACTAAAAGATGATAAAAAAAAATTAGATATATAAATACTATAATAATAACATTTTTCGCAAAACATAATAATAAAATTAAATATTATAAATATGTAGTTAAATTTAAAAAATTATAATATTTTAATTAATTAATAATTAAGGATATAAATTAACAAATAAATTAATGGGCCTATACATAAGTTTTGAGTTAATGATCACATACTGACAGTGTAAAGTAGTTTTACATTATCACCCAATCACAAACTACCATTTATTATAAGTTTGTCAATATAAAACTTTTTACATTGACAGTGCATGACCATTAAATTCTAAGTTTTTTTTTTCAATTTGTTACTTTAAAATATATTTTTTGGACAATATAATTAAATATAAAGATTTTATAGATTTGACCCTGCTACTACATTTATATATTTAAAAAATTATCATGAAATAAAAAGTAATTATTTCTAAATTTAATATAGACATAATACTTTAAAATTTCTTATATATATTATTATTTAAAAAATTAGTTTATAAAATATTATTTAAAATAGAAAAATGTGAATATATATATATATATATATATATATATTAACAAATATATATAATAATTTCACTCTTAATTTCTATCCTTAACTATTTTTTAAATAAATTATTATGAATTATTATAAATTTACTAAATATCTTAAAAATATTTTTTAATTATTATTGTTTATAAAACATATTATAAAGTAACCCAAATGAAAATAAAATAGAATCATATATTATAATTTATTTCTGAATTTCTATCCATAATGATTATTTAAAATAAATTATTATTAATTATTTTAAATTTAACTATGTGTGTATTAAATCTTTACTTTAATTATTATACATAAAATATGTTTTAAAGCAATCAATTCAAAAAGTATAATACATTTGAGCATAAGAATTAATATAATCTTTATCTTATATATATATATATATAAAAAAGAAAGGTTGTTAGAGTTTTTGTTTTTTTTCAACCCAAACTAGAGGTATATAAGTTATTTTAAATTTTTGCATTTAATATAGTTATATTAGTCGTTCAAAGTTTGTATTAAATTAAAATTATTAAAAAACTATTTTTGGTGGTTGGGTTTTAAAATTTAAAGTTACAAAATAAATTGAAAGATCATTTTTTTTCTCCAGTGGATAATTATTATTTTTTTGTAAAGCCAATATATTGTTTTCAAGTCTATTCTTTGATTCAATTTCGTAAAACTAGATAAATGCTTGAATCATCATCTTGCATTTATTCTCTCTTATATATTCTTCCACTGAGGTTTAGGATCAACTAGCAAATATATTTCTTCGTTCTTTGTAATTACATTTGTTTACCTTTTTTTTTCTTGGCTTTGCACTTTCTTTCCTTCATTTTGCACTTCCTCTTTGATAGAAAGAGAATTTTTTTTGACATCTTAATTAATTTGCAACAATAACACTTTTTGCGAAAATAAGAAAAGAAAGTTCTTATAGCAATGTATCATCCAATAAATTTGGCAATGGATGGAAAGTGGGGATTAAGAACCAACATTAGTTATACTATCTTATTATGTGTTTTTTATTTTATTTTATTTTTGTTCTTTTTACATGTATCATCTTTATGCATTTCTTTTCTCATTTTACTGTTATGTTATTTTATATTTGATTATTATTGTTCAAGCTTTTCATATATGTTTTTATATTTTTTAATATTATATTATAAATAATGTATATATTTATAGTCATTCTCATTTTGAGCAATAAAAAATCAATAACCTAACTTTTAATTTATGTCTTTAACTCACAATATTTTGAATCGTTTTAAATTCAACTACATATTTATAAAATCATTAGTTTTGAAATATTTCTAAATTTTTATAATATTATAATATTTGATGTTATTATTATCTTTTAAGAAAAATGTTATTTTTATAGTATTTATATATCTTACTCAATTATTGGGTCCCAAACCAAAGAGTTACTATCATGTTTAATCTTTTTTCTTTAGAAAGAATTTAATATTTATTATGCAAAATAAATATTTTACTAATCAGTTAATAACACGTGCCAAAACACTAAATTTATTTAATTTCCTTCATAAACTATTTTTTATTTTAAATTTTTTATTATTTTTATAAATATATCAAATCAAATATCAAATTGAATCAATATACAAATTATTATTTATATTATTAATATTTAGTTGACATAAATCAAATCAAAATTTATTTACCAAAAAAAAATCAAATCAAAATTTAAAACAAACTAAATATACCTACAACATCACTCAATCATTTTAACAATAACAATAATAATAAAATTTTGTTGTGAATAAAACTTATATGCAATTTCTTAAATGTTTTTAGTATTATTCTCTAATATGAATCATGTTACATGTCAATGCGAAATTTAGTTCTTTATAAGATAAATTTATTCCTTAAATTTAGTTTTTTAACCAAAATTTATTTTTAATTATCTTCTCCACTATTCTAAATTTTGGCATTTTATGAATATCACATCAAATTTTGACATATATCAAGTTACATTAATATTATTTTCCTTCTTTTTCTAAGATAAACTTATCTCTTTATATTATTTTTAATATGCTTTTTTAAAAAAAAAATTATCTTGCACATCATCATAACAATAATTCTTTTCTTTCAAAAATATTTTCCTTTCTTAAAACTATTTTATATCAATTTGATAAATAAAAACTAAATCTATAAATGAATAATATTATGACATAAATCAAATTATAATTAAAATGATTAGTACCCAAAATATCACAATTAAATTATAAAGTTTATACAAGTAATTAAAGCAATAAACTAATAAATTAAAATGACAAATAAATTGTAAATAGATCAGCCAAATTTTTAAATTAATATTTAATTTAATAATTACTTTAATCTAATTCAAAATTCAAATTCATATTTAAATTTAAATTGAATTAAATAATACTCAAATTTAAAAAACATTAATATTAAATTAAAGTTTGACTAACTCACTCAATTGCATAATAATAATATGATAGCATAATATTTTAAATTAAAAATTCCCTGAATCAGTCAAATGTATATAAGAATGTTTTGGCGAGTAGGAGATATTTTGTTAAAGCCCCTCAATTTTTTTCCCCACGGAAATATAAATGATTTTTTTTTACATTTTTTAAAGTTATAAAAATGGATAATTATATCAATTAATGTAATTATCACCATGATTTTTATGATTGGAATATTTAAATTGATAACACATATATATACTGATTCAAATTAATTAATAATACAAATATATTATTAAGAAATTTTGATAAGAAGAGAAAAGAATTATGATAACACAAGTATTTAAATCTTGATTCACCAAAAAAAATTAAGAAATCTTAAAGATTTAATTTGATTTCATAACATGAATATATACTTTCTAATTTATAGATAGACAGATAGACATATCAAATGAAAACACTTTTTATTATTAAAAATTAGAATTATAAATATTTTTTTATTAATAGAATCCAAAATCACAAGAGATTGTTGAGAAGAGGATCAGTGAGAATTATAAATATAGATCATTAGATTATACTCAAATAGTTATGCTTTAGTTTAGATTAAAAAAATACACATAACTTCTTAAAATGGTCAAGTGACCCTTCAACTTTTAATTTTGATCATTCATGTAGTATTCTATGATCCATATTTATAATTTTCATTTCTTACAATAAAAGGGTTTTTACTTGATTTGTCTTACATAAATAATAATAATAATAATAATGAAAGTCTTATGCGTTAAAAACACATATCTAGCAACATTAACAATGCATATACATGATATATATAAATTATGAAACCATACAAATGTCAATCTTACATATTTATAGTTGATATTATAATTTAAACATTATATATATATATATATATATATATGTATGTATGTATCAATATCCATAATTGTTTATATATATTTTTGTAAATATGCAAATACATATCTACTAAAATATATATTTGTAAAATTATAGAATGTAAAAAATACATTAAAATTACAATATAAAAAATTATAGATTACAAAATTAATACCCATGCAAAGCACGGGATATTACCTAGGTATTATTGTAGAATTGTGTCTAACCAAAAACCGAAATTTACTTTACCCTAAAAACCAAACTTACAAAGAACCGATATAAAATCAGATAAACTTGTTCAAAACCAAACAACCAGACAGTCCGATTCAATATTTTGTAGGTTAAATTATTTTCTGAGTCCCTAAACTATTTGAAAATTTCTAGTTAGGTCCCAAACTAAACAAAAATTGTAATTGGATCCTTCACCTTGTGAAATTTTTGTAATTAGGTTCCTCAGATTCTAAAACTGCCATACATTGTCATTTTCTGAAGGTTTTAAGCTGCTAGAAAGTAACCATAGGAACTTACTTTTTTAGTTTAGAAACCTAATTATAACCTTTAAAGACCTAATTAAAAGCTTTCTAATAGTTTAGAGACCTAAAAATTAATTTAACCTATTTTCATTATTTGATAAAATCTCTTTTAACTATTTCCAAACATTGGGTTAATGAATTGTTTTTACCTGAAAGATTAAAATCCTCCCCCAAAACAGCATTTATAACATTTATAAGTAAAATTTAATTTTTAATATTCTAATGTTATGAATATTATGTTATTTTTTTGTTTAATATTGCTTAACATATTATATTAAAAATTAAAATAATATTTAATTATTACCGATTAAACTATGATTAGACTATTGAACCTTCAACCAGTTCTTCACCAACTCATCTGGTTTTAAAAACAACGGTTTACCGTGATGCTGGATATATATAGTACAACAACTGATAATTTGTAGCAAGATATATAGTTGTATACAGAGACTGAGACAGAACAGTACATTGAGGCTGTCAACATTATCACAGTTTCGCCTGCTCTTGCAGTTGTTCCTGCCCAAAGAGCAATAATAATAATAATAATTAGTAACATGCTCTTAAACAAAAGTGAAAGAAAAATAAGAGGGTAAGATTATGCAGTGTAAGCAACAGGTGGTAGTGCTTTAAAACAGAAGAGAGGTAAGCAATCAATGAGAAACAATTGAATTCTTCCTTTTATTTTATTTTATTTTATTTTTTTAAAAGTGGTTTTATCTTTCTGGAAATTAGTTCATATCAGATGAAACTAAGCATTCAAACTACTCATATAAAACCTCCACTCAAACTACCAGCTAACCCTGAGAAAGTGGTTACTAAATAAACATTGCAAGTAATGTGGGGGAAAGAAAAAGGGGAAGAAATGCAATGTAGAAATATATAAAGTAACGCAAACCTCTGTCACAAAGAAGGCATGGAAACCATATGGAACTCTGTGCTGCAATTCAACAACCGCAACAGGATCTGCTGACATTGTTTTTGCATCGATGACATGCACAAATGATTTTCTGCAGTTTTGTAAGTTCAATTCATGTTAGCTTTTATTCTACTCAAAAAGGAGACAAGAAAAAACTAAAAATAATCCATAACATAGTTGTCCCTGATTCCTTAGGAATTAGGCTGGTCATAACAGCCATACATATGATTACAATTGATGCATATAAAAATTAGGCTTAAATACCTTTTCATCCCTGCAAATATATACCAATTTTTGTTTTTAGTCCCTATAATTTTTTTATGATTCCTATACTGTCCAAACCTTCCTTTTTTGTCCTTCCCGTCAATCTCTATTACAAAAAAATGCTTATGTGACTCCATCTAGCATTGTCATGTGGCAACAAGTGATGGACCCACGCAAACATTTTTGTAACGGAAGGACAGAAAATGGAATGTTTGAATATTACAAGGATGATAAACAAAAAGAAATATATAGGGACTAAAAGTGATAACTAGTATATTTGCAGGGACCAAGGTATTTAAACCTAAAACTAATTTCATAGAAGTCACTGTTTCAATTGTGCAGAGGAAACTAATACCCGGTATTTTCATCATGTACAAACAAAATCAAGTATCCATCATCTTCTTCAGAATCAGGTGCCAGGGACACGCGGGACATAAATAGCTTCCGAGCCAAACTTCCCGGGTCCCAAGTCATAGAGACCCTGAACATTTCCTCCAACTTCAAGCTTTGTTTTTGCATGATCCGGTTCGGCATGCAAATCAAATTTAATAATCCCAGTAACTTTTGCAATGCTGTCTAACGTGGTTCCATATACATATCGCTGCTTCCTGATGAAATGGAATAGTAAATGTGACCATGAAAATTACAATTATCAAATTGAAAGATGCTTAAGATAGACTAATTCACAAGTTGTGGTTAAGTACTTTGACTTCCCTAAATTTTCTCAAGATGGAGAGAATGAGATTACCTGCCAGTGTAGCTTTCATTCACCCTAGGAAAATCTACTGCAGATGCTGATAGTTTCTTTTGAGAAGCTTCGCCGGTTTTCATGTTAAATCTCATTTCATACCTGGAAAGAGTTTAATAACCATAAATAAAGAACAATCATCCAGTAAACTCTTTTTTTTTTCCAAAATTTACATGTAAGAAACTAAGAATGAGTCTTTTACAGCTCATTTGAGAAATTTTCAAGCTTTTCCTTGACTGCCCCGCTGACCATGTCCAAATTTGGATTCTGAATGCGACATGTGATCAGAACAACTTCATCTTCCTCCTCCCAAGCATTGGCTAGAAAAAAAATATATCACATGTAAGGTTACAATAGACAAGTCTATCAGAAATAAAGAATTCAAAGCACAGATTGAAGTTGGTTTCGAATTCTAACTTTTAAGCATATTACAATGGACAACTACATGCAGTGATTTGCATGTTAAGGATTGTTACAAACATTGACATTATAATGATTTACAGACTAAAGACTATTGAAACTGAGAAGGGGGAAAGATTATATTGATTGCATTTCAATGTACAGGGAAAGCTTAAATAAGAAGCTGAATACAAAAACAGTTAACCGACTAAAAAAATAACAAATCCTAAGGTACAGCTGTCATGCTAACAGAATAACAAAAAGTACAGGTGTTGAATTCTTAATAAAGACATCCTCCATAAGTTGGCTGGAAAAATATACTGACTCGATACTCAATTTTTTTTATCATACACTTAAACCATATAGACAATTGGATTTTTACAGAAATCATCATTGCAGAATATCAATCAACAAATTATATTAAGGAGAAACAAAAACAAGAAAACACACCATTGTGGAATATGAAGCAGTTTGGTAGTTCAAACCATCTAATATGCTTTTCATCCTTAGCATATCGAGGTAGCACACCAAACCGAGCTTTCTTGGTTGGATCAAATGAGAATATCAGAGTCTTATTCTTCACCATTTCCTGAAAAATGGATTTCAATCAACAATAGCCAGATTCATTAGTTACCATCAATTGATGTGCAAAGTCAATAGACTTCTACATCATCAAACCATCCATGACACACAAACCACCCCCCCCCCACACACAAAAAAGAAGCTCCAAACCTGCAATATAAGCTTTTGGCAGAATATAAGAACAGAAACACCTGAAATACCTTTGGCCTAAAATACAAAGGAAGATCCATAAATATGGCATAATTCTCTGTGATCGCAAAGTCGTGCATCATGATGGGATCTGATACTGTTATGGGTACAGGATCATGCATATAACCATCTTTTGAAATTACTCTGTATGTGATATACGGTGGTGTATGTGAATAGCCAAATGTAAACATCTCCCCTGCATACAGGATATTTATTTGTTGGAATAGCCTATTCCATTAAATCAGTCAATTTAATTACTTATTTGAAGATGGCTTCACCAGTAAATGGGTCAACTTTTGGATGAGCAGTGAAGGAGTGGCCCAATCTCTTGTCATAATCTAGCATGCCAAGTGTCTGCAAATCACCATCTTCAAAAACTTTAATAGCATCTGCAAAATTCAAAATGGAACTATTTCAGTCCTACACTAGAAGAGGTAAACAACACAACTATAGCTAGCAAGTCACTAATTGGACTGCAGTTACTTTCTCCATGAGAAAGGAAAAAACCCTCGCTGCTTAAAATCATAACTTGATGAATCTTTTCAACCCATTTGTTCTTTACAGTCAATGGCATTTCAGATATAATCAACAAGTTTACATCGTTCATAAAAGTAAAACAGATAAAGTATGGTACTTACAGGGTTTATCTGCTTCTGAGAGTGCCAGAAGTTTCCCGTGGTGATATACAAGAGCAGTATTAGCTGGTAGAAATTAGAGTATGAGCACAAGTTAGTTTTCGCACTTTCAGTCATATACAAGAGCTTAATATTCCCAGTCCAAAACCATCAAAAGATTTCACCAAAACATGTGTATCACCAAACCAAGAGCTTAATGCACTCTCCTGTCATTTAGAAAAGAAAATTGAGGGCTACTTGAAAAACGGAATGATAAATTAGATGTCATGTTCTAATAATTTTGTGAAGTATCAATACTGAAAAGAAGCCCATACATAATGCAACAGTAGTGGAATCTTCAAATGGGACATATATAAACAAAATACTATTTGAATTACACTGAACAGAATTGCAGAATGTAAAAGTTTCCTGGGACCTTAAATTTGAAAATAATTACATAGCACAAATTACCTGTTCCAATTCCAAAAGAAGCATCCAGTACTTTCCATTTAGTTCTCAGCATATGTATGTTAACCATTAAAAGTCCAAATAGACCCTTGAGATCTCCAATCTGAAAATGACATATAAGAAGCTATGTTTGTGTTGGGAATCAAAAACAAAACATTTGTAAGGACTAGTAAAATTTTCACCAAGCTTCCATGTTTTCACATTCTTTTCATACCTTCATAAATTTGGACCCTTCAAAGTATTCTTCTTGTTTAAGACGAGAAGTTTTCACAAAACGGGAAACATATGTAGCTTTTCCATCTTTGATACGCAAACCATGAATCATTCTGCAATTCATTGATACATAGATCAATATTGGAGGAACATATACCAGAACTATGAATTTTATCTAGTGTAATGGACTGCCCAAAATTTAAGAACATCAGAAACAGTATAACTTCCACTATGATGAGCTACTAAAAGTAAAAAGTGAATGCATAATTGAAACTGGTGTTTAATTCACAAATCAAGTGAACCGAAATCACCAAATCGGTATGGCAGATTCTTTGTTATCTACAACATTAACTGAGTGAAGACCTTCATTTTCTATAGTTCCACTCAACAATCATTGTCATAGTTACCTCCCACAAGATGAAAAGAAGTTAATCCCAACTCAATGAGTACTTTGAATGCAATTTCCATGAACCAAATCTCCAAAAGCTTGAGTTGTTAAGCAAGTATACATGGATGATTTTTAACAATATATCTCTAATACTAATGAAGCAAGGGGGAAAAAAAAACATATACAGACAGAAGGAAATAAAACAAGGAAAGGAAAAAGGAGGGGGAATTGAGAAGAATGCAAATATTTACATCCTAGAGAATCTGGCTGAGCAGTTCCAACTTCCAACAGAACTGGGGTCATAATTAGGAATTAAATTGTAATCACTGATCAAAATTGACAGTGTCAAATCACTGCTCACATATTTTATAGGTCAGTGAAAATGGATAATAAAAAAATGTAAACAAGGAATACAGCCAAAAAAAAAAAATTATAGAGATTTTGATTGAATTTGATGCTCAACAATATCCCAAGCAATTGCAATAATAAGATCCAGCAAATATTGCCAGTCTATTGACACAAAAAAGTCATCTACAACAAACTTGAAAGAAATATATGTTTGCATATAGGATGAGAAAGAATCACACACCCATCTCCATCAAACCTGCAAAAACAGTGAGGAAAAGCATCGTGTAAGCATCAAACTCCACTTTAAGAACACATTTTTTTAACACACATTTTTTAATACCAAAACTTCCCATAAAAGTAAATATGGGGAAAAGAAAATCAATATACTTATAAGCTACACGGACCACCAAGAAATGCATTTTCTGCCAAGATTTGTGCAATATCTCGTAATAAAGGGTTCAACACACACAAATAAATAAATAAATAAAACTTTACCAGTGATATCCAGCTACAGGAGCAAACTTCGGATTAGGTCCGACCCTGACAAACTCCCCATTCAAGCAATCCTGCAACATACTTCAAAGGGTAGGGAATGAGTGGCAGGACCTGATATTACTCTAGACCTTTAGTGGCAGAGTGTATTACAGGAAAATGTTGTAATTATATGTCAGTGAATAGCAATGGTGACACTTCTCAAGGACAGAAAGCAGAAAAACAAAAAGATAAACTGCATATTTTTCATGGCCAGAAAGCATAATAAGGTCTGCCCCATATGAACAGAGGCAGAAAGCCGCATAATACAAGTGAAGCTATAATAATCAAAGAACTGCCAGAAAGATGGACATGGACTACTTCCACAGTGCTCATAAATGAGGAAAATATACATGCTGTAAGTTTTCTTATAATCAAGAGATCTTCATCATTAAAACAACTAACATCCAACTTTGAAAATGTTGTATAACACAAAACATGACTTGATGCTTGTGTAAATAAACTTTACACCGTGTTAGAGCATCAAAACTGTTCCTTTGTTTTTCCTCTTCTTTGTTCATCTAGATTCTGTCATTTCCCTATCTGGGTATCCAACTTCAAATTCAGAAGCCAAGAAAAAAAAAAAAAAAAAGGCCATAACACCATAACAGATAAAATGAAACACAATTACACATACATAGCACATATCCTAAAATGGGTAAAAGAGAAGAGATTAATATTTATACCCGGGAAGTGTACAAAATTTTACACTTGCAACCAACTGAAAATCATCCTAAACATAATTTTTAAAATAATTATTACAAAAGTCAATAACCTTACATTACATGCATGATAATCTATGATTGGATAACACACCATCAATCAATCTTTACAGTATGAGTACATTATAATTAAATTGAATAAAGAATAAATTCAACAAAGAAAAAGGCAAAAGTACTAACCGGTAGGTACCCTTTGACAGGCAGGTCCTTAATGGGAGGGGTCTCAGGAACAGGAGCAAAATTACCAGTGAGGTAGTGATGGGGCAGTGAAGAATCATACAAACACTTCACCACCAGCTTCTCCAACAAATCAATCACTTTTGAGGTGAAACCATTGCTGGGTTTTGGCTCCACCTTCACTATCTCCCCCTCTCCACCGATCTTCTTCTCATCATCCCCCATGTCTTTGAATGCTGAAACTGCCACAAAGCTTCGAGCTTTACGCAAATGGGTGTGGGAAATGATGAAAGAGTGTGAATAGTATTACATATTACGTGCCTACGATGTGGCTGATATTCCAATAGTTCGTTTCAATAGGTTCTTTGGCCCAGAAACTGCCACGTTTTGCCACTATCTGAATATTCTAAATATGTTCCAGAGATCTGATCATACATTTTTTGGCATATTCTGGTTCCCAAAATTTACGGTACGATATACTTCTTATATAAAAGAATTTAATTAGAATATTTTTTTGTGAACATGTATATCCCCTAGTGGAGAGATATAGAGATAAATCTCTTAAGATAATAAGATCTATTTAACGAATTCTCTTACATACACTTGGACTTGAAGATTGAATCTTTAATTAGAATATGTTAATAGGATAATATGTGATTTAATTACAAATTTTTATATAATTAAGAATAAAAAATTATTATTTTTTGTAATAATTATTTTATTGTTTTAAAATTTATATTTAGAATGATTTTTTTAATTGACAGAATATTAAAATTAAATTCTATATAAAATATAAATTCATTTCGAAATAATTTCTAATCTTTTTGTAATATAAATAAAAATAATATTTTATACTTTTAAGATATGAAATATGTTTATTTGTAATTTAATATCCTTTTTGTAAAATAATAAAAAATCATTAGAAAATATAACATTACTTTAATCTTTCCTAACAATAATTTTTGAAATATTTTAATTATAAAACTGAAGGTAAAATTATACATTTAAGGGACTTCAATCTTTTTATTCAAATCAAACCATTATTTGTCGGCACATGAATTATCTCAACATTTGTATGCATAGTTTTGTTTTTAATTAAATATTCTCTTTTAAATATGATTTGAGGTATTTGCCTATCTTATCTTATTATACTCTTATTGAATCAGTGCGTTTTTTCTTCGTGCTTACAGAAAAATAATTATCTTTCCTTTTGATAAAATTAGTTCTTTCATACATTCACTTTGATTTTTATTTTATTTTTCTCTTTAGTTTGGTGATCTAATTTTACATTGTGTAACAAGTTTATCATTTTCATTACCTTTTACCTCCATCAAACTTCGACATGGGTGGTACCGATACATTCTCTTACATAGTTTAATACGATGCTATTTAATATAAAGGGTATAATATATTTTTAATTCTCTCAAATATTTTGAAATTTAGTTTTTGTTCTTATGAAAATTTAATATATTTTTAGTCTTTATATTTATCAAAAGTAATATGGTTTTAGTCCTTTATAAGAGACTAAAAATAGGTCTTTTTTTAAAATGTAAAAATTAAAAACATATTAAATTTTTATAAAAATTAAAATTAATATTTTTAAATATTTTAAGGATCCAAAATATATTTCACCCTAATATAAAATATACTTGGTTGGTGGGACTTCCTTTCCTCTTGTAAAACATAGTCGATATAGACAAATAGGTAAGTGTCTGAGACACTAGAAAATAGTTGAAAGGAGTACACGTAAAGAGGTGAAACTAGTAGTCTATGTTTGAAGGTGAGGAAAAAATAGAGAAAAAAATATATGAATAATAATATTATTTTTATTTGATTGAAAAATGGAAAGAACAAAAGAAAAAGTGAGAGAAAAATTATTTTTAAAGCAAAAGTTTAAGAAATTAATTAGTTTAAGAAAATAATTTTTATTTTTATTTTTAATTATACAAATATTACATTATTTTCACTTTATTTATTATTTTTAAAAATTTATATAGGAATTAGCAAAAAAAAATTATTATTTTCTATTTTTATTATTTCTTATACAAACTTTTAGAAATAGAAAATAAAATAAAAACATTTCCTCATATTAAACAATTTTTAAATTTTTATTTTGTTTTTTAATTTAAATTTCAAATTTATCTATCTCCTCAAATAAGAGTGGAAAAAGCCAATGAAATAAGAGAAATCCTATAATACTCGCAAAAATTTAAGAATTTTGTTACTATTATTAAGAATAAGAAGCGCACTTTCTCTCTTTATATATATCTTGATGTGTCCAAACTCATCCAATTATTGACCCAAAAAATAACTGTACCAAAATCCCTAGATTCTCTTCTTTTACACTTAGTTTGGTTTGTGAAAGAAAGATAGAGGAAAGAAAGTGAAAGAAAATAAAGTGAGAAAATAAATTGAGAAAAAAAAAGAATAGAAAAAGATAGATGATTATTTAATTATTTGATAGGAGAGAAAAGAGTGAGAGGAGAAAAAGAAGAATATTTGTGTTATTGTGACTACGATGATCATGTCATTTAGCGTGGAAGCAGAGGGTGAAGCTTTAGCAGATCCAGCTTCCTACAGTTGATGGTGGAGATCTCAATAGAGATGGTAGAAGGCCCCTCATAGGGTGGAGTTTTTTTGGAAGCTCTTTTGTTTCTTTTCTTTTTGTGGTTGATGTATATGTTCTATAGTTGATCAACTATAGGGAATTTCTTTTGTATCCCTCTCCTTGGTATTGTAGAACCTGGCCTACATATGATATATATAATATTATTTTATATCTTTATATATATTTTAAAGTATGTATGATGTTATAATAGTATGTGACATTTATTGTTGAATATCATTATAATGTATAGGGTAGTAAGCAATACTGTAGCGATAGAGGGTTATTACATCCGGCTTGAAAAAATTATTAAAAATCACGATTAAATAAGCTATTGAAATTTTAAGTGCAATGGTGGGAATCAGAATTTTGAAATTCCTTCCCAATTTTTCAAAATTACATTATCAAATATTAGCAAAATAGTTGAAATTTTGAAATAGGATTGTTATATTTTTTATTTTTTTTCAAAATTAAAATTTTTATAATGAAAGATACTTAATATAAAATTTTCAAAATATTTTAAGGTTAAAAAGTCTCTGATTGGTTCTTGTAGTCAACTAGAAGTATTTTTGTTATTTTACAAAAAATTATCTCAATAAATTCTTGAAAATTTTCTAAAATTATTATTAATTATTCTAACTACATTGTTGATTTAAAAACAATTTTTAAACACTTCTAACTATTTTTGATGATTAATTCTATTATTTGGCTTTTTAGGGACGAAATTATCCTTTTACTTATTTTCGAGCTCTTTCCCTAAAATTATTAAAAGTCTAAGTTAAGTACGACTCACTAATATAAACGTAACCATAGAGATCAAATTGTTAAAATTCCCATCCTGTTCTCTAGAAATAAATAATTAGGAAAAATAGTTTAATAGGCATTAGTAGGGGTGTTACATCATTGTTAGAGCAATTTCCTGTTCAGATGCATCAATATATTGATCACATTATTAATGTCAAAGCATATGAAAATTATGGTTATCGTGCTATTGTAACATTACTTGGTAGGGACAAGGAATCTTAGGCTTAAGTTTGATTTAATTAGAGAACTTCAATAAGTGGCATGCTGAATATTCTTTTTTGCACTAAACAACGGGTGTCTAAATTAAAGACATCTTGTATGTTGAGAAGGACACGAAGGTAAATTTTGATAAGTGGATGACCATTATGAACATGGGTTATGCAATTGCTTCAAGGTATAACGTAGTGTTGGTCTTTTTCTATGTTCTGAAAATCGGATCGAACTGTCCAGTCAAACCGAAAAATCAATGAACTGGTCATTTAATCGGTTTAAATAAATCATAGAACCAGCCTGAAGAAAAATCAGTCAAGGAACCAAAAACTGATCAAAATCGGTCAAAAATTAGTTTATAGCGAGTCCAAGAAAAATGCTTAATACAACATTATTTTATTTTTTCTTAAAAAAATTAAAAACCAACCTAAAGTATTTATTATTTTCTTTTTTATTTTAAATATAAAAGTATTTTTATTAATAAATGTTGATGTATATAGTTAAAACTTATATTGAAGTATCATGACGTATTTTGATTTGCACTTTTGTAAGTATTGTAAATGTAAAGAACCTATAAAATTATGTTTTATATTTAATTTTTAGTATTATAAAGTTATGATATTGTGTCTTTTTAATATTATTTCATATATTATTTAATTATTATTATTTTATTAATACCGATTCGACCACGGTTCAACTACGGTTGAACCATTGAACCCTGAACCAGTGTCTTTATCAATTTAATGATTGATTTAGTTTTAAAAACATTGGCTATTTATCTACACACAAATGCAGGATTTTTTTTTTCCTTTTAGGGGTTGACCATGTAACATCCCCAATTTTAGGTAACAAAAATAAGAATATAATTATGGTTAAAAATACCCATAAGCACCAATAATAATAGTTACCCTTATATTAGAATATTATAGGAACAGGATAATAGGACACAAATGCAGAGCTAAGGCCTGGTAAGGGTCGAAGCCCACCAAGCCCAACACACTCACATGGTTTAAAAGAAGAAGGGAAAGGAGAGTTAGAGAGAGAAAAGAAGAAGAAGAAGAAGAGAGCAAGAAGAAGAAGGGAAAAGAAATAGAGATTCCTAAGCCTTGAAGCTCACTTCATGCATCCTTGAGATGAGTGCTTCCTCCTTATCCTCTTTTACTCCTTTGATTGTTAATTGTGTCCCTTTTTCCCCATTTTTCTCTTTCAACCCTTGGGTTGGGTTTTTACGGATTTTTGATCATCATGCATGATTTTTTATGGGTTTTTGATGATTATGCATGATTGAGGGGTTTATGAGGTAGATTAATTGGTTAGCAATGGAATAAAAGTGTTTTAGGATTATTTATGGTACATTGAAGGGCTTGGGTGGCCATCAATGGCAATAAAATTGTGAAATTGCAAAGAAATAGAAATACTAAAAAACCGCACTTTAGCATAGTGAATTTGGTTTAGCTTAGTGAATCTTGAAGAGTTCATGCAAACTTGCTAAGTGAAAATATGTTAACTTAGTGAATTTTGGCTAGAAAACAAGTCTGGAAGCCCAACATAAATTTGCTAAGTGAAAGATAGCTTTGCTAAGTGAATTTTGGATAGCAGGTAAGTCTAGAAGCTCTATGCAAACTAGCTAAGCAAGGACCATCTTTGCTAAGCTAAATAGGGTCCAGAAAACAAGTCTTGAATCCTTGTAAGTAGTTGCTAAGTGTCTTTGTGATGTGCTGAGTGAAAAGGCTCATTCGCCAAGCGAAGACATCTCTTTGCTAAGCGAGAGGACCCTAGGAAAGGTTGTTTGTATGTGTTCTTTGTGCTTATTTTTCTATATGTTTGCCTATTTTCGCTACCTTACTGTGATTGATGTTGATCATTGTGTAATTATTGTAAATTGCATTCATATGACTATTGCATTTGCCTCTAATAGTTTGCATCTAACGATAAACTCTATGTAATAAGACACTCAAGATACTTAAAAGACCATCAAATGCCTCCTTAGCAAGTAACAAGGAATTTCCCCTAAGTTTTAGAAAGTTTTATGAGAGGAAAGGTTTTCAATAAAAGTATATGTTTTCGATGAAAGATGTTTTAAAAGAAAAACTATGCTTTCAAGAAATGTACCCCTTTAGTAACATTGAGACCTCTCCGGTATTAGTCATGTCTGAGTCATATGCTCAGCATACTATAGTGTGCAAACCACAGCAAGGATTTTGAGGTTATCAAGGAGAGATGAGATTATATATAACTTTAGATGAGTTGTAAGAAGAAAAGGCTATAAGGCCTCCTGAGCCAAATGGGGAGGGACCATCATCCTTTCAACACAAGAGAAAAACAATGTTCTTCCATAATGGATGAATGGGAAGGAACTCCTTCGATAACAGAAGGTAATTTAGCCATTTTTTACCAATGATAGTAAGAGGTCATAGTAAGAAAGATGCCTCTTGATGGCTATAACTCAACCAAAGAAAAGATGGGAGTTAAGTGAAACTTAATAATAAAGATAACAAAACCACACAGAGACAAAAACAAAATTAGTATATGTATGATGTGAATACCAATTTGAGGTATATATGTTGTCTTGTAGGTAGATGATGACATGCATACCTAGTTATATGTAAAAGAGTTTATGTACAAGTCTAGAAAAGGCAAGTAAAGATAAGGAAAAGGAAATGCTAGTCCTCACCTAGTGTTATAGAAAGTGAGATGTTTAGAAAAGGTAATAGAAAGAATTAAGTTCTCATCCTAATAATGGAAAGACAATTGTCTAGTGCAAGGGACTAGTATAGGTCAATGGACCCGGGGCTCAAGCCCATTAAAGGGAAGTAAATCCAAAGTTGGGTATAAAGTTATAATAAATGCTAAGAAGGTAAAGATTGGGAGTTTTAGTAAGAGGTAAAACAACGAAAGTATAAGAAAAGGATCTTTAGAATAGAGGGTCTGTCTAAAGTCCTTAGAGCACTCTTTAAAACATTATGTCTCATTCCTTTAAGTTTTCATATTTTTACAGGTTGAGCAAGTGAAGTCCTCTTAGGAGTAGCTTAGAGTATAGAGCCTGAAGTCAGTACCAGAGGAAGCATTTAATGTTTAAAACCTCCTAATGTATGGGAGTTAGTTTATGTTTCTTTGTCTATGCATTGTACAATGCATAAGAGCTAAGAGTTTTGTAATAGTTATTTTATATGTTTATGTAATTCTAAGTTCAAGTTTTAGTTTCCATGTAGTTTCTCTAATATTCTTACATTCTAAACTTTCATGTTTTAGGAATATAAGTAGGCAAAAGGTAATGCTCTTTAGGGTGTTACAACAATCATTGTCATCTTCATATCACCACATTATTGCCATTAGGTTTGTTCACAATTGTCACTTTGTGCAGGTATAATATGTTGAATTCTTTGATTATTTAGCAATTTTATAGGTTTTTATAATATGTGGTTCAATAATTTTATTTAATTTTTACTTCTCTTATAGTTTTTTTTTAAAGGATGGGGTTCTACTACCTCTATTACTTTGCAATGACATAGATACTACCATGATAATGCTCGTTTGTGAGAAACTCCATATTTAGGTCATATAGTACATTTTAACTCTTTATTTGTAACTAAGGAACACGAATTTATGGATATTACTATGGATTGATTACAATGATGTTATTTATATTGCATTTCTTGTAAGACTTATTAATTTCATAACATTTTACTATGGACTCATTTTACTTATTAATGTATGGATAAAAATCTATATGTATAAGTGTGAATTATGTATGCAAATTTTAATTGTTGAAACTTTTACTATACTTATTGTATCTTGTGAATCATCTTTAAGTTATTATAAATATAATTGATGAATATATCTTTGTAAAGAATGATTCTGAACTTTGTTGGATTATCCAAAGGGTATGCCTTGAAATTTAGAAAATAAAGTCATAAGAAACCTCAATTGAGTTAGGGTTGTGACACCCTATTGTATTGACTTTATTTTTTTTTTAACATTGTTATCAAATAGCATTTATTTATCAATGCCTTATGCATGAGATTGCTTTATTATGTATTTTTAATTAATTGTCATAGCAAATAAAATAAAAAGACTTAGATAAAAAATTTCATAATGTTATTCATAGTCATATATGCATCATAGTGTACATTACACGTTGTCAAGTCATAAGTACAGTCATATGAGTCAACAAAATACATGAAAAGATTATATTACTAACTACCCTCTCATACATACATAACAAAAAAGGCCTAAGTCAAAGTAGAACTACACCCATCCCTACCCACCTATGGGCTACAAAAAAATAATCCTACCATCAATCATGCTCAAATGGAGCCCTCGAAAAATCCCTTTACATCACTGCTACTGTTGCTGGTGATGCTAGTCAGGTCCACAATTCTGTTAAACTGTAATGTACCTAGGAATCCCATCACGCTTGTAGGTGAAGGAGTTAGACTAAGACATCCATTTTCCATCCCTGGCTGGTAAATTGGGGAAGGAATAAGAGTTCCATAAGGCATGTATTGCGTTGATGGAGGTGCAATAAGAGATGGATAAGGATCATAAAATTGAATGATAGGTGCATACTGAAAGTCCAACATGTACAAGTCAGCCATGGGTGAAGGTGTAGGTGGTGTAGGTGCTCTAATATAGCCTGTTGGAGGTGCTGCAATAGAAACTGGCATCAAAATGTCAGGGTACACAAAATGGAAACTAATGGTAACATGCCCCTAGTAAGTATTTTCGCTAGAATGGGCATGGTGCTCTCAAAGTCCCGAAGGGTCATATATCAAGTGGAAATGTCCCATTAGTGGGAAAAAGGCCATCTTTCTTTGTCATTATCGCACAAAATCAAAGAATAGAAAAGAAAAGTGAGGTGATTTATTTTCCTTTATAAATCACTGTCACAAAGGTACAAATATATAAGATAAGACACAATTTAAATGGGGGACCTAGAAATTGTTCTAAGTTATTCTAATCTGCTCATTACATGACAATTTGTATGGATACATACCCCATTGATGAACTATTCTCACAGGGAAACGATTGGAAGTCTATATACCCATAATCATCATGGTACAAAATCCTCATCATCAGTCTTTTGATTGTTGAGCTCTCATAGCTCTTTAACTAAGGTAAAGACTGTACCAATTACGGTGATGCTGAGCAGAAGTCAAGGTTATCAAGTCGGTTACATGATTATCCTAACTCTAGGGTGCTATCCCAACCATTAGGATTGGCACAACTTAATATCATACCCTCTAGACCTTATAAGTTGTTCCTGCCTTCATCCCACAGCGTACCATACTGTAACTTCCATGACTCCGAATCACCCGTCTCACTATGCAATCTCACACATTTACTTAGCTCATCCTTGTTTCAAAATAATTCACATTATAACTCTCCAAAATTTCTAGCAAGGTAACCTTTATTTACAAATATTCAATACTTTTAGAGATACTTCATTATCTCTATTCCTTTAAAATAAGTTCACATGTTTTTAAGAAAAATTTATTATTTGCTTGTTTGTTAATTTAGAATAAAGATTTAAGTACTTTTATAAATCATTAAATTTAAACATTATTCTTATTTTTACTAATGACTTGTCTACTTAATTAATTCTAGACTAATATTAATTTAACTGAATGATCTTATAAAAATAAATTTTGATTTATCCTAAATTTAATAAGTTTCTATTCAGCATATTTTTAATGGTTAACTACTTAAAAAAATAATTTCTATCCTAATTAATTTTTTCTTTTCTTATGGTGAGAGCCATATAATACCTTTGCATTGATTACCAATTTCTTATCATTATGTGTTTGTATCAATGTTAAAAAAAATCAACCAAACTTAAAACTTTTCTTATGAAAACATAAGATAGTTTTAATTCAATTATATGCTAAAAATATTATTAGATTATTTGTAGAAAAACACCTGACATTAATATGAATTTATTCCAATATAAAACTTTTCTTGCCTTTTTAGGCTTTAAAACCAAAAGGCCTAATAAGTTTCTAGTGTCCAATTTTTTTTTATTCTTATTTCATCCTTTTTTTTTTACTATTTCTAAGATAACATTTTATTTATTTCAAAGATAATAAACAAAAACAAGGTTTATCTCCTCCTAATTTGCTAGCATGATAATCAAGTAATATTTTTTGCCAAATCTCAAAATTTTCTTTTGTCTACATCCAATTCCAAATTTGATTTTTATTTCAATTTTTTTTTAACAATTTCCTTTGCAACATCAACTAAAAAGAAAAGAATATATATATTCCTAATAATCTAATCAAAGCCGTGAGCTTTGAAAAAAATTATATTTAACAGTACTCCTAATAATCTAATCAAAGCCATGAGCTTTGAAAAAAAAATGCTTTAATGGAAGCAAATTTGTCAAACAATATCATGCATTATACTTTCATAATAACAACTAATTTAATTTCTTCAAAAGAAAATTTTTGATCTAAACTAAGAATTTTTCATAAACTTAATCCATCCCATTCATAGCAAATAAGGTTGCAAGAACAATATCAAAATTTTCAACAATTCAAGCATCTTTTAATATGATAATGGAAGTAGGAAAAAATCATAAAACCCATTGTAAAAGTGATAAGAAAATAATCAACCCACTCTATCCCATACCTTGAATGAAGAACAAAATAGAGTGGTGATGGAGTATGGCTTGAACAATCTTGAAGAACTAAGCTTCAAGAGAGGTTCCACCACATCAACACTTTAAGCTAGCACTCAAGGAAGTAATGAAAGCAAAATTTTGGGAGGGGAAGGTTGTTGGAATTTGCATTCAGCAGAGGAGAGAGTAAGAGGTCTTGTGTGTAAAAAAATTGATAAGAGTTTTGTCTATTTATAGGCTCAAAAGTGAACTTATCCAAATCTAAAATTAAGATTTGGTGTATTTAGTTTAAATAGAAAACTTAATAATTATCTATAACTAATTAAGCCTGATCTCTAAGTGACTTAGTTTAGGTAATTTAATTAGATTTAATTTGATCATATGTAAATATCTTTTCCAGCTTTCATTTAATTTATCACAAAATTTAGTCTATTGGATCTTCCCTTTAAATTTCTTACAGAGGCCATATGGTCCATTTTACTAGATGTAGCTATTGGCCCAACAAAGGGTAATTCCATTTTTTTCCTAATTTATTTTCATAATTATTTATTAATTCCTTTTCTTTTATTTATGGTTTATCAAAGTAATTACTATTACATACTTTTCTTGTGCATATTTGAATTGGTAATATTTTATATTACTAAAGTCTAATCTCACTAAGTTTTTAATTTATATATATATATATATATATATATATATATATATATATATATATAATTATTATAAAATTAATTTTTTAAGCTAAAATTTACTATAAAACTCATTTTTATTTATTAAAGCCTGAAAAATTCAAACTAACTCCACTAAAATTTAATCTATACAAAAGCAAAGTTTATGTAGTTTTTTTACAAAATTTTTGGACATCAAAAAGTCTTTGTTTTGGTTTATTCATCCACAAGGGTATTTTGGTCGCTTTGCTAAAAAATTTTAGAAAATTTTCCAAAAATTTCTAGAATTACATTTTATCATTCTAACCATAATTTTAAGTATAAATATAATTTTTTTATATATTTTGAACATAGTAGTGCAATAAAATGTTAAGGTCATCATCAGGTACATAAGAAAAAAAAACTAGTTAAGGAAAATTTAGGACATTACAAGGACCATGCTAAGAAGTATGAGTTCTTGTGTTTGGAAAGTTACAGTTTGGTATACTGCAAGATAAAAGGTAGAGACCATTTTTTAGGTCTTGAGGATAAAGATACTAAGTTGTGAACGTCCCAATTAGGAATGTCAATGGGGCACGGCAGGCATGGGTAGTAGCTACTCACTACTCGCCCCGCCGCATAAACCCTATACCAGTGCCTGCTCATTACCCTGCATGGGCACCCATTAAGCAGATGCCTGCTTATATTTTTAATATCTGCTGGTATCCATAGATATCCACGAATACTTTCTAAAAATAAATAAATAAATAAAAATAAAAAATAACATATTTATTTTGTGTGTTGTAAACAATCATAAAGTGCTGCAAATATCACTTTGAACTTCTAAATTAAGCAGTTATTGTTTAAAATAATCATTTTGAACATGGATTTTAATTATTCTAACAATTTTTCTAAAAAAATAGTTTAAAAGCCCACAAATTTATTTTTTTCTCTCGTAATATAATTGTATAAAATTTTTCTGTAATGAACAATCGTTTTGAATGTTTTGGATAAATTTTATATGATTTTATCTATATTAATATATAAGAATATTTAAATAAATATATAATTGCGGGTAGCGAGTATCTATGGGTATAGGTACCATGATACCCATACTTGCCCCATTAATAAATGGGTAGCAAATATACTTGTTTAGTGTATCGCAGGTACTCATTTAAAGTATTCATTTTCTACTTATGGAGGATTTTATCAGCGGATATCTATGGGTGCAGAATTTTTTTGTCATCCCTAGTCCCAATGGCCAAGTTAGCACCTTGAGCTAGGATAAATCACACAAATTGACTTGGTAACCCTAATGCCTACTCAACATCACTAGGATTGGTGGAGTGTATACCTCTGATGGGCATGAGGCCTTTCCCTCGAGCATGATGATTATGACATGGGTGTTTGTACCTTATAAGGGGTTATACGAACTCCCAGTCACTTCCTAGTGATTCCTAATGGTTAAGGTGAATCATTAGAGATAGGTATAGATCCATATGTCAAGTAAAGGTTTGTGATTGAGTAATAATAACGTAGGTCAAACCCTAGGATTTCCTATGGTTGATTGTTTAATAATTGTGTGTTAAGTTTTAAAACCTGTTAAGAAAATGACTAAGGCTTTTCAAAACCTCGCTCTATTTCTATTTCTTTTTATATATTATCGTGTTGTGATAGATGGAGTCATTTCATGAAACGATGAACATCCACATATCTTACAGTCCTTAAGGATACGAGATTTATGATCCTGCCACTCAGTACTCTACGTATTTGGGACATGTTACCTTTATGTTCATGTCACCTATTCCCAACATTTTCCTTCCTATGGCGCAGCTGACTATTCCCAATGTTTCCCACCACCCCTAATGGCTATGTTAGAGGAGTACTGTAACATCCCGGGCGCTGACGAGGGCGGGGAGTGATCGCCGGTGCAAAAGAGATGAGGCACGGACAATGAGCAGCTCTGGCAGGCTTCCAGCGGGAGGGGTACATGAATGAATCGAATACACACCTGAACGAGAGGGATCCAGAGGCTATGCAGGTATGGGACTGTACAGTTGAGGATAGCTTAAAAAGGAATTAATAAGTGCTACCTATACCAACAAGATGCATCTACTTTTCGGTTAGCCCGTCACTTAAGAACTCCATAGTTAAGCATGCTTGACTTGGAGCAATTTAGGGATGGGTGACCTACTGGGAAGTTTCCCGGGAAGCGTGTGAGTGAGGACAAAGCACGCTGAAAAGTCTTGTGTTGGTTTGTGGGGACAGTCACAAATCCTGCAAGCGGCCGGGCGTTACAAAGTGGTATCAGAGTAGGGCCTTTCTCCCAGTACGGTGTGGTTTGAGGACGAACCAAGCGAGAAACTGGTGGGCATGTAACATCCCGGGCGCTGACGAGGGCGGGGGAGTGATTGCCGGTGTAAAAGAGATGAGGCACGGACAATGAGCGGCTCCTGCAGGCTTCCAGCGGAGGGGTTACATGAATGAATCGAATACACACCTGAACGAGAGGGATCCAGAGGCTGTGCAGGTATGGGACTGTACAGTTGAGGATAACTCAAAAAGGAATTAATAAGTGCTACCTATACCAACAAGATGCATCTACTTTTCGGTAGCCTGTCACTTAAGAACTCCATAGTTAAGCGTGCTTGACTTGGAGCAATTAGGGATGGGTGACCTACTGGGAAGTTTCCCGGAAGCGTGTGAGTGAGGACAAAGCACGCTGAAAAGTCTTGTGTTGGTTTGTGGGGACAGTCACAGATCCTGCAAGCGGCCGGGCGTTACAAGTACAATTGTCCCCACCTCTACCAACAGATGCCAATATGGTTGATGCCCCTTTTTCACACATAGACGATGACCCTAATATTGTTATTGTGGCAATTTTAGTTCCTTATCTCCAGTTCTACGAGCCATTATTCAAGATCTCGGTGCAGCCTAACTCTACTGACTCTTCATTAAGACCTTCATACCATCTAAGCGAGGATTTTGGATGGAACTCCTCTTCCTTGGAGATTAGTAGTGTTGGTAGTTTTGATGGCTTTGGCTAGCTGCCTAATAGTCATGCTGTTTTGGATGATGATGACAAGAAGATGATGGATTCGAAGGATATATAGATGATAGATTCCAAGGATTCCTAGTGAGGATGGCTACTGCTAGTGATTTTTTGTAGACCTTATAAGTTTGGGGAGTTCTAGTATAAATATATATTGCTATAACAAGGTCATGTGTTTGTACATATACGGGCAGGTAGTTATGATGACTTTTGATGTATTTCTAATGTATTTTGTCTATATGTATTTGGATGTCTATACTTAATGATTTATTTTAGATTTGATGCATACACACACACGCATGTAGTGACATTTATTTTATAATCATAGTTCTTTATATACTGGCTTTATAATTTATTAACATTTGCAAAAAATAAATATGAAAAAGTTTTGAATAAAGACGAGGTTTTCTAATAATTGAATTAATTAAATAGTTAATTTAAACAACCACATAACTTAATATAATGGGCATTTTCATTTATATTTGATTTTGTTATCTCCTCTGGTCCCCTTTTGTGACACTCATTCATATTAGACACAACTCAGATGTATTTAATTACTTATTTAGTTATTTAATTTAAATTTAACAAAATTATTGGAAATTTTTTCACATTTTATTTTACGTATGATCATCCCTCAGACTTTTTAAAGTAGATAAATGATAAGTAAAATAAAATTTGGAAATGGGAGTCAAAGATAAAGAAAATAAAACATAGCATATAAGTCATAGTTAGAACCAAGTACATGGAGATTTTTGAGTACATCTAAAACCAGATACAACTGAAACTAAATTGAAATATATCCGAAGTCAGGAAATAAGGGAAATTAAAAAAGTATGTCAAGAGACACCAACCACCCCACTTACATACATCAAAAAAATATCCTAATTAGAGTAGTATCTATAAATCTAATCCCAGTCCCTATATACAAAAGTGCTAGTTGGAGTCGTCGGAAGTTGGCTATGAACATGTCCACTAGGCATCCTATAAGGTAACCCAGCACTAGAAAAAGCAGATGACAATGAAGAATGTAACATCTTGTTTTTCCTAATGCATGATATGTAATTTAGGTAATTAAAAGAAATAAATGAATTGTTGTTATGTATGGTATGAGGTATGTGGTGATAGTTATGTATTGTATGTTTGAAATTTTGGTTTGAAATTAAGAAACTTGAGATATGTATTTGAGCCAATTTGGCTGTGTTGAGAGTGTGATTTTGAGAGAAAAATAGTTGAGTTAAACTAGTTATGAGATAAAGGGAGTGGTTTGGTGAGATTTGGGCTTCAGTTGACCAAAAGTCCGTGTAAGAGCTCTAGGTGGTCAAGTATAAAAGGAGGGAGGAGGAACTTTTCCCCTCATTTTCTCACATTCTCTTTCTCTCTCTAAACTTTCTTGGGTTTTGAGGGTGCCAAAAGGTTTTTAAGTCTAGCTTAGTATTTGTGGCGAGAAAATGAGCAGTTTTTCGAAGGTTTTGGCTTAAGACACCAATCCTCAAGGATCCTAAATTCAAATTTATGGATTTCTAGAGGTAGGGAAAGCTTACTTATGCTATAATTTGGCTGGTTGAGTATTGTTAATTGAGATTCTTGCATTAATTTGTATTGAAAACTAATTAGATTGGATTTATATTGAATATATGTTCAAAATGGGTTTTGACTAAATTTGGATGATTCGTTAGTGTGTGTGGTTTTGTGTGAAAAACTTTGATGAAATTATTGATCTTGGATGAGGGATGAACCTGTGGAACCTTGTTGGAATTAGATTAGAGTACAGATGAGAGAAAATATTTGATTTTGGGGTTTTGCTCAAAGGGAGTCATTGAGCGACCTAGGGCCTCGCTGAGCGAGAGTGCCTTGAAACTAAGGAAAACTTATCGGTTTGAAGGTTCGTTGAGCGATCACTATTGTCGCTAAGCGAATGTTCTTGGAATAGGATGAATGAGTGAAGGAATGAGGTGATTCACTAAGAAAAAATCATTTTGCTGAGCAAGTGATCGTATAGATTCTGGAAATTTTCTAGAAAGTGGTTCGCTGAGCGAGTAGAATTCTCACTAAGTGAGGGATGACTATACAGAGTGTTCGCTAAGCGAGACTTGTCTTCGCTGAGCGAATAGGAGCCCTACAGGTTCATAGCTCTTTGTTATAAGTGTCTCGTTGAGCGAAACATATGTTCGTTGAGCGAGAATTATATCTAAGACTTAGCTGCTCTCTATAGTGGCTATGCATTGAGCGATGCTCATGTTCGCTGAGCCAGGGGTGAGAAGGAGGATTGGATTCTCTAAGCAACCCCTATTATCATTGAGCGAGAACTCTAGTTACAAAGAAAAGGTGGTCTCTAAAGTTGGGTTCGCTAAGCAAAACTTATACTCGTTGAGCAAGGACCTTCTAAAGAGAGGGTGTGCAAAAGTACTCGTTGAGCGAGTGTATAGGTCACTGAGTGAGCGCATTTTCCTACTATATTGTATGAAAAATTGTAAGAAAATAGTAGTTAGGTGGAAGGTTGCCTAAGAAGGAACACCCACTAGTTGTAGTATGTCATAATGGTGAAATATCTTACAAATGGTGTTGGTTGCTTAGAAAGGACCTTACCCAAGACGTGTGAGATATTTCATGAGATATGTGTTGCCTGGATGGAGCCTTATCTATTGACCATGCAAGAGGCTAGATTGGACCTGCATGGGGTTGATAGTGACTGTTAAACCACAAGTGGTGCTGAGTAGGCCACGTGGTATGATGACATACATACATGTGTGTGTGTGTGTGCGTGTGTGTGTGTGTGGATATTGACGAATGATTGTGGTTGAGTTGTTGTTGTGGCTCATGCATACATGCATATGTTGTTAGCTGAGGTTGTATGAGCCTCATACCGTATGTGGGTAGGCATGGAAGTTAGGAGTGAACGGAGTTGCGGTTCAGACGAGCCTCCAACCTAGTGCCTGGATAAGAAGTAGGGTCTAAAAGATAGGCTTAAAGGATGAGTAGATGGGAAGGGACGAAGGTAGTGTAGGTCTTGTGTTGCGTATACCACCACCCACATTCACTTATCTTGAAAACCATAAGCTTATCTTGACCAGAGTTTTGGCAATCCCTAAATGATGCTTAGAAGGCCATGGTATGGGATAAGACCTGGTTGATTGCTTGGAATGTAGAAATCTCTCGAGAGTCGTGTCATTCATTCATTAACATGTCGGGGTTGAAAGTGTAACACCTGTTGTCCTAATATGTGACTTAATGTTGTGATGAGTAAAAAGTGGAAATTAAATATGTAATCAAGGTGATTAAAAGAAATAAATGAATTGTTATTATATATGGTTTGTTGAATGTGATGATGGTTGTATGTCGTTTGTTTGAAATTCGGGTTTGAATTTGGAAAACATGAGATATATGTTTGAGCCAATATAGGTGTTTTAAGAGAAAAATAGTTAAGTTAAACCAGTTTTGAGATAAGAGTAGTGGTTTGGCGAGATTTGGGCTCTAGTTGGCCAAAAGTTTAAGTGAGAGCTCTGAGTGGTTAACTATAAAAGGAGGAAAGGGTGGGGGAGAGTCCTTCTTCCCTCATTCTCCTTTTCTCTCATCTCTTCATTCTCTCTCTATTTTTCTAAGATTTCTTGAGTTTGTAAGGTTGTAAAAAGAGTTATAAGCTTAGTTCATTGCTTGTGGTAAGAGGAGGAATAAATTTGTGGAAGATTTGGCTCAAGACAACAGATTCTTAAGGAACCTAAATCCCGATTTGGAAGCTTTTAGAGATAAGGGAAGCTTACTCCTGCTTGATTCAATGTTTGTGGTTGTTGATATGTTAATTTAATGCTTTAGAATCGTTTGATTTTGGTGAAAATCTTATGTATATAAGTTTTGATATGAAATGGGTTTTAGAAAGGGATTTTGAGATTTAATAATGATTGATGGATAAAATTGTTATATAATCAATTAGAAAGGTACTACAAGTGATTAAAAGTGTTTTGAGATGCTTGTTGTTGAGTGATTTGGTCAAAAATAGATGTTGGTTTTGGATTTGCGAATAAAACGATTGAAAATTGTGTCCTAGCGATTGATAGCTTGCTCAACGACGAAAATTCTCATTTAGCGACTGATTTTGAGGTTGCTGGAAGTTGAGCTCTTGCTTAGCGACGAATTTTGAGGTCGTTGGAAGTCTATTTACTCAACAAGTGAAATGCTCACTTAGCGACGGTCGCTTAACGATGAAAGTTGATGCTCTCTATTAAGTCATTCACTTAGTGACGAAAAAGCTCACTCAGCAACAAATATCTCGCTTAGTGATAGAAATGCTTGCTGAGCAAGAGAAAAATAGAGTTTTCTCTTCTTTCTTATTATTTTGATTGGTTGTTAATGACTTTATTGATTCTTATGTATATCAAATATATATTTTAAGTTAATTGGATGTTTAAATGGCTTCCTAAACTAGTTTTTGGGTTTTTTCCTTGTAATGATTGTTGTGGTTGAGTTGATGGTTGCGATGATATGTTGATACATATATATATAATATGATGATTGTTGTGGTAGAGTTGATTATTGTGGTGATACATGCATTGGTATGCATATGTTGGCGGCAGAGGTAGCTGACGATGGACCTCATGCTGTAGTACGGATTGGCAATTGAGGTAGCTAACGATGAGCCTCATGTTGTGGTGCTGAGTAGGCCACATGGTATCATGTTGATATATGTGTGTGTGTGTGTGTATGGTGATTGATGAATAATTGTGGTTGAGTTGTTGTTGTGGATCATGCATACATACATGTGTGAGTTGAGGTTGTGTGGGCCTCAAGCTGTGGTGTGGGCAGGCATGTAAAGTGAATGGTGACCAGAGTTGGAACTCAGATGGGTCTAAAGGGTGACCAGAGTTGGAACTTAAATGGGCCTGGAGATGGACTCCCAACCTAGTGCTTACGCCTGGAATGTAGAAATTTCTTGAGAGTCGTGTCATTCATTCATTAACATGTAATGGGTTGACAGCATGGTATGGTTTTTTGTGATGTATATGAATCTCTTCTTGATGCATTGACTTCTTTATTAAGTATGTTGATGGAGTGAGGATATGAATTTTATATATACTATGTTGGTTTTTATATCGTAAGCTTACCCTTGCCTTATTTTTGTTTTAGGTTTGTCTTGTTATGGCTATTGTTGTTATTGTGGTGATCATGTGATGTTGTGACTGTGATGATCACATCGTTTGGTGTAGGAGTAGAGGGCAAAGCTTCAGTAGACCCAGCTTCTCACTGTTGATGCTTGGAGGTCTCAGTAGGGATGGTAGAAGACCCATATGGGTGGAGTTTTGCTAAAAGCTCTTTTAATTCTTTTTCTTTGGGTTGATGTATTTGTTGTATAAATGACCAACTATAGGAAGTTTGCATTTTGTATCTCTCCTTTGGTTTTATATAACTTAACTTATATATATTATTGTTTCATATCTGATTATATACATATATACTTTATGGTATGAGATTATAAAAAAATGTTGAATTATTTATTTATGAACATCTTAGTAATATATAAAGTAGTAAATGGCACTATAGTGATAGAAGGTCATTACAAAAAGTGTGGTGTGTTCTATTGTAATGTATGTAAACCCACTTTTGGACAAATTGGATTTCCATATTGGTATGTTGATGGTTTGATTATATTAGATTGCATAGTATATGTTGGTTTTATTTTCTAAGCTTACCCTTGCCTTGTCGTTTTGTTTTGTGTTGTCATGGTTGCTATTGTTGCTGGTGTGGTTATATGTGTTATTATGACTATGCTGATCACGTCATTTTGACATGACAGTAGAGGGAGAGGCTTTAGCAGATTTGGCTTCCCACAACTAATGGTGGAAGACCTAGTGAAAGTTTGAAGGCCTTTTTGGGGTGGACCTTTGGGAAGATCTTTTTGATGTTTTCTTTTGTATTGGCTATATAGTTGACCAGCTATAGGGAGTTTTGTTTTTGTATCTCTCCCTTGGAGTTGTATATATACTTACTTGTATATTATATTGTTTTATATCATGTAGGTATATTTTACCTTATATATACGATGTTGTAATGATATTTAATGTTAATACTTAGGTATCTTAGTAAAGTAACAACATGTATGGATTACTGTAGCGACAGAGGGTCATTATAAAGAATGTCAGCCGTTAGCCATGCCAACCTGGTATTCAACCATAGGTGAATCCACAGGTGACTCAGCTAAGATGACCTCCATTGGAGATCCCTTAGGATCCTCTATGACAGTTGTATAGTAGGTGGCAAATCCAAATGCAGCTACTCGACAAGTGGAGCAAAATTTAAGTAGAGGGCCATGAATGGCATAGCAGGTCCTCAGGTGGCAAAGGTGGTGCAAGAGGAACGTACTTGAAATATGGCAGCAATGATGAAGACGAAATGTTAATGACATGGGAGGCATGTGCACCTTGGAGTGGGGGACAAAAATTTGACTATGATGAAGCGTCGAAAGTTAAGTAATTGGTCACTTCATCATAGTACCATGTCCCCTGATGCCCGTAGTTAATGTGCATGCTAAACAGGATGGGTAAGGATATCATCTTCAAGTATCATTGTAATTAATCATGCATATAGAAAAGATAGAGAAGTGAGGTGATTTTATTCTTAAAATCACTTTCACGTAGATAATAGGGCATCCTACAGTCATTCATAGATAAAATATAGTTGACAATAAAGAAAAAGAAAACCTAGGGTTCATCTAAGTTATAATAACTACCTTTGACATTAAATAAATCCACACTTCCCATAAAATTGGGAAATGGTTGGGAAAACATAAACCTCTCTCAAAGTCTTTAACATGGTACAATCTTTGTCATCACTAAGGAATAGAGCAATAGCTCATGACATTCATAGTCCACTTAAAGGTATAGTTTTCATACCAACCCTGGAATGTTGAGTAGTTGCCAGGATTATCAAGCTTGATTAGGTGAATATCCTAACTTAAGAGTGCTACCTTAGTCATTGAGACCTTCATCGCTCGACACTTTATTCCCAAGACCTCTGTAAGTGGGTCCTTACTTTTCATTCCTTAGCATGTTATCTGTGACTTCCCATTACGAGTATCATGCCACTACACGTCCCTCGCATCATAGTACTCTATCTATTAATCACTACCATTATTTGATACCCATAACTTGGATAAAGGTTTCCTTGGTCTCAATGCATTGAGCATTAGTATAGTCCCTCCTTAATATCTCTGCCTCTTATTGCAGAGGTTAAGTCTCGCAACAGTATAATAAATTAAAATCACAATAATAGATACACATGCAATCAATAAAAGGAAACTTAATAATTCAACTATCTAATTTTATTTTAACCTAATTACTTTAAGCACCTAATTTAAGAATTAAATTTGTTTGGAAAATCCTAAATTAGATACTAATAATTTAGACTTGATTATTAAAATCCTTAATTTAAGTATGGCTTAGGTACTTAATCAAGAGTTTAACTAGTTTAATTAAGATTCAATGTATAATTGATTTTGCATTATAAGGGCCAAATTACTTAGAGGTACCTAAGTATCATAATTGATTCATTTTATCAAAGCTAAATGTTGGCAAATTAGTCATTATTCAAATTAGGTAGACCAAGTTACTTGTGTGTCATTAAAACTAAGCCTTTATAACCAAATTACAAGAATCCTTTATAATTAAATGAAAATAGAATAGTT
This sequence comes from Spatholobus suberectus, assembly GCA_004329165.1. Taxonomy (NCBI): domain Eukaryota; kingdom Viridiplantae; phylum Streptophyta; class Magnoliopsida; order Fabales; family Fabaceae; genus Spatholobus; species Spatholobus suberectus. The sequence goes on along the minus strand of CM014730.1, from coordinate 2,616,676 downwards.
ATATTTCTTAGGAAAAATATGTTTAAATTTCATTAAAAAATCCCCATTAAGGCTCTAAGTGCCAAAAACATGGTATTTTACAAAGTTAGAAAAAGTGCACATGCTTTAATTCAAAAATAGAATTCTAGTGGTAGCAGCTTCATGTCTTGGATTTGAAATTCATGTTGGATGGGTAATTGATTTTTGTTTGACATGATCCATAGTTTGTTGAAAAGGAAATTTTGTCTAGTTTCTAAATTATTAAAAATTATCTAAAGCAAAAATATACAAAAATAGATTAAAAAAATGAAAATATAGAAGGGTCAAAGTACCTTACTACAAAACCAATGGCTCTATTATGCCATTTTTGCTTCTCATTTCAATTTTCTAGTAACCAAACTGCTTATTTTTAGAAAGTGCATTGAAAAACCTTTCCAAAAAGTCCAATATCTTTCAAACTAGAATCCACATGATTTATTGTGATTTTCCAAAATTTATAGTTTTCAAAAGGTGCTTCTAGGTAGAAAAGTTCACAACTTTTGGATTTTAATAATTATTAAAAATAGTAAATGAAAGTAAACATAGGCAAACTTTATATATTTGGAAAGCTTACTAAGTCTATTTTGTAGTTGTTCTAAGAGTCTTAGAAAACATACAACCTAACCTTCTAAAATCCCATTTATGTACAAACTACCAGTCAGCATTTTCAAAAAGCAATCCTAAATTCCAAATATGTAATTTTGTCATTTCTAAACGTTTTTAAGCACTTCTTGGGTCCATTTTGGAGAAAATTTTGTCTAGTTTTGAACATAAAAAACAAGCACTTAAAAATATTAAGTATAACTGGAGATATGGTAAAAAAAAGTGAGTGATGTCTAGACAGAAAACAAAAATAACTTACTAGACATCAAGCCTTCCTTCATAAAAAGACATTTTCTTATCCAAGTTTCATTTTAGTACTCAAACCATAAAAACACAAAGGAACAAACATATCTTTAAAATTGTTTAGGTTTTAGATTAGGTGAAGAGAAGAATTTCTCCACGTTACATTTATTTTCCCCAAAAATTGTGAGCTCAAAAATGGTTAAGATTAAGCGCATGTTTGGTTTTGATTTGAAAACTCACGTATGGCACGTCAATTCCACGTCCAACCCTAAAGCTACTCTTTGTAGCTTCCAAAAGTCACGTAATTTACATGCATTTAAAGTGAAAAATGTAGAACCAAACACACACTAAATCTTTTTATTCTTAACTTGTCTTAGTGCTTAAAAAGATTCATACTTTAGGTCCTTTGTTGATGAATCAAGAAGAGGTGAGGTTTCAAACTTGTCTTTAAAAAGTGACCATCTATTGAATCCCCCTTGAAAGGACTTAAAGTCATGACTTTGAGGAAACTCCAAGCTTCAAGCTTTCTTTTTTGGTCTCACTAAGTTGCTTATAAGAATTTTTGTGGCTTTCCTTTATTTTTACTCCTAGATGTGGCACTCTTAGTGCCTTAACCAAGTTCTTTACCAATTTTATTAAGCCATCCAACATAAAACAAGATCACAAGAACATGGTAACAAGAAGGTATTAAGATAATAAAGCTAATACAACAATATTGATGGACAACAACATATAGTAAAAGGAAGCATAAAATGACAAGAAAATTAAGGGCTTTAGGGGTAAAACCCACCCAAAAGCATCTATATGAAAGTAAACAATCAAGAACAACCTCACTCTCCCATACCTCACGTGAAGCTTGAAGAAGGAGAGAAAGGTTAGCATTTGAAGCTACTAGAATGGTGGTTGTGGTGGTCTTGGATGAAGGTTGAAGGAGGAAGAGAAATAGTAGCTCTTTGTGTTTGAAAATTTTCAAATGGACTTGGGGAGAGAGGAAGAGTGATTTGGCTAGGTTGGGGGGGGGGGGGGGGCAGAGGGAGGGAAAGAAGGTGACGAAAGCTAACCCCCAAGTAGCCATTATATAAGGGAGGGAGTGGGATGGGTTGTCACTTGAAAAGGTGTTATAAAAGTAAGCCTAGTTTTCCTATTTTCTTTTTGTATTTCTCTTTTTCCAACATGAAAAAAATTTAGGGGAGTGGGTCTACAGAGCAAGGCTAGGTGAGTCTTTGCATTTCATTTTCTCTGTAGACGAATCAATTAATATTGATAAAAGGTGACTTAAACTTTAGTATTTTGATTTTCATAGCAAATAAATGAAATTTTCATCAAAATTTTGTGAGCACTTTAATTAATAATTAAAAATAGTTTTAAAATTTAAAATTAATTTTATATAATTTTTTCAAATTTTTAAGCATTAAATTGGTATTTTTGAGTTAAAATTAATAGAAATTTCATTTTAACCCAAATTTTTTAAAAATTTTACAAAAATTATAAAATTAAATATCTAATCCAAAAATGAACTAAGAATATTCATTTTGCCTCTTCCATATGTCAAACTTATACTGGCTATAGTTTTAACAAACAATGGAGGATAGTTTGGTCATTTTTCACAAAAATTTCAAAATTATATTTTAATATATATAACATGTTTCTAAGCTCAAAATGACAATTTATAGTCATTTAGACCTTTCCTACATGTTAACCCTAGGTGTAGAGGAATTAAGAGTAATTGTGACTTTCTTAATTCCCTAGTCTTATCAGAGGTGATTTCATAGATATCAAGAATTAAGTATGATACTAAAATAAGCATGTTACACCTTTGATGAAGCTATTGATCGAGACGTTTTAACTTCATCTTCTAGTTTCGTAATATTTTGAGTTATAGCTTCTTTAACAACAATTACTTTGTTTAAATAAGATTATAAGTAATGTCCATCCTATACAAAATGAAATTAATTATAGAAAGTTTTAAAAAAAGTTAACAATATTATCATAACTTTTTTTAAAATAATATTTATTAATTAATTTTTATAAAATTGATGTGAGTTAAAAAAAAGAGTTTATAATGAAGACAAATTTATATTAAAATAAATTTATTTTTATAGTCTGTATGAAAAAATAGTATAGCGTTTTAAATAATTAACTTCTTTTTGGTAATACTTGAATAGTTCATTTCACAAAGACACAAATTATGCTATAATTTTTTTGTGATGTTATAAATACTTTACCATTTGAGAAGTCTATACTATTTCTAGATTCAAAAAAACATTTATATCACTTGTAAAAGTTTAATAAAATTTAAATAATTAAATTAAGTAAAATTGAAATTACTAATTTAACCCTAAAAATTAATGTAATTTAATTTCCTGATTTTCTTTAATATAAGATTTTAGAATAAATATACACCTAATATTTGTAATTATTTTAAATTTATATTAAATCTTGAGTATGGTAAATTGTTATTCCGTTAAAACGGCGCATTTACTTTCCAATTTTTATTTTTCACAATCCTTTAAAACTGCTTTTCTATATTTTAGATACTTGAAAATTGATAATTTTAGAATTACTAATTTAACCCCAATTTTAAAATCATTAATTTATATCATTTTTTATTTCACTATTACCTAATTATTAAATTACTCTAGTTCTGGGCAAAAAAAGTGCACCAAAATTTCCTTTCTTTATTATAAAAGATAAAAATAAAGATTGATATATGAACAAATATAAGTTGACTAAAAGAATATACCATTATGTGTGTGGATCATCTGGCGCGGGGTTTTTCCAGCTTAACCAATGGTTTTGAGTTTTAGCCTTAGATATGTAACTACGTTAAATACCTAGAAGGAGAGCTTTGTTGGCCATAGTGGTCTTACCTAGCTTGAATAGGATTGCCTCTTGTGGATGATAGCTGTGGTGTATACCAAAAAAAGGGTTGACTAAAAGAATATGATCGCATTTATAATATGATATATGCATCAATATCAAACATATAACCAACATGTTGTTTGTTTGAGTGAAACTGGGTTCGAATTCTTTAAGTAAGATTCCGATAGTTGGGAGAAGAGATCCTACTAAAGGTTACCAACTAGGTTTCTCAACAAAAATTAATTATTGATAAAATCGGTAAATATTTCACACCACTAATTAACATGATAACCCCAAATATCACACATATAAAATTGAATAATGTTGAGGTGATTCTCAAGCATTGGTAAATGGAATATCAACATTTGTTTTAAACTCAAAATTGAATCTCTTTAATTACGTACTGCTATTGGTTAATATATCCTAATTTGACAAAATTATATTTTGCAAAATTAATGATATATAAATTTCCCTTAAATTTATATGTTTTAGTTAATGATATTAGTTATATATTATTAATTCAGTTCAAAATCAGATTTGACTGAAAGTTGACAATTCGGTTCAAAATATAAAAATTGACACGTATCAAAATTTTAGTTGTTTAATTTTTGCCTCTACTCTTTTTAATTTTTGTTTTATTATAATTAATCATATGATATAAAATTAATGCAATATAAAATTTAATAAAATTTATTCGAATTCAAATTCTCCATCAATCTACTTCATTCTCTCTTCCACTTCATTCTCTTTATTTATTTTTTGAAGTTTTGTTTTTTGGTTTTATCCCTTAAAAAAATACAATCTTTTATGAAACTATAAATTCACTATTTTGTTATTGCCACCACTAATAATTTATTTTTTAAAAATAAATAATAATTATTATTATTACACATATCAAGATAAAGACATAAATTTTAAAATTATAAAATTTATATATTTAATCAAATAAATTACATACCTTATAATTGAAAATACAAAAAGTGTAAAGTAGAGAGTTCAAATATATAAAAATAGTGAGAACAAAATACAAAAATTTAAAGTATTTACTTATAATAGTCAATGGGTGTATTTGTATACCCTCAACTATAGGTTTGCTACTAGATGATGAGATTTTTTTTTTTGGTTTTTGGTTCTACTTTATCATAAAATATCTAACTAATAGAATAAGTTTTTTATATTATTTAATTAATTTTGTTCTATTTTATTATATAAATTTAATTTTGATATATTATTAGTATAAATATTTTTATATTATTATTCAATTAAAAATAATTTAAATATGATATTAAAAATAATTATTACAAAAATTAATATTTTTAAATCACATAAGAATTCATAATTAAATAACAATAAGAGTATATTTTTTACATTTTCAATCCATTTTAATTAATTTTTTATTATATTCTATTATGTTCTATTTCTTTTAAGTTTATTTTTTATACACTATTTTTACATCGTCACAAACATATGTCAAGAGTAAAGTAAGTAATACTTTTGCTTCTACCTTATTTGGGCGAATTCACATGAAAATGTAGATCCTCAAAGCAAATCCAAACCAAACACTTACTAAAACAAAGTATAAAAAACTTTTTACAATTTTTTCTTTAAATTAAATCTATTTCATTTTCATCTACCAATATATATATAAGGACAAACTTATATACACTTTCATGTATTGTTAATGTTATTCTTTAATTAAAATTAAAGTTTCAACCAATAATTCATGAAATAAAAGATTTTCTTAAATGTCAATATAAAATCGAGATAAAATTTCAATTTTAATGAAAGAACAACCTAATGATACCTATAAAACTACACCTAAGTCTTGTCCCATATTCCAAATAATGACATCGGAGCTTTTTCAGAGGTGTTATCTGCCTTTGATGAAAGGGTAGAAGAAATGTAGAACAAAAATTAACCTTCAAAATATGCTGCATTTTATGGAAGAAAGTGGTGACCGTTCAATGAATAAGAAATCGGTACAATCAATATTGCACCCCTTGGAATGGTGCTCTGAAAGCACTATCTCGGGAACGAAGTTTGAGACCCCCCCTCCTTTAATAGCCTTAAACAACTGTTTCAGTTTTTTCCTTTTAACTTTTGGTATGTAATATTTGATACATAATATAATATTAAAATATAATGTTACAGAAAAATTAATGTCGTCGTTAATGTTTCAATATATATTAAAAGTATTTAACTTTCACATAAAAGAAACAAATATATAATTTTAACTTTTACGTAAAAGAAAAAAATAACTTCAAAGTATTTATAATATTTCTTAATATACAATTTTATTCAAATATTTTTAAAATAGTTAAAAACTATAAAATAATTTATCAAAAATCATTTAAAAATTATAAAAGAATTTATAAAAAATCAGACAAATAAATTATAACAAAAAATTAATAATCAGGAAGTATAAATAAAATAATAGTATAAAATAAAAATAATACCATAAATAAAATAATATTGTAAAGCTTTATAATATTAAATATTTTTTACAAACACAAAATAATTTTTTTATTTTTAAAAGGCTTATTTCTTATATGATAAGTCTTCAAAATATAAAATTGATGCGAAATAAATGTTTAAAAAATTAAGTAATAATTTAGCCTATTTCTAACTATGCCTTTCGAAACAATCTTCAGATTCAAGTTATCCAGAGTAGAAAAATAATTATCTCCTAAAACAATAAAATAATATTATAATTTATATTTAATATTTAAAATAATAATAAAAATATTGATTAATATTTATAATATAAAAATATTATTAGAATTAGAATTAGAATTTTACTTCAATAATTCACGTATTAAAAAAATTTATTAAGTGTTAATGTAAATTATTGTAATAAAATTTCCATTTTAACCAAAAAAAAAAAAACTCGTAGTACCCACAAAACTTCGTTGATCTTTTCCCATATTCCAAAAAGACAAAATATAAATATATTTTAAGTATTGTTGGTGCTATTTTTTAATTAGAATTAGAGATTAATTTCACTAATCTATATAGTAAAAACATGTATTAAAAGATTTTGTAAATTATGAAAATAAATTTTAATTTTAATTATAAAATAACACCAACAATACTTAAAATCTGTACTTAATTTTAATTATAAAATAACACCAACAATATTTAAGATCTGTATTTAAATTTTGTCTATTTCAAAATAACATCGGAAAGTGGCGAAAGTGCTAAACCCATACAATCGGGCGTCATTTTGAAATTGTTGGCGAAAATTTCCCGCCTTTGCTGAGCCACCCAGACACGGCAATCAAAACCCACAAAACCCCATTATTATATTATTCGAAATTCAAATTCTCCGTCCGTCCACTTCACTCTCTCTTCCACTTCCTCCCTCAAACACAACCAAACGCCGCCGTTCCGATCTCCAAACCCCTTTCCCTCGCGATGCACATCAAGGAGATTTGTCTGGAAGGGTTCAAGTCCTACGCGACCCGCACCGTGGTTCCGGGCTTCGACCCCTTCTTCAACGCCATCACCGGCCTCAACGGTTCCGGCAAATCGAACATTCTCGACTCCATCTGCTTCGTCCTTGGCATCACCAACTTGCAGCAGGTTAGGGCTTCCAACCTTCAGGAACTCGTCTACAAACAGGGCCAAGCCGGAATCACCAAAGCCACCGTCTCCATCGTCTTCGATAACTTCGATAGGTCGCGAAGCCCTCTCGGATACGAAGGCCATTCGGAGATCACAGTAACAAGACAGGTTCTCTCTGTTTTTGTTTTTTTTTAGTTCTTAATTTTTTATTTTTTTATTGGTGTACAATGATGACGATGAAATTTGAACCTATGACCGTCATCGTACAAATTATCCAAACCTCTCACTACTAGGCGGACCTTAGTGTGTTAATTTTTTCAGTTTTGTCTCTAGATTTCAGGTTTATTTGTCTCTGGAGCTTTGATTTTCCAATTGGAGGTTATATTTAAGCTTTGTATGATCAACTTTGCGATTTTTTGTTGAAGTGCTGTTTATTTATTGTTTTTGTTTGATAATTAACGTTAAAAATTAAGTTATTATTTAAAATTAAATAAATTAGGTTTTCTTCTTATTCTGTTTTTTTTTTTAAAGTATTTTCTATGGTTTTATCACTAAATTTCAGGATTATTTGCCTCTGATGCTATGTGTTTCCTTTTTTAGACTGCCTTTGGTTGAGAGGAAGGAAAGTGAGGGGGAGAGAGGATTTTTACATTTGAATTGAAGAGAAAATGGAAGGAAGGGAAAATTTGAGTTTTTATTTCTAACAGTCAAATTTTCTCTTCCTTTTTGTTTGATAATTAACATTAAAAAAATTAAGTTCTATTTGAAATGATATAAATCCGGTTTTCTTTCTGTATTTTTAAGTTTTTTTTGGTTTTATCTTTAAATTTCAGCTTTATTTGTCTCTGATGCTTTAGGTTATTTTTGCCACCAATCGTGGATTAAGTTTCCATTTTTAGGTTATTTTGGGGAAGAAATACTACGGGTAGAGTTTAATAGTTGCTTGAATTGAATTTTTGGCAACTAGTCGTGGATTAAGTTGTGTATGATCAAGTTTGCAATTTTTTTATTGAAGTACAATTTATTGTTTTGTTTGATAATTGACATTAAAAAAATTAGCTTAAATTATTATTTAAAATAAATAATTTAATAAAAATATACTTACAGTGTATATGTTTTTTTAATTTTTACAATGTCATCCAGTCTTAGATTGTCATCTATTAATTAAAATATACTTATAGTCATGTTTTTTACGTTGTCATCCGGTCATAGATTGTCATGTATGGTAAAATTGTATACTTTTGTTATAATTTTTTTAAAAGTCATACTTGGATTGAGTTTTAATTGGTTGACAATGTAAAAAATATTTATACTTACAGCTTGTCAAATTATGTTCTATGATAAAAAATAAAGCCTTTTGGGTTTTAAGTTTACAAGTTACTTGGATTGATTTACTGTCTCTCTCTTTTAAAATTTTAAGTGGTTATGTTATGTGTTGGGGTACAATGCAGATTGTGGTTGGGGGGAGGAACAAATATTTGATCAATGGGAAGCTTGCACAGCCTAGTCAAGTTCAGAACCTTTTTCATTCAGTGCAGCTAAATGTTAATAATCCACATTTCCTTATAATGCAAGGGCGCATCACCAAGGTTTTGAATATGAAACCGCCGGAGATATTGTCTATGCTTGAGGAAGCTGCGGGGACAAGAATGTACGAGACAAAGAAAGAGGCTGCTCTAAAAACACTTGAGAAGAAACAGAGTAAGGTTGATGAGATTAACAAGCTTCTTGACCAGGAGATACTGCCTGCTCTGGAGAAGTTAAGGAAAGAAAAGACACAGTACATGCAATGGGCTAATGGCAATGCTGAGTTGGATAGGCTGAGAAGATTTTGCATTGCTTATGAGTATGTTCAAGCGGAGAGGATTAAAGACAATGCTGTTTCTGAGGTGGAAGAAGTGAAAGCCAAGATAGCTGAGATTGATGATGTTGCTAAGACAAATCAGGTGGAAATAAAGGAAATGGAGGCCAAAATAGTTCAGTTGACTGCTGAAAAGGAAGCAAGCATGGGTGGAGAAATGAAATCTCTGTCAGAGAAGGTAGATGCACTTTCCCAGAATCTTGTGAGGGAGATGTCTGTACTAAATAATAAAGAAGACACTTTGAGGAGTGAAGAAGCCAACAAAGCAAATGTATGTTGACGATGTTCTGGATACATTGTTTGCTCAATTTCAAGATTAGTACTAAATTCTTATGCTACTGGTGTTTTGAAATATTTCTATTTTGTGAAGCTGATATTTGTTATTGAATCTTTGTGTTTTAAGATTGTTAAAAATATTGAAGAATTGAAGCAATCTGTAGAAGAGAAGGCCTCTGCTGTTAAAAAGGCTGAAGAGGGGGCGGCAGATCTTAAAAATAGAGTTGATGAGCTTACAAAGAGTCTAGAGGAGCATGAAAAAGAATACCAGGTAAAATAAGCATACACTGGCTTAAAGTTGTCCGGCTCTGTGAGGTCTATCAATGGGATTTCTCTTAGATTGAGGTGTTTATTTTATGGTGTTTCTCAAATTTTGACAGGGTGTTTTAGCTGGCAAGAGCAGTGGCAATGAGGAGAAATGCTTAGAGGATCAACTAAGGGATGCAAAAGTAGCAGTTGGGAGTGCTGAAACAGAATTGAAACAGCTGAAAGCCAAAATTAGCCATTGTGAAAAGGAACTGAAGGAGAAAACAAATCAATTAAGGTCAAAATATGAAGAAGCTAATGCTGTGGAAAATGAACTCAACACTAGGCAAATAGATGTGGAGAATGTTAGAATGGAGTTGGAGTCTCTTTCTTATAAAGAGGGTGAGATGGAAGCTTTACAAAAGGTTAGTTTGGTTTCTTTTTTGCTAGTTTCTTTCTAATGTAAAATGGTTTACAAGTGTTGTTTAAATAAATTCTCCTGTAAAATAACTTCTAGGAGCGTATGACTGAGATGGATTGTGTGCAAAAGTGGAAGGATGAAATACGCAATATTTCAGCATACTTGGCAAATGTCGATTTTACATACCATGATCCTGTCAAGAACTTTGATAGGTCAAAGGTGAAAGGTGTTGTTGCAAAACTCTTCAAAGTAAAGGATAGGTCCACAATGACTGCCCTTGAGGTTGGACAGCATGATAACTTCATTAACTTGTACTTAAATTTATTAATGAATATTCTTATATTATGCCCCGGAATATTACCATTTTCAGGTTGCAGCTGGTGGAAAGTTGTATAATGTTGTTGTTGACACAGAAAATACTGGAAAGCAACTACTACAGAATGGCAATCTTAAAAGGAGAGTGACAATTGTACCCCTGAACAAAATAAAATCCGATACTGTTCCCTCCAGAGTTCAACAAGCTGCTGATAGATTGGTTGGTCACTGCATTTTTTTTTAATTTTTTTAAATTACTTAACTTCTTATTTTTGGCTATGCTAGGAGCTGATGATTTTTGTTACTTTCATTTCAGGTGGGCAAGGGCAATGCTGTAGTAGCTCTTTCTTTGATTGATTATAAAAAGAATTGGAGGTTTGCTTCCTTGAATTTCAATTTATAATAATGCAATGGTATCTAATGCGTGTGAACTGAAATCATTTTCCATGCCAATTGAAATTTCTAATAATCTTCTCCACTTTTATTTTGTATTTTATCTTGCTGGCTGTCTTGACCAGCTGTCTGGAAATTTTGGCACCCAGATTGTAGTTTTCATTTAATGTTAAGCTACATTCTCTTCTAACTAAATTTTATATTTGTTCCTAGAGTGCAATGGAATATGTATTTGGTTCAACCTTTGTTTGCAAAACCATTCATGTTGCAAAGGAGGTAATGTGTGATGACCCTTTTTTCTGCCGAGTTACACTAAGCATTAAATTTATGATGTGGCATAAATCCTTTATTGATATTATGTATTCCACATGTTGCGTTTTAGGTCAGCATAGTGTTTTTCATATGCATTTCTTTACTAATAATGCATAACTTAAGAGCTTGATGGTCATTTCTATGACTAAGTATTTGGCAACTGTATGCTCAGTTCTCAATGTTTTTGTAACATACTATAATTTTATTACTGTACATTTACCTAATGTAAAATAGAAATGCTTTTTAAATTGACACACAATGTCTCTATTTAGCTTGGTGAGTTCTATTTGTTTCCACTATATGATATTTCATCTGTTTTTAGCTCTTACAATCATATTTGTCTAATCTGGCACATGATCATCTAGCTCGTATTTTCTCATTTTTTGTTGGATGTCCAATAGGTAGCATTTAATCCTCAGATTCACACCACAAGCGTCACTCTTGAAGGAGATATATTTCAGCCAAGTGGTCTTGTGACTGGTGGAAGCCGGAAGTATGGTGCTATCTAGTTTTTATCACTACAAATTTACAATTGTCACTGGAATGCACATATATCTCTTATTCTCTATCCAATGCACTGATTAGTAAAGCATAGAATATTGAGTTTTTGACAAGTTTACAGAATTTATATATTTTAACTTACAGGGTACTGTTCTCTACCAAGTGATGCAGTCACTTAGTTATTGAATGCTTGTATCTGATGACATTTTAAGCAATTGTAAATATATTTCTGGATATGGTGTGACGGGTTTGTTGTAACAGGGGAAGTGGTGATCTTTTGGGGCAACTTCATGCTTTGGCTGAGGCTGAATCAAAACTTTCAGTGCATCAAAGAAGGTTGTCAGAGATTGAGGCAAAGGTAGACTCTGAACACCCGTTTTTCCAGATTGATATGGGAACTTAGAAAACACAGTAATATATGATTTTACATTGTTAAACAAAATTTTATATTGATATTTTGTTTTATTTGTCTGTCACTGCATTTATAAATTTAAGGATAGGAATGATAAGCCTAATTAACTTGGGTTGGCGTTGGGGGTCAATTATTTGAAGTTAAGATGCTAGCTAGGTTTGTCATGTGTTGCATAGAAAGTTACCTCTTTACTATATTTAATGGTGGGGACTGGGAAGTCTCTATATAATGTTAGTATGCATTATCATCTATTTTTTTTATTATAACAAAAGTAATTCATTAGAGTAGTCACAGTAGTGAAAGATAGAAGTAAAGGGACAGAGGACAAACAAATCCTCCTATAGAAAGAAAATAAGGAAAAAAAAATATATCAATTGAATTCACCATATGTCTATTAAAACCTCTTCTAAAATGGCTACTAGGACTAGGTGAGGACCTCCAATAAACTACAAAACTTTTTTATTCAAAAGAAAGGGTAATTCTAGGAATTTTGCCTTAAAAATTATGGCATTTCACTTCAGGCAAAGCCACCAAATCATTGCTTTGGGGCACATTGTCAAAGGACCTTGTTTCTTGTCTCAATAGAAAATGCATATGATAAATTGCTCTGTTTAAAGATATACTTTTCCTCAAAATATCATAAATGTCTGCACCAAAAATATCTTGCTACTGTCGAATCTATAAATAAATAAGTACTTGTTTCACAGCCAAAAGAGCACAAAACACAAACATTAAAACAAAAGTTTGAGTACTGTTGTGAGTACTTGCTAGATATTGTTTATTAGTCTTGTTATGTACAATAGTCTAACTAAAAGATTTCATGTTGTTGGGGACCTTGGACTTCAAAAATTGATCAGCAAGCCAGCACTATTTGGAGAATTGGTGGACTTAAAAATTGGCCAATGCAATAATAATATCTAGTGGAATGTAAAGTTGAAATTCTTTAGGAAAAGAGTAAATTACCTTTTAGGAGCTTTCAATTCTAAAGTTTCTCAATCAGTAAAGTTTCAACAAAAAGAAAATTCAAGAAATGGAAGAATTTTAAAGATCGAAAGATGCTTGGTTCAGATTGAATGGTGTGAGAGGATGAATGATAAATGGCAGGGATAGGAAGTACATGCTAGTTGGTTTGACATTATTTCAGTTTAGCATCTATTAGAAATGGATCAGGTCCAACTTAACCCCAGAAGTTACCTCATGGGGGGATGATTGCCAAAGTCTTACAAGGAGTATTCTGAGTATATTTCTAAACATTTCTTTTTGGTCTTAATACGTTTTACAAAGACATACAGAAAAGTAGTGCTTTTATGTATGGACTGAACTCTCAATATGATTTTCTTTTGACTTGGGAGTTATTGATTTACATTTATTTTGGCATTTATTACTTTTGATAATCTTGAAGCTTTTATTTTTTTTTTGCCTGTTTTTGTGTATGAGCTCATATTTGATATTTTCAATCTTCCAACATAATTTTAATCTTATAAATCTTTTTTTTTAATGATAATCTTATAAATCTTTGTTTTGTTTGTATCTTGAAATCCAGATCTCAAAGCTCCTTCCAATTCAGAAAAGATATACAGATCTCAAAGCACAATTAGAACTGAAGTTGTATGACCTTTCGTTGTTTCAGAGCAGAGCTGAGCAAAATGAGCATCATAAGGTTTTGATTCCTTTCTTTTCATCTAAAATAGATTCATGAACAAACACTGAAATTCTACCTTAGTTCCATGTAATTTGTAGTGTTATTTTTGTCCATATTATTTATCTCAGTATCTCTTTGTCTGCTGCTTTTTGTCCCAATCCCCATCTCATTTTTCTTTGTAGCTTGGAGAATTAGTGAAGAAGATTGAGCAAGAGCTTAATGAAGCAAAATCTACAGTTAAGGACAAGCAAATTTTATATGAGGACTGCATCAAAACTGTTTCATCTCTTGAGAAATCAATCAAAGAACATGGCAATAACAGAGAGAGTAGACTAAAAGGCTTGGAGAAAAAGATAAAGTCAATCAAATCTCAAATGCAGTCATCTTTAAAAGATCTGAAGGTAGACTTGAAATATTATTATTTTTAAATCACATCATGTTTTGTTTAACTGATTTATAACAACTGGATAATTGCCAACCCTAAGGTGATGGTCAAGTAGTTGGTTGTACCTATAAGATTTCAGTTTGTAAGTATGTGTCAGAAATCAAAATCATGTTGGGACAAAAGGTTGGGTTCCTGTGAAAGCCTATTGGACATTTCCATTGTGGCCCAAGTTGCAATGGAGCTTTTGATGAGCCAATATTTGACAATTGTTGAAAGTAGCTTTCATTCTCGTTATATCCTCAATTGCCGGGTATAGTGTTGATTGGTTTGCATGTGTCTTTTATACAATATTTGACAATGCTGTCTGCAATTGTTGAAAGTAGCTTGTATAATTGAATTTATGGAACTTCTATAATTTATTTGCTAGTCCAGTCTGCCTATCTATTTTAGAGAGAATTTTGAGCGAATAAACTAGCTTATTGGGAATTACTGCTATGGATTATGGAATCAGGTAGCAACTGGAAAGCAAAAAAAATTCAGAGTCCTGATCTTATGTCAATAGTGGAGAATGTGATTTACGGGTTGTTGTTGAAGAAAAACACATAGGGATACAATTTTAAGATCGTTTAGACTCAGAATTACTAATAACCTAAAGTAGATAGCGTAACCAAGTAATTTAATAATCACTACAGTGTGATAATTAATTGATTGTTTGCCGGTTCGTAGGGACATGATAGTGAAAAGGAGAGGCTTGTAATGGAATTGGAAGCTGTTATTGAGGAGCAAGCATCCTTGGAAAATCAGTTAGCATCATTGGGAACAGTTATTAGTAATCTTGCCTCTGAAGTAGAAGAACAAAGATCCACAGTAAGCATTTGTAATTATTTTAATTAGATCTCTTTCTGCAGAGCGATATTCTATTCTCAACCCTCTGAGGTATAGGTTGTTGCTGCACGGAATAATCTTGATCAAGTTCAGTCACAGCTGAAATCAGTTCGCCTGAAAATTAAGGAATGTGATAAGGAAATCAGTGGTATTATTAAAGAGCAGCAAAAGCTTGAACATAAAATTAGTGAGAGTAATCTTGAAAGGAAGAGGATGGAAAATGAGGTAATATTTCAACAGCTCATCTGTACATTTGGAATTGTGTGCTGAAGAACAATCTCTTCATTTTATTACTCCAGGTAAAACGGATGGAGATGGAACAGAAAGACTGTTCTATGAGAGTAGATAAATTAATAGAGAAGCACGCATGGATTGCTTCTGAAAAACAGTTGTTCGGTAGAAGTGGGACTGATTATGATTTTTCGTCTCGTGATCCTAGTAAAGCAAGGGAAGAACTTGAGAAGTTTCAGGCTGAACAATCTGGGTGTGTTGATTTGAAAATCTAACCTTACCATTATCTATTCATGTGCAACTACAATTAGGTATCCTTATTTACTGTGTTGACACTTTTGTTTTTATTGTTTTGCACCCATAAGGCTTGAGAAAAGGGTGAACAAGAAAGTAATGGCAATGTTTGAGAAGGCAGAAGATGAATACAATGATTTGATGTCCAAAAAAAACATCATTGAGGTGATTTTTAATCTATTTCCACATTTTTCTAACTTTCTTGCTTAAGTGCTTAATCTATTCTTTTTTGGCCTAGAATGACAAATCTAAAATCAAGAAGGTGATTGAAGAGCTAGATGAGAAGAAGAAGGAGACACTAAATGTTACCTGGATCAAAGTGAATAAGTAAGTTATTTATTTATTTATTTTAATGTTATTTGATCCACTCAATTTATGTTTGTTGGATATAAAACCATCTGGAAGCCTTCATTTAATAACTTCAGCTTTTTTATAGTTGAGTTGGTTAACATCATATCAGATCCTTTGTGATCAAACAGTCAAGAGCTTGATCCTTGCCTTGTAATTCATCTAAGTTGAATTTCAGCATATAGAATTTAGTGGAAAGTGGTATTTTCATTCCTTTAATGGATAATAGGATTACAGAACAAAGAATAAATAAAGGAAGCTGTGGACAAATTTGGGAGCCAATAAAAAGAAAGTCCCATCCCTATTAAAGGAAAAAATCTAATATGCTAAATCAGAAGGGATTTTATATACAAATGATCCCTTAAGTAGAGGCAAATATATAATTACAGCTTATCCAAATATTATACCATAATAAAACAGAATCAGTCATTTATGGCTGATTACTGTTTTCCAAATAAGTATAAGTTATGGTGGACCTTGTGCTTTGTCCATGCTTGAAGTCAGAAGGATTCATAGGTAAAGAGGCATGTTAGTCTATTATATATAACGTCATTCATGAGCCTTCACTTAAGCTTTTGGTTGGCAGAATAAATTCTTAAGAGTGTAATTTACTGACTATATTTTTATTTTTATTTTTCATTTGACAATGGTTGAGTATCATGTTTTTATTGTGTTCATCCAGTGACTTTGGATCCATCTTTTCTACGCTACTACCGGGAACAATGGCCAAGTTAGAACCTCCAGAAGGATGCAACTTCCTTGATGGTCTTGAGGTTCGTGTTGCATTTGGAGGTGTGTGGAAGCAGTCATTGTCTGAATTAAGTGGAGGTCAGCGATCACTGCTTGCACTTTCTCTGATTCTCGCACTGCTTCTGTTCAAACCTGCTCCACTGTACATCCTTGATGAGGTATGTTTTACACAAGTTTCTCTGTAATTTTTTTTGTAGAATCCCAGTTATCGTATTTACAGCAATTAGAAGAGTCTACATTGAATCGTTACAGTGAAATACTGAAATCATCTAAGTTTGCCTCCTTCTATAGTCTATATGCACATGTGGGATCTTATCAAAAACCTCAAGATCTGAGTTGCAATGCATGACACGTAACCTATTCCCAACAAACTGTTTTTGATTTTTCCTTCATGCATTTTGTGTATGCCTAATTATTTAACTTTTGAGTGATTTTTATGATTATTCTATATTTGTTTTCCCACTTCTTTGATGGTATACTTGTTTACATGTTTGTATTTTGCTATATTATTCCGTACTGTTGATCCTTCCCTGTGTTAATGTTGTACCAGTTGGAATATAGGGTGATTTGTCAACTTTAGAGGCACCATTTGGGTCTAATTATCCACTGATAGTGATAACCTCCAATTTAGTTAAAAACACTGCAATTGGTATTGACTTGAAAATTTAGGATATATTTCATAAAAGTCATTAAGCCATTACTATATTATTGAAGGGTGGAGGAGTCAATCAATAATATTTTTGTGGTAAAATATACTTCCCTCTCTTAAAAGATGTTTAAAATTTAAATGATATTTCCCTCTTTATTTTGGAAAACTACACTCTCCTTCCATGAGAAATGAAACTGCTATGCTTTGTTCATTTTAATGTGAACAAACCTCTTTGTGCCTAGTGGTGGTAAGTGATTTTGAGCAAGCCACTCAGGAATAGTTTTTTTGCTCTTTAATCTATCGCTGGTCTTGGGCATCCACACTATCGACTTTGGAACTTTAGAAGATGAAATGAAGTTTTGAACATGTTGGAATTATAGGGTTTTAGGTATTGAGGGAGGAAGAGAGATAAAAGAGATTGAAACACTGAATTGATATTATCTGAGATGTATTACAATGAACACGTGTTTGATAAAATCTAGAGCACTGAGTTTTGTTTTTACTAATCATAATCCTAACTAATTAGGGAACTAAATTATGCCAAGATCAGAAAATATGGATACTAATCTTGAGAGATAATGAGGAAATAGGAAAGCTAGTCTTAGAAAATAATCTGAAGATAAGATATTTTTGGATATTATCATATATTCTAACACTCCTTCTCAAGCTAAACCTTACTTTACTTTAAGCTTGTTACAGATAAACTCATTATAAAAAAAAATAAAATATAATTTGAGATTCTAGAATGGAGGGAACGGTATGATTCTCTGTGACTATCACAGGGCCAGGCTAGATTTTTTTGGGAAGAACGGCTCATATCACTAGGAAATCTGCAAGGCTAGGTTGATGTCTCTGGGAAAACCATGGGGCCAACTGATATTCTGGTAAAGTCGTGGGGTTAACAAGAAAAGAGTGAAAATAAATCAAACAGTAATGAAAAACTTTGGAAAATATCATGGGTTGCAAAATGGAGGTCTGAACTTGCTGGAAATATGACATGGCATTGGGGAATTTTCTATGGTGGCTGGAGACTATTTGAAACACTTAAGAAAAATGCACAGTGGAGATCAAAACCTGAAGAGAAAAGAAATCATTGATGATAGAACAAACCAATGAAGATGATTTGAATAAAGAACACAACTGGGGACTGCTAGAAGGAGGATACAACAGCCGAATTTTGTGTGAAACTCACCAATAAAATGCAAGGTGGTGGCTAAGATGGAGGAGGCAACTGAAATGAAGCACATAGCTGGAAAAGGTCTGAACTTGTTGGAGGGAGAGATGTTTATTTTGAAGGAAGAATCATGAGAACAAACTTGTACTCCAAATGTTAGGTAGTTTGGTAGTAGAATAATTACAAGACAGTTCAGAAAGGATGGTACCACTCTGACTATATTGAAGGAGGGAGATATAAGAAATTGAAATACTAAATTGATATTAATTGAGATGTTTTACAATGTGTTGGCATGTTCAATAAAACTTAGAGCTTAATCCTTGTACTAATCATCTTCCTAAAATTAGGGAAACAAATCATGATACGATAAAGGAAACTAATGCTAAGTGATAATAAGGAAATAGGAAAACTAATCCTAGAGGATAATCTAAGATTTGATAAGATATTGTTGGATATTTCTATATATTGTACCAAAACACCTGTCATTGACTTTGGGGACTTTATGCCCAAAATCTTCAGTTCATCTTCCAGAGTTTCAAAATCAATAGCAGCGCTATACAAAATCAGTTGCGAGTAACTAAGAGTAGCAGATAGAAGAAAATTGCTCTTGAAAGGTTCATTTACATTTAAATAGATTAAAGAGTAAATACATTTTCATCTCTAAGGGGAGACTTAGCTGGAAAATAAATGGAATTTGAACATCATGCAAGGGAGGGAGTGTAATTTACCCTATTCTTTATCATTACATATTTGAAAATGCTGATGAGAATTAAAGGAATGTATGCTTACTCAGATTAGTAGTTTTTTTCCCCCCCCTCCCTGAGATATTAATTCCTAAGTGGAATATGCTAAAATGAAAAGTCAAACTGGATGATGAACTGCTTTGTAATATAAATTTAGTTACCTTCTATTTTAAGGATTGATAGGTTGTTAGACAAAGTTGATAAATTTATTATTCTTATTTGATAGAGTTGATGGATTGAACATGCTCGATAAATTTATGCTTATTAATTAATAGGCATTGCTTTATTTCAACACCATTTTACACTGAGTAGGGTACTGTCTTTTATACATTTCAAGCAATGTTGGGCCAAATGTTAATTATTTAATTCATGTAGGTTGATGCAGCTCTTGATTTGAGCCATACACAAAACATAGGGAGAATGATAAAGGCCCACTTTCCACACTCTCAGGTAAAGGATAATATTGGTATTGTCGTGTGATTTCTTTGATTTCTAGCAATCTTGTCTTTTCAATTCTAAAAAAATAATAGCCACAAACCTGTTATTGCAGGTTATCAAAAATGTTAAAAGAAAAACAGAATTGTCTTTTTGTCCTTTTGTAATGTTTGAGCATGTGGATTTTCGATTATTATAATTTTCTTTTTGGTTTGTCTATATACATGATACATGATTCACAATAGAACAGAACATTCTAGTGTCTTTTAATTTATGTAGTTGAAGGCACCAAATAGGGAAGAAACTTGTTTGTTGTATACTTTCCTTTTTGGTTCTGCTACTGTTAAATTCATTTTCTCTAAGGTTATTTTCAAAGTTCCTGCTAGTGACAGTTCAGCACCCAATAAGTTGAACAACCTCATTTCTCTTGGTCTGCAGTTTATTGTGGTTTCACTGAAGGAAGGCATGTTCAATAACGCAAATGTTCTTTTCCGGACAAAATTTGTGGATGGTGTTTCAACTGTTCAGCGAACTGTTGCAGCTAAACAAAGGAAGTGATGTTTGCTTCATCTGTTACAAGTCTTACAAATATGTTAATCTTCAGGGAAAGTAGAAATGAAGGTAATGCCTGTAATTGAAATGCTTACGTAATTTGGGCATCAGTGTAGGACACATGTGATAGTATTTTGTCTATATAAAGTAATAATATAGCACTAGTGTAACTAATGATATTTCTCTTGATGCAACTTATGATATAACACTGTAAGGTGTGGGCAGGTTATTTTTGTAACGGGATGGTACTATTAAGGCGTAATGGCCAGCTTTTGTATACTGCAACTCTGGTACCCCTTGTGCCTATGAACAAATGTTGTCTTTGCTGTTCAAAAAAAACTTATAACACTACCGAGGATAGGGTACCATGGATGTGTTTGAATCTGGATAATAGATCAGGGCGGAATCGAGAGTGAGAGTTGTCAGAATTTTACTTTGGTATTCAATGTTTAAATATTCATTCATTTAATGTATTTTATTTTCCAAGTAAACTAGAGAGACATGCAAAACAGTCGACCTTCGGCCATAATTTCAACCCACTGGACCTTATATGAACTAGGAAATGCATCTTTATCATGAAAACCCAGTTAATTCCAAAACCTTGAACTATCAGGGCAGTCTCCAAAATTGTGTAGCGTAGATTCAATATACATGTAGCAGACACAGCTATCATCATGGGCTACATGACTTCTACGTTGTTTGATTTGTTGGAATGACGTCAAGCCAGACAGTTTTATATTCTCAGGGTTAAGGAGGCATATTTTCCATATCCATTTTGTTTTATTTATTAAGCAACAATCATAACTAGATTTGTAGGTATATACACTAGATGCATCCGCATGAATTCCACGTCATCAATGGTGTACAAATTTGTTTGGGGAGAACATGCAAGTCGAGCATTATGAATGTAACAATTTTCTCCTAGCTACATGTTCTATAATGAAAGCCACCACTTTTAATATCTACAAAGGAACTAACTGGTATGTGCAAAGGACAGGTCATCCTCAAGCAACCTATCATAGGGCTTTACTTTTTACTTGTACACTTTTTTTATGTTTTTGTTATTTTTTTTGAAAAATTTTCAGAATGTATTTTTGATTACTGATAAGTTTTATAATTTAGTTTACGAATGTATTACATTTCTGTAACCAAAATTTTGAAATTAATTTTTGGGGAGGGGTGAAAGTTTTAGAATTTAGTTCAGAATGTAATAAATACATTTGGAATTTTGATTTCAGATCTTGTACTAACAACAAAGAATACAATTTGAAAATTAGTATCTAAAATGTATTTATTTCATTATGAAAACTAAATTTTGGAATTTATTGCCACTCTTCTCTTTATGTTTTTTGTTGTATTACTCTTTCAATAGGATGTATATAATTCTGAAAATTCTTAAAATATTGTGTAAAAGTAAAAGAGTAAGGGTGAAAAAATTGATAGTGTTTTATCTTGGTTTGATCTCAATAACCATGATCTACATTGAATCTTGGAAAATTATTTGAGATTTTTCTACTATGACATTTAGTATTTGTTTACAAACTTGTCATCAATCCTTTGTAATGTCTATGTAATTTGTCCTTTTGCATAGTAATGATTTTTGTTGTTGCATTTGACTAATATATGGAATTTCTTATGAATGAGATTCTTCATGACAGTATTTGTGTTGTATCAAAGAAATGAGAGGTATCAAAGACCCCAACCTTCAAAAACACTTATAAATGGTCAACAAATAAACAAATTCAATTAACTATCATAATTAATATAAAAAAGTTCATTTAAAACATTTAACATCATATTATGCTGAACAAAGTAACATTTATGCACAAATTCAATAGAAATAATACAATGACTTGTTTGAGATAATGTTGGTCAACCCCAAGAGGGAAAAATGTTATGCTACCCAAGTTTGATAAATGAACATGTGCCACTTTTTATCTTGAAACAATTTCATAGCTTGTGTTCCTTATGGTCATCCATTGATCATAATATACTTCTCAATAAATAGAGATTTCTTAAGTTCATCCACTTGCTTAGCATTGCCAAAGAGTTTCACAATCATCATGTCAGTGTTAGATCTCTCCAATATAATCTTGATGGACTAGAGGTTAAGATTTCGCACCATCACCAAGTAATGTCATAATTGTACGATAACCATAATTCCTACTTGCTTCAACATGAATAATGCTTTGAATATATGGACGAATTTCAATAGGAAATTGGTTTAACGTTTATACAACTCTCTTGTGTTTACTTTCAAGGATTGATGTGTGAGATGAAGGGCGAGGTGACGTGCTATTATGAATGGATGGCAATGCATCTACATATTCAAAATATGACGAATCACATTTAGTTGTTCTATCCAACTTTGGTGTTCCCTTTGTTTTGACCTTTTAAAAGGTGAACACATTGAAGTTGTATTCGAGAATGTAATTTCACATAATTTACTTTTAAGAGCAATTTTCCTAGATTTATCAAGTTCAAGAAATTGATTTGCAATTGTATCAAATCCAACTTGCAACAATAATTGTGACCACACCTCATTCATTCCTTGGTCACCAAAACTCAACCTCTTCCAATGAGTATGATTTACATTTTGCATGTAGTGGAACCATTGAACACATCATACTATACCGAGTAAGTTCACATGCATAAGGAATCCCATCTGTAGTTCTAATAGTGCAACCAAAAATAGAATTGTCGATGCCAAAATTCTTATCTCGTTCTTACTCACCAACTATGTGTCTCAGCCTTGATGTAAATCCTCGTAATTTGAGGTAGAATCTTATATTGAATGTGTTCTACTACATTTATTCTTGTCTTGAATGATACCTTTATTTTAGTGTGGTTCAATATGATCATAATGTTCATGACAACTTAACAATTACACAAGTTGACCTTTCTATGCCACCATATATACTGAAAATGTTGCATTAATTTCATTAGATGTTGAATTTCTATTCTAGGACTTTGGGACACTCGATATGTTTGTTGAACTTTATAAACCTGCTTGATTGTAATGGTGTTATCCTCATCATGATTGTTCAATGTTAACAACACACTTGTTGGCTTTATCATGTTCTTTGTCATATCACCTATAAATGACTTCTTTTTGCCACTTAGCTTACCAGCATATTGATGACTCATTAATGCTTATGCTTAGTCATAGTTGTGAAATTCATATACTATGTTCCACCCTTCACTAGTTTTTAAAGCTTTCCCTCTTAATATGAAGGGTCAATCATATTTTCTACAACCAATCACTTTACGAGATAATGCATTATTGTATTGTGTATACTTTTCACTCCATTCACAACTCAATATTACAAATGACTTCTTTTTTATACCTCTTGTGTTTGCATTTGACCTCACAATGACAACAACAAAGCCTTTTTCAGACGTAACTTTTTGAGCCCAATTCAACGTATGATCTCTTGAAAAATATTAAATAAAAAAATAAGGGTATACGATTTGCATACTCATAACTTAACAATAATATTTTATTATTTTACCATTTAATTACCTATGTAATAGTGAATGCATCACTATAATGCACAATCTTATTTGGGAGTGAAACATCACTACAAATCAAAATCTCTCCCTCTGTTGGCAACTTTTTGGCAGGTTCACTTCCTCAGACACCTTCATAACATTGTCTTCCATGTCCATTTATATAGCCCCACAAAACACCATCATAAAAAAAAAATAAATCATGCAAATTAAAGTGTTATGGAAACAAAATTTTGTAATGTATTCTTTGAAATGTTTACATGTTTTGAAAATTAAATTTTGGAATGCAATCCAATTGTGTTCCTGAATTTAATATTTGAAACATATAAACATCTCAAAAAAATATATTGAAATTTAATTTCGGAAACACAACTATCAAAGTTTTGGAAAATAAATTTTGAAGTGTATTGACCAAAAAGAAATTTCAAAATTTAATTTTTGAAATACATTAAATACATTTTGAAAATTAAATTTCAGAAAGAACGTAAAACTTGAAAAAATTTTATAGAAGTGAAATGCTCACTGTTCACTGGAAAATGAGATGCAACACAGAACAAGATCAATCACTAAAAAGCACAAAGTGTAAGGGAAGAAAAGCAACAAATGTGCAGGTGAATGAAGGGAGTGTGAGGGATTAGAATTAGGGCACATAAGAGGGGTTGAAGCTGATGAGGGTATATTTGGAAAAAAAAATTACGAAAAGAGGTAGAGCTGTAGAAATAAAAAAGGAGAGTGGTGCAAAAGAAAACCCTCTATCATACCATAAAGTAAGGTCAAAGAATGAACTAAACTCTGATCCAGTAAGGGTCAAATTAGACCCCCAAAATAATGGCTCATTGGTTTCAGTTTTTCTTTTAAGAAAATTACTTTTATTTTGAAAAAAAATTATTTTAAAAACTTATAATGTTTGTTTATTCTTTTAAAAAAAATCAGAATTTGAAAGAAAAATTCAGATATCTTATTATTCTAAGAAACTATTTTATTAGTAAGTCTCCCCATTTTTCTAAAAAACAAAAGCTTAAACAAATGGGTCGTACGTCTCCCCATTTATTTAGTAACTTGATTTTCTAAGAAGCCAACTTAGGGTTCAGCTTGTCAATTGATAATGAAACTAATATCTCGACGTATCACCGTATCATGGAATAAGGCGATTGGTTCATATGAAGGAAATATTAGTGAATTTTTCACATTTAGTCCTAGATATATTTTTTTTGAGGGGAAAAAATCTTGCATTTATCTAAATCAACTTTTAATATTATTTTTTTTATGTACAATGGCGGCAACAAGGTTTGAACTTAGGACTTTGTGCAAACTACTCAACCTCCCACTAGACCGATCCTAGTGAGCTTTTTGACTTTTAATCTAAACACCACAAAAATATGCAACACATAATTAATAAACGTAAATCAGATGATTTTGCCTAACAGAATATTATCAACAATAAAATAAAATAAAATAAAATAAGTGAGAGATGGTGGAGCACATTTCTTTATTTTGAGTGAACCATTACCGAAGATCTTAACATACAATCACATTATGTATGCATAAATAAAGAGTTCAATTTCTATGCATTGTAGTTAAATTTTATTTTACATCATCAATTAATCAAAAATTAGGATAGGTATGCCTTTAAAGATACTTATTATAAAATTCAACAAATTTAGCATATATACCAAATTGTGATTGGATAACAATGTAAAATTCATTGATACTGTTAGTGCATGGACTACTTTTTATAAAAGTCTATAATCTTTACAAATCAATTTAATAATTCATACTCAAGTAGACATCTACAAATATGCAATGCACCTTAAATTGGTTATCTGATCTTTAATTAGTATTTTAAATTCTAATATAATAATTTTGCATGATTAAAAAAATCATTTATTAGTTTCTAATGCACGATATATCATTTTGGAATTTGACCCTTCTAAAATGAGGGTGTCGCAACCAGCATTACGATTGGATGGCAAAAAGAATTAAAATATAGAGGAGTCACCACCATAGTTTATTTAAGGGAAAACATATGGGAAAAACCCAAAAAGAAATGGTGTCGAACCTTGAAAATGGATTTGAGAGTCAATTGTGTATAGGGAAGGTACTAGCATCCTACGGCGTCCATCCTCAAGACAATTACCCCTAATTAAATGTACAAATTAGAAATCTTCAAAATATTTATTTTACCTCTAACAAAAACATTTTTATTTTATTTATTTGCAAATTTTATTTTGAGAATTTTTATTAAAAAAGAACATATTTTATTTTTTGAAAAAGATTAAATTTTATTGTTTTTAAGATCGACAGAGATGGTCTCTTGTTCCTACGTATCCTTTAGTGCAATGTGGAATTAGACTCATGTAGTTATTTGGTAGAAAGATTTTGTGTGTTAATATTTTTTTAATTTTTGTTTTTTTAATTGTTAAACTTGATATCACTAAGTTGTACAACTCAAATGTGACAAATTTATCAAATGACCAAATAGAAAGTACTTTCAAAGTAGTCGTATTTAATTTTATTATTTTTGTAATTATTTATTTATTTGAAAAAAGAAAGAAGTGTTTTAATTTTATTTTGGAGATTTAATCATTATTTTTTTTTAAAAAGAATGAAATATAATAAATGAAAGGGAGGAAACTGATTTTATTTGTTTAATGTATATATATATATACATACATACATACATACTTTTTCATTTGAGATTTTTATTAATCGTCAATTGCATCAAGCTTTATTCAGGAACAAATATTTTATGCTATGCTTTTTGTAAATTTAAAGATGTGATCTAACACTCAAAATGCACCGTGCTTGTCACTAAATGAAATGAAAGCGAACATAGGATAAGGCGTAGCGAAATGACACCGAAAAGTAAGCCAAGTCTTCACTTACAGCAAAACTCACACAGTGCAAAAAGAGAATATTGATTTAATCTTTTATTTTTTTTATTTTTTTAAAAGCTCTATTATTCACGGAACCAATTTTCTCAACATAAACCCTATAAGTTATTTCACTAGCACAATTAATCTACATCTACACCAATATATTACTCCATGGCAACCTAAATCAACACAGCATGATCCAGTCAATGTCAAAAAGCTCAAAATCCAAATCCAGATTTTATTTGTTTAATATATATATATATTGTCTTTTTGTGAGTAAAGAATTTCAAAAAATAAAAAGAGGGAGATGTTGTGTTGGGTGTGAATTTGCTATGTATGCGAGAGAGAAACGTGTCACCTTTTCTTTTTTCATTTTTAATTAGTTTTAAATATTTTTTTCCTTTTTTTTTCATAATTTTTTTTAACAAACACAAGTTATCTTATTTTAGATTAAACTAAACCAAATGGTAAATGGCTTTTTGTTATTTTGATTTTTTTCATTCTTATTTTTACTTTCTCTTTCTGTCTGTCCCTCTTTTTATTTTTCAATGTTCATTTTTTTCAATCTTTTTCATTTTTTTGTGTTTTTTAATATTTTTTAATTACCCAAACAAAATTGGGTGTTTACAGAGGGGAATGCACTTTAAAGGTTAAAGTGCAACAATAATAAGTAATTCGCAAATCAACACTTGAAATTGTAATAACCTTATATTTTGTTATATATGTATATGATTTTATTACAATTCTCAATGGTTGATTTTTTAATTAATAACTAATATTACACTTTATTCTCTAAAATGACTTCTTCACTTTTGGAGAAGTTAAATGCTTATTTTAACTTATGTAACTTAAAATAGCAAAATAGTGAAACTAATAACGAATTAGACCTTCAAAGTATTAGTCTGCACTAAAATTGGCTATAAACCAATTAAGGGATATGCTTAAGCATTGAATTAGGCTCTTTGCATAGCAAAATTATTTTTGTTGTGAAGGAAACAACATAGTGCCTAAGTGGGATTTTAAAAGTCATGGTAACTTTTCATTGTAAACCAATTTTGGTGTCATGCATAAGCATACTACGGAGAGAAAGTTCGCACATCATACATGATAATAAATTCATTAACTTGCTAGTTTTGTTATTTTAAGTTAAGTTTATTTGGCTTACAACTATTATTAAGAAACAATATTGTTTAGAACTAAGTTTTTGTATTATTTTTTATGATCCTTACTTTCTTTTATTGTTATTGTTAGATATGTCTTTTGATTCAAATAAGCTAAATTAAATGACATAATATTGAGCACCAGGACTTTAGAGTGTTTTAACTTAAATTATAAAATCAAATAGCAAAAGAATGATCTTAAAATAATATATTCCTGAGGAGAATTAAATAATAAAGAAGTGAGTGTGCAAATTTTCTATCTCTTTAATTTTCAAACTATATGTCAAATATTTGATCTGGAAAAAAAAGGTATTTTAGAATACCTCTATTGGAGAATTTCATGGAAGCCATGCCATGTTCGAACCCACACTTTGATGATTTGAGAAGATGTCATAAACCACAAAGTCAAGAGAAGAATTGACAATAATATTTTAGAGGAAATTACTAATATGGAATAGTGATTATTTATTTACTCTATAATTTGTGCCATGTTTGAATCCACGCTTTGATGATTTAAGAAGATATCATAAACCATAAAGTTAAGAGAGGAATTCACTATATTACTTTTAGAAGAATTTACAAATGTAGAATAGTGATTATTTATTCACCCATGAATTTGTGTAATTGTTATTAATTTTAATAAAAAATACAAAGAAATATTTAATTAAAAACAAAAGTCAATTATATTAAATAGGACCAATTTAACTGATTAATGAATAATATTGGATAAAATATATACTATACTTGTTGAGATGTCCAATTACATCATTCTGTGGTGGACTAATGCCAATTTTTCATTATTTTTATTAATATATATTTTATATTTAGTAGTTTAATTTACTTTCCTTACGTAATTGATGTTCTACTTTTGTAATTGTCTACGCAAGAAATTATAGTATGCCATCAAGTTATGTAATTGTTTTTCTTTGATAGGATGAGAATTTCCATAAGAATGTCACTTGGGTTTAGTTATCATTAAAATTGTGTGATTATTTTTCTTTAGTTAAATTATTTTGCAGGTTGTCGAACTATTTTAAAATTTTTAATAAAAGGTCCTTATATTTTAAGAGTTTATAATTAGGTCTTGAAACTAAAAATATTTTTAATTGGATCCCTAATTGAACTTATAATAAGGTTCCATTAAGTACAAGAACCTAATTGAAAATGTTAAAATAGTTCAGAATCACTAGTTCAAGGGACTAGGTCCTAAACTATTTGAACATTTTTAATCAAGTATTTATACTTACTTAATTGAACTCCAACAGAATCATCATCATCATTGTTATAATTTTTTTGAATATGTTTTAAAAGTGAGAACCCCAAATCAGTGATATTTGTTATAGTTGAAGATGGACCATGAGTAACAGGATTTTTTTTATCAAATCAAAATGAACATTTCCCATCTTGGTAGAGCTAGGTACATGGGTTCTTTCGCCATTCGTTTCTTGCAAATACTAGCAAAATTATGGATTTAAATCTAGAAAAAGTGACACGTTGATTGGACTGCCTAAACTGTGAGTTAAACTTGTACAAAAAAAAAACACTGTGAGTTAAACGAGTTGAGCTTGTAGGCTCACAAGCCAACCCATAGTCCACAAAAGATTTTTAAAAAATAATTTATACATACATATGTTCTCCAATTTAAGATTAAAAGGATTAACAGATTATTTTCAAAAAAAAAAAAAGAGTTATTCTAAAGAAAATGGTACATCGAATGCTCTTTGTATGGCGTTTCATGGAGTGGTAGTGTATCTGAGTTAAACATTTATCCTACACAAGCCATCATTAACAACCTTCATAGAAATTCCTTTACACATATTGACTTGACTTGGCCACCTTGATTTCACAGAATTCATTCCCACTGACAAACCTCAACTCACACTTGACTTTGACCACTCCAAATACACCCCTCTTCATCTGGCCTCCGGGTAAAGCCGTATAGAAACTGTTCATGCGTTGATGCAAACATTTGAACATGCGTTCTTGATAGATGACCTAGATGGGGGAATCCTTCTCCACTATGCAGCTAGCAGAGAGTTGAGTGGAGCAAAACCTGAAACATTGTTGATGCTTGACGTTGCAAGAGAGCACACCACATACACACATATAAAGATATATCCAAATCCAATGAAATTTAATTCTTTTCATTAGGGTATAAAAATCATTGAAATGAAATTTACTTCTCTTATCAAATACGTACAACAAAAAATCAAATTATAAACAGATAACTCAATCCGTTGAAAATTATTTGTTTTATTAAGGTATAAAAATCATTGAAATAAGATTTACTTCTCTTATCATACAACTAAAAATCAAATCATTATGTTTGACTACAAGCTTTTTTTTTTTATTAAGGTGTGTGTTTAGTTTTGGGCATTGTGAGAAAGAAGAGGTGACATTGTCGAGAATGATCATAGAAGTATTAGAGTCTTACTAGGAAACTAACATCAATATCACGAGTCTATAAAAATCATTGAAATAAGATTTACTTCTATTATCATACAACTAAAAATCAAATCATTATGTTTGACTACAAACTAATTTTTTTATTAAGGTGTGTGTTTAGTTTTGGGCACTGTAAGAAAGAAGAGGTGACATTGTCGAGAATGATCATAGAAATATTTAGAGTCTTACTAGGAAACTACCATCAATGGTATATCAGGAGTCTATAAAAGTCTATAACTCAAGAGTCAAGACGCCAAATTTGAATTCATTATGAATTATGACCATTGCTTTAAATTGTTATAGTATTTCAAAAACAGTGACAAATCTGGAACAGTATGATGGAGCTATCGATCAATATCTGCACAATATTGTTATTAGGATTTAGGAGTGCTGAAGAAATAATCTACTAATCTTATTTCGTCGAATTAAAGCATATGAAAGATGAGGGTGAGGCACGTAAACGGATTTCAGGGCAAGGCTTAACAACGAGGTGCTCTAGATTAGGGACTTAATTAACTTTATCACACTCCTATAATTGAGTTGAAGAGTATATATCTTTCCCAATTTATTGTCCAGAAAACCGCAGAGATAAAAAAGAAAAATTGAAATAAATAGAGAAAGAAATATAACTTTTAAAATATATATTATTATTTTAATGAGTAAAATAAAATGATGAACGAATTATATTTTATTCACAATATTTTTCAAATTATATCTTACGTTAGAAAGTTAACTTAATTTTGTAAAGAAAAGATCATAAAATTAATTGTATATCTTTAAAATATTTTTATCACAATATATAATATATGTATAGAAGTATAAGAGTTTAATTCATAGAATCCATATGTATAAAACACTTTACACATATTCAATAAGATTTAATCACTTTACTATGTCATCTTATTCATTAATATGATATGGTGATAAGATAATTTTCTACTTGATGTATGTGTAAAAGTGTTTTACATTGACAATATAAATAAATTAAACTCTAATTATTTAGCAATAGTGAGATTTTCATTTTGAAAATACTTATGAACAATGTTAAGTTCACCGTTAATTAAAGGAAAAAATTGAGATAGACATTTTGGTCAAGGTTAAATTTAGTTATTATTAAATATTAAGATAGTGAAATGTTATTTATTTTTCTATCTTATTTAATAAACTTAATTAATGTATAGCATGTTTCTAGACTACAAGGTACTTGCTTTTGATATTTAAAAAAAGAGAAAAGGTGAACATTAAAATGTGAGAAAACTTAATTTTATAACAAAAATGATACTTATAATTTTATAACAAAATTCAAGATGAGTTATACCCGTTAATATGTGAGAAAACATAAAATTCAAGCTCAGAATGTTCTGCAGTCTGAAAATACTTAATCTGTTATTGCATCATTAGTAAATTTAAAGAAAGGACTAGTAGACAATGACGCTAACACTTTCCTATCTTATTCATTTGACTTAGATTCCTCCATACTAAATGTTATCACATTCTCATTGGTTAAGGGATATACAACGCTTGGTCGATCGCTTCTACAGGATGGACTACTGACTTTGTCTATTAATACAACGATAAGACACCTGCCAATCAGCTTTAAAATAGTGTCTTCCGTGGCCACAGTGGAAGTTGTAATACTTAAAGACACCTGCCAAAGTATTAAGAAAAATTCAGAGTCCATAGTATATCCAAGCATTTTCGTTGAAAAAATGTTGGGGCACCACTGTTTTGGGCACCCTAAGGAAGAAGGAAGAAGAGATGACTTTGTGGAGCAAGATCGTTCAGTATCGAGAGTCTTACTAAGAAACTTCCCACGAGTTTATATGTATTTTAAGACTAATAGGAAACTCGGTTGTTGTTTGCATGAAGGAGTCAAGGGTCTTATTAATTAGGAAACTTCTCGGTAAGTGTATATCATGAGTCTATAAGTATGCTCTTTCGATCGACAATTGTTTCTAAATACAGGTGTTCTCAAATCAAAGATTAAAAGAATTAAAAGATCAGTCTCACAAATGAGTTATGCTCAAGAAAATGATACACTGAATGCTCTTTATGAGGTTTCATTGAGAGGTAGTGTATCTGAGTTAGACACTATAATCCAGCGAGACCCACTTATCTTACACAAGCTTTCATTAACAACCTTCACTGAAACTCCCTTACACATATCTGCCTTGCTTGGCCACCTTGATTTCACAAAGTCCCTTCTCACTCACAAACCTCAACTCACCCTTGAGTTGGATCACTCCAAACGTACCCCTCTTCATCTAGCTTCTGCAGAGGGCCATATAGAGATTGTTCATGTATTGTTGCAAACATGCGGAGATGCGTGCTTGATGAGCGATCAAGATGGAAGAATCCCTCTCCACTACGCAGCTATGAGAGGACGAACAGAGGTAGCCAGAAAGTTGATTGGAGCAAAGCCTGAGTCAATAATAGTGTTTGATGGATCTGGAAAAACTTTGTTACACCTCTGTGTTGAACACAATCACTTAGAGACCCTGAAAACATTGATGCAAGTGGGAGATGTTAGTGGTGATTTTCTAAACTTTGGAGACTTTCATCATGGGAATACCATTTTGCATCTTGCTGTCATCTTGAAGCAAGTTGAGGTAGGTTACTCCCTTTTCTCCGTTTATACTATTAGTTGGGCTACTTGTGGTGCGTAGAACCTTTGGAGGGGTTTGGGTTTGAATAGTTCGTAAGAATAAATCCCTCCTTTTCGTTTTGTTTGATTGGCCTTCTTAATTTAGTAACATCATGTTGCAAGTTTTTTTTATCATTTGTTTAGTTCTACTTTTATGGGCCAATCTCGAATCTTTTGGTGTTAAGATCTATTTCTGTCGGTAATAATGAAACCTTTAAAATATTATATATCTTTAAAATATTTTTATCACAATATATGTAAAGAAGTGGTGTGAACCTAGGAAGGTTTAGAACCTATGAACTCACAAGTCACTTGAAATTATACTCACCCCAAGAAAGCAAAATTCACGTTTAGAGATCCACTTGAACCCTTGATGTATAAGAAACAATGACCCTAAGTGTTTAGAGACGCTATAAGGATGATCAAGCCTTGATAAGTCAAAAAAGTTTTATAAAGAACCAAAGAGAAAAACTTTCAATATTCTAAATTTTTCAGAAAACTCTTTCATTCATACTTGGATCCTTGATGAGCTTTGTCTAGTTATAGGCTAAGTGCTGACCTAGGTAATTAACTAGACATTAAATCACCTATTTAACAGTACATTAATTGTTATTAAAACTACACTAATATGCCTTTTTAACTTAAGTAATAGCTAAATACATTATTAATCCTGAGTCAAATGAAAAGACAAATAAAACTGTAAAATTCGCTCAAGCATCAGCTGAACTTAAAACACTCTTTTTAGCCCAAAATAACATAATTGAGCTTAAATACAATCAGCCCATGTATAGTAGATGGCCCCAGCTTCTTAATTTGAGTGGTTTTAGCCCAAAACTCCTTCTACAGCTCCCTCTTTAGCCCAAATAAGAGTGAAAACGTGATTAAGCTCCAAATCAGATTGGTGAGAGTTATGTTTGACCCAAATGTCTTGAACAAGTCCATTTAATACTTCCTTAAATCTCTTAGCCCTTGCTCTTGTAATAAGCCTACTTGGAATTTGCAAAGGATCTTTTGAGGTGCTTGGGTGTGCTTGTTTTAGCCCTTTATTCACATCAAGAAGTATTTAGCAATTAATGTAGTGACTCTTTGTTTTGAAAATACTTATGAACAATGTTAAGTTCAGTAATTAAAGAGAAAAAATTGAGATAGAAACATTTTGACCAAGGTTAAATTTTGTTGTTATTTAAATAAATATTAAGATAGTGAAGAGTAACTTATTTTGTTTTATCTTATTTAATAAACTAATTAATGTATGGTATGTTTTAGACTATAGGGTACTTGCTGTCAATATCCAAAATAAGAGAAGAAGCAAACATTGAGAACAAGATGGGTTGTACTGCTTTGGACATGTTAAAGCATGATCCAAAAGATTGGAAAACTATTCAAATAAAACTTATGTTGGTGTATGCTGGCATCAAGAAGAACCAAATACAATCACCACCAACAACAATTGATCAAAATAAAAAGGGTTGGAGCCAGTTTTCCAAACGCAGTAAAATGTTCTTACAATATCAGGGTAATAGGCTGGAAGAAATGAGAGGGATGCTCAGTATGGTAGTTATAATGATCTCAACCATGACTTTTAATGCTGTAATGAACCCTCCAGGTGGTGTTATACAAGGAAACGAACCTTCAGACATACGTAGCTGCTATAACTCAACTAGTGGCACAGAATTATGTTCGGGAAAACCAGTATTATTTACTATTGAAAGCTTTTACTTTTCATGTTTCGTAATATGCAACACCTTCTCTTTCGTTGCATCACTTAGTGTTACTCTCTTGCTTGTAAGTGGAATCCCCCTAAAGAATGAAGTCACCATGGGGATTTTATCAATAGGCATGGGTATCACTCTCACATTTCTTATGTTTTCCTACTTTTATGGTGCATTCATGTTGGGGTTTTTCCTTAATGGTGGATACATAATTTTGTCTTGGCTTGGACTTGTTGGGCTAATCATTGTGTTCACCATAATTCGTGTAATTTATTGGGTACGAAAAGTTAGGCAACATAGAGCAGATGTTTACAACTAGATTTGGGGAACAAGTTGAATTGGGCAGTTTATGTAAGGTAACTTTTAGCATGGTTACTTTATAATGATTACTATGGTGGAGACATGAAACACCCTCACTTTTACTTGTTGACTTTTTCTATTTTCTCTATGATTTATTTTTGAAAGTTCAAATAGGAATTTGAAAATATTGAGAGACATTATTGTGCTCTGAATGATGAATACTAACAAGTTTTGATTTTTAATAATATTTTTGGACTAGTGCTGGAAAAATGACCAAATGACCATTTCGTCCTTGAAAATTAGAAATAATGATAATATGATATAAATTAGTAAAAATGGCTAAATTGTAGAAAATATATTTTTGAGCTTAGAGTGATATTTAGAATAATAAAATCTGTTTTTAGAATTTTTGGGAATTATTTAAAATTCTTGTAAAAAATGACCAAAATTAATATTCCTAGTTGATTGTGTTCGTAGACTCAACCAATGTCATTTTAATCTAGAAAAATTCTAGAAAAAATATTTATACTATATTTTTAGGTATAGGATAATTTTATAAAATTATTTTGCTAAATTGAGAATTATTTTAATTAAATGAAAGTGAAATTACTTAATTAGCCTTGATTAAATTAAATATGATAAAGGATGGTAAAGTCGGCCAGCTGAACAAATTACCATTGCCAATATAATTTTTACCCCTTCTTAAATTTATCTAATAGTTACTAAGAGATAAGGATGAAATTAAATTAAGAAAAAAATTAAGTTGAAAAATTTTATTCCTTAACCCCACTTTTTTTTTCTTTTATGTGGCCCCTAAGGCCATTAATTCTACCTAATCTCACATGAACACAACTCACTCTTTTCTCTCTTCCTGTTGAACGTGGACCACACACACTTCACACAAACACTTTTATAAATGAAATTAAAGTGAAAGTTGTTAATTCTTTTTGCCACACATTTCCAGTGTGGTGTGGTGATCTAAAGATCACTAAATTCACCTAGCAGCAAATAAACCTGAAAACTCAACATCTTCGCGGCCGCCCCCCCCCCGGGGGTCTATTCTGCTGGAGACGTGTATGCAGCTCACACACACACTAGTAACTTTTTTTTTAAAAGCTCTCAAGGGAAGAAAATGAATTTTAACCACAACTTAAGCGATTTGTTGGCTCATTATTTACCATTTCTTTTCATTTAACATGTGAACAAAGTCTTAATTTGGATAATATCAAGTTTTATGTTAAATTAAATTAAATTATTACTTAAATTATAAACTACACGTTAACTTTTATTACTTGGTTTATATTCAATCATATATTCTACAGCTAAACATGTGCGAATACCTAATTTTATTTGGGTAGTTTTAGTAATATTTGAAATAAAATAACAAATAATGACTTTGTTAAGTTTTGGGCCTCTGATAGGATAAAAATGATTAGGGAAAAGATGAAGATATCACAGGACAAGCAAAAAAGGTACTGTAACAAAAGGAGAAAACCTCTTGAGTTTCAAGAAGGAGAGCATGTGTTCTTGAAAGTTACATCGATAACTAGGGTTGATAGAGCCCTTAAATCTAAAAAACTTTCTCCTAAATTCATTGGTCCTTATCAAATCCTTAAGCGAATTGATCTTGTCGTTTATCAAATTGCTTTACCTCTAAATCTTTCTAACCTTCATAATGTATTCCATGTCTCTCAACTCCGAAAATACATTTTCAATCCTTCTCATGTGATTGAACCTGATATAGTACAATTAAAGGAAAACCTCACTTATGATGTATTTCCAATAAGAATTGAGGATCATAGGATTAAACAACTACGGGGAAAAGAGATACCCTTGGTGAAGATTATTTGGAGTCAACAAGACAACGGAGACTGTGACACTTGTTCACATTGAATATAACCTATGTTTATTTAATTGTTTATTTAGTTATTTTAACTGTACAAGTTAACAAGAATACGGAAAAAAATTTCATGTTTCATATCAAATGCTATCGTCATACAAACTTTAAAAATAAATAAATCCTAAGTAAAACAAAATTTGGAAATGGAAGTAGAAGATAAGAAAATAATACATATCATATCATCATGAGTTAGAACTGAGTACATAGGTTTCTGAATACATCTGAGTTAAATACAACAGAGTCTGAACTATAATACATCTAAAATCATAAATACAAGGAAATCAAAAGAAGTACATAGAGAGACACTGGCCCTCTCCCAACTACGTACATCCAAAAGAAAATATCCTAAGTCAGAGCAGTGTCTACAAATCTACTCCTAGTCCTTGTATACAAAAAAGAAAAGAAGCCTAGCCCCTACTATCATTCCTCGTCGGTCCATGTCGTTTCGGAGTCGTCAAAATATGAATGGTGGACTTGTCCGTTAGGCAAACCCTGAGGGGACCTAGCGCTAGATGGTGCTGACGAAGGTGAGGAGTGCCATCCGTTGGCCATGCCCACCTGATATTCTGTAACACCCCTACTTTTGTATATTAAATTATTTTGTATGTTAAAAATTGTTTTTAAGTCATCAATGTATTTAGAACAATTAATAATAATTTTAGAAAATTTTCTG
Source organism: Spatholobus suberectus (assembly GCA_004329165.1). NCBI lineage: Eukaryota > Viridiplantae > Streptophyta > Magnoliopsida > Fabales > Fabaceae > Spatholobus > Spatholobus suberectus. The sequence continues at coordinate 2,579,341 of CM014730.1, read as the reverse complement.
AAATTTATTGAGGTAATTTTTTGTTAAATGACCAAAATACCCCTGGTTAACTGCGAGAGTAGACTAAAGACTTTTTGACTTTAAAGTATTTTGAAAATTTTATACTAGGTATGTTTTAATTATAAAAATTTTATTTTGAAAGAGAAATAGTGAAAAATGTAACACTCTTATTTGAGCTTTTTAACTATTATTCTAATAATTGACTAGTTAATTCTGAAAAATCGGAAAAAATTTCAAAATTCTGATTCCCACCCTTATGCTCGAGATTTCAAGAGCTATCAAGTCGTGATTTTTAATAATTTTTCTAAGCTGAACCCTGGAAAAATTAGAAAATGACGATTTTGTCTCTACTTCTCAATAGTAAGGGCTGGCATGAGAAAAAGATTAAACTGAGATTAAAATGTCAGTTTGAGCTTAGAATCATGTTATATATATTAAAATATAATTTTATTAATTTTCTTGGAAATTTCTGGAATTCTTGTGTAAAATGACCAAAATACCCTTAGGTGTCTGATAAGTCAACCAGTATTGGTTTAATGTCCAAAGTTGGTGAAAATGGTAATTTAAATTTATTTATAGATGAAATATTTAATTTTATAATTTTCATAAAAATTTTAGTATTTATTGAATTAAAATAGATTTTTTATGAATTTTCTAGCTTAAAAATACAAAATAAATACATATAATTAGAAATAAATTAATAAAAATTAAATTTAATTATCAGAAATTTATTTTTGATAAAAATAATGTATTTGTAAAGTTTTTCATTTAATTGCATTTTTTTGATGTTAAAAGTCAATTTTTTTTAAGTTTAGGCGATTTTATCGGTACCAGTTAATTTACCAGTAGACAAAATTGACATCTAGAAGGTGGACAGCTAAGGGAGCACGTCCCCAACCTAGGAATAGCTGATTCACCACCCTAAGTGGTGTATCTGTCCCTAAATTGGATTAAAAATAAATAAAAGTTAGATTTATGACATAATAATGACATAATGGATGATGTAATGGTGGGACACCTAAGCCCCCGCCCCCCCTCTTCCCCTATAAATACCACCATCCATGAACAAGATTTTCACCATTCCTCTCCTCCATAAGCTAGAGAGCCTCTCTCTCTAAAATCTTCTCTCTCTAGAAATTTTTCTTATTTTGTTTTTATGTTAAAATTTTACTAATTTTCCAACAACTAGCAAGGTTCTCTTTCTAGGAGCTCCGCATCAGCAATTTCATCCTCTCTACAATTATCTTAGAGGTAATGGGGGGAGTGGGGTTGGTTCTAAATTTATTGTCACTTTGCATGTTGGTAGGAAGGGTTTTTCCCTAAATCCGTTTAGGCTTAAATTGTAGTATTATTATTATTGTTTAAAGTTAAACTTTAATTTTTACTAAGTTGTTACTCTGCCCAAATTTAGATTATTAAATCATGATTATTAAATTGTTACTCTGCTCAAATTTAAATTATTAAATTTTACTTGTTAAGCTGTTACTCTGTTCAATTTTAGAAAATAAAAATACATTTACTAAGCTATTACTCTGCTCAAATTTAGAAAATCAAAATGCATTTATTTAATTGTTATTCTGCCAAAATTTTAGTAATTATACTATAATTGTTATATCGTTATTCTGTTAAAATTTTGGTATAGTGTAATTTCTGCAAAATAAGGCAGAAATGTTGATTATACTGGTGCTCAAATTAAATGAGACCAGGGAAACCTCTGTTTGAGAAATTAGGAAGTGATAAATTAGTGAGTAATGTAAAGCAAGTGACATGCAGTGGCATGACACCCTGCTAGGAAAGCTACAATTTGGTACGTTGAGGAATGAAAGGCAGGGACTCACTTGCGGAGGTCTTGGGGGTAGGCACCGAGTGGTGAAGATCTCAATGGCCAGGGTAGCGCCCTTGAGCCGGGATATTTGCCTGACCAAACTCGATAACCCCGACAACTGCCCAACATTCTAGGATTGGTTTGAGAGTATATCTCTATAAATGGATATCCTAAATTTTTATTTTGTTCCTCAATGATGATGAGGACTGTACCATTTGATGGTGTTGAGAGAGGTATATATACTCCCAGTCACTTCCCAGGTTCTATTGAGAACTATTACCCACTAATGGGAAGTATGGATCCATACCTAGTCAAAGATAGTCGGATACAACTTAGAATGAACCTTAGGATCCCTTGTATTGTTAGCTGTGTTTTATCTTTGTTTTATGATAGATTTCCTACTGTACATGTAAAAGTGATTTTAGAACAAAACACCTCACTCCATTATTTTCTTTTGTGTATGATTGATCGTGATTATTGAAGATGATATTAACACCCCGTGATGTTGAGTACGAGTTAGAAGACACGTCAACGGGGGAGGACCTAAAGACCTATAGTATTTTTTTTTGGTATGAGAGATAGGGTAGATGAACACTGCTCTGTATAGGATCTTTTGATATATTTTTTTTTAGTTTTTTTTTATTATCAAACCATGATGTATAGTTTTATAATATATATGCATATATAGTTTTATCTTTCATTTTTACTGCCGTTTTCGAATTCTGTTAAGTTTGGAATTGCTTTAGTGGAAAAAAAAATATACACGCATTTTCATTTACTTAAACTTAATAACTAAATTAATATGAATTGTATTAAATGTGAATGGGTGTTATATATTCCACCATGGGCCAGGGAACCTTCAGGGGACTCAGCCAACACAACCTCCATAGGAGATCCCACGGGGTCCTCAAGTATAGGATGTGCATCATGAGGCAGATCCATAGGCAGCTACTCGGCAGATGGCACGAAGTCTAGGTAAGGAGCCATAAAAGGTATGGCAGGATCCTCAGGTGGTGCGGGAGGAACGTACTCGAAATGCGGTGGAGGGGAGGATGAAACAGATATGGGGATGACCTAAGACATGGGAGGCATATGCACTCCCGGGATGGGGGACAAGAAGGTAACAGTGATGAGACCTCTATACGTAAGGTAGTTTGTCTCTTCATCACAAATCCACACCCCCACATCATTATAATCAATGCGCAGGTTGAAGAGGATGGGAGGAGTTGCCATCTTCAAGTATTGACCACATATAGTCATGCATCAGAAGAAAATAGGGAACCTAGGGTTGTCTAAGTTATAACAATTACCTTTGACACTGTATGGATCAAAACTCCTAACATGGTTCTTAATAGAACCGGGAAGTGACTGGGACTACATATACCTCTCTCAACATAGTACAATCCTCATTATCATTGAGGAACAGAGCAACAGCTCAAGACCTTCATTGTCCATACAGAGGTATACTCTCACACCAATCTTGGAATGTTGAGCAATTATCGGGGTTGTCAAGCTTGGTCAGGCAAATATCTCGACTCGAGAGCGTTACCTCACTCATTAGGACCTTCACCACTCAACGCCTTACCCCTAAGACCTCTGCAAGTGGGTCCCTACCTTTCATTTCTCAGCGTACCGACTATAACTCCCCATGCAGGGTGCCATGCCCTGGCATATCCCTTGCATTACACTATTTTACAATTTCACTATTGTCCTTTCTTGACCTTCTCAATTTGGACAGGGATTTCTCTAGTCTCAGTACACCTGAGTACCAACATAGTCTCTTCTCAACATCTCTACCTTTTAATGTAGAGGTTCTTATCATAGTATAATATAGGGGAATTCTACATATATAATTGAGAAAGCAAAACAACAAATAGGACACTAGAAGATTAGTATTGATTTGTCTCCATTATCTTATATGCCTAATGTAAAGATGAAGCTTACTTAGGAGGCCCTAAGTTAGCTAATAGTGATTTGATTTAATCATTTAAATCCTTATTTAGGAACTTAGGTGCTTAATGAAAAGTTCAACTTAATACTTGGTGTATGGCTATCCATATGTCTTATGTACCAAATTACCTAATAATATTAGATGCCACCATTAATTTATTTTAACAAAATTAATTAGTAGTATTTAATCATGATTCTAAAAGATTTAGTAAAACAAATTACTTATTTTATGATATCAAAATGAGACTTTATATCTTAATTAAGGAGGAGTCCTCTTAAATTATATAAAAATAGAGAGGATTTATTTCTTTAAAGGAAATTTTGTTAAACTTTAAATAAAAAGGTTCATTTTAGGTGCAACGACCCTTTGTCGCCACAGTACTACAAACAACCCCTATATATATATATATATATATATATATATATATATATGTACATACTTACTAATAATCAATCCACAAGTTCGTTTTTATAATATATAAGGTATGAAAGAATGACTGTATATAAGCCCATTTATATACAATACCAAGGGAAAATCCAAATACAAAACTCCCTATAGCTGGTCACTTTATACATCATTTTGAAAGAAATAAACAACAATAAGGAATATCAATTCCTTTAAGGAAAGGCACAAAAAAATAATTCTCTATCCATGTTCAATTTCACCACTGGCTGAAACGAAGCTTCATCACCAACTAAGTGTAGCTAAACCTGCAAAAACTCAACATCTGCTCCCACACCAAAGACGTGATCATCATAGGCATGAACCACATGTGCAAACAACGCAAGGGTAAGCTTACTTAAAATAATAACAATAACACCAGTACAACCATTACAACAACAACCTTTAACACAATAACAACAATGATATTAACAACACCTCTATCACCACCATCACCAATCATAACAGTTACAAACAACCATAATAATCAAGTAACAACAACAATACTACCCCCGCTACCAACACATAACACAACCACAATAACAATTACCAAGTAATCATAGCAACAACGACAACACTACCATTACTACCACCATCAACAACGACATCAGGTAACAATAATAACAATTCATCATCATACAAATTTGGAATCCCATTTCATCAGAGAATGAGTTTACATACATACAGCACAACACATCGTGCCTTCAACCCCAAAATGTCAATGTATGAATGACATGACTCTCGAGAGATTTCTACATATCAGGCGATTAGCCAGGTCTCATCCACTACTGTGGCCTATCTAAGCACCATTCAGGGATTGCCAAACTTTGATCTGCGGATAAGCTTAGTGGTTTATCAGGATACGTGTATGTGGTGGTGGCTTACCGCGACACAAGGCCTGCATCACTTGGCCTCTTGCGGAGTCGCCCATCCACTCATCCCCGAAGGCCCATCCTCAGCTACCCCACGTATCATCCAGCACTAGGTTGGAGGCCCATCTGAGTTCCAACTCTAGTCACCATCCAACTTACGTGCCTATTCGCACCACGGCATGAGGTCCATCGTTAGCTACCTCAGCCGCCAACTATGCATGAATGCATGTACTACACATCATCAACCACACAACCACAACCAATAAACATACAACACATATACGTATATCCATACAACTAGTGGCAAAGAGGTCCATCGACAACTACCTCCCATGACCAATCACATCATCAACCACTCAACCACAACCAATAAACATACAACATATATGTATATCAATACAACCAGTGACAAAGAGGTCCATCGATAGCTACCTCCATGACCACTCACACCATTAACCACTCAACCACAACCAATAAACATACAACATATATATGTATATCAATACAACCAGTGGCAAAGAGGTCCATTGACAGCTACTTCCCATGACCACTCACACCATCAACACTATACTGGCCCCAATCGGCCTCAATCAAAATCAACAAGTAAGGCCCTATCTGAGTAGCCCACCTCGTGAGGAACAATATCATATGTAACAAGTGGAGGTCCTATCTAAGCAACCTTCCACTTCACAACCAATCCAACAATCAACTACAATTTGAAAACCAAGACTTTCTTTGAAAACCATTTGGAAGATTGACAAATCTTGAATTCACAAACCTTTGAAACATTTCATTTCTTTAGTTTAAAGAAAATCATATCTCAACTGGACAACTCTCCATCATTCTCAAATAGAACCTTTGAAAATGTATAATAGCCTTTTTATATGTGTATATACAAAATACTTCGCATTTTGAAATGAAAATTGTGAAATCTTCAATGATACATTCAGTTATGAAATAACATATTATGTACTGTAGTAAAAATACATCAGAATTCATTTTTTAGCAGGGATAATCGAGTATGGTTTTCCATAATTGATTTTTTCTGAACCAAAACCAGAAGAAAATTTTCTAAAACCCAAATAATCGATTATTAAAGTCCATAATCAATTATTCCAGAAACAAATCATGAAAATAGCTTCTAGAACTCTAGATAATCGATTATGTGATCCCCATAACCGATTATCTGCGACGATTTTTCGAAAAAACGTGACTTTTTACAAAAAACTCAAGCTTTTCAACCAAATAACGTAGATTTTCGAATCAATGGTGTTCCAACAACATCAATCCACCTCAACCAAGTTAGTACACATCAAATCATACAATCAATCCAACATTTCATCACATAATCATCAATTTCTCATCCAAATCTCAACATTTTCTCCTAAAACCCATTTTCTCCCATAACCAATGAAAATGACAACATCCACAAAGATTCAATCGATTATAAGGCAAGAAATCAACATACCAATAGTTATTAACGCAAAACAATCGATTTATAAGCTTCCCTTACCTCTAAAAGTCTCCGAATTCGGATTTAGATTCCTTGAGAATTCGATGTTCTTGAGCCAAATCTAGCCAGGATCGTTCCTTTCCTTACCACAACTGCTAAATCAAGTTCAAACCTCGTTTATTCTCCTACAAACTCAACAATTTCTCAAGAGAGGTAGAGAGAAAATGAAGAGAAGAGAGAGAAAGAAAAGGGAAATGAGGAAGGAACCCCCTTCCCTCTCCTTATATATATAACTCCCTGGCACTCTCACATGGACTTCTGGCCAACTAAGGCCCAAATCTGACCGAACCATTCCCCTTATCTCAAAACTGGTTTAACTCAACTGTTTTCTCTCAAAACCCCAAAATCACTCTCATAACATATCCAAATTGGCTTAAGCACATATCTCAATTTTCCTAAATTCAAACCCGAATTTCAAACCAACAACACATCACTGTCACCACATACGACATACCATACATAACAATAGTTCATTTATTCCTTTTAATCACCTAGATTACATATCAAATTTTCACTTTTTTTTTAGTTATTAAAACACTTAATTATTCCTTAGAAAAACACAGATGTTACATTAGGTCTTAAGTGTTTAGAAAATGAGAATTTGGTAACTAGAAGCATGTTCTTTAATTTTTGTTCCAAAACCGAACCTCTAGTGAGCACAATTTTAAGTTTGGCTTTGAAATTCAGTTTGAATGGTTAAACGATTTTTGTTTTCCATGATCTATAGCTTGTTGGAAATATGTTTCTGTCTATTTTGTAAATCATTAAAGATCATCCCAAACAAAAATCTATAAAAATAGATATGAAAATATCAAGGCAGAGAGGTCAGGAGGCCCTTACTGGAGAACCAGTAGCATTTCCTTGCTATTTTCGTATCCCATTTTAATTTTTTTGCAATCAAGGAGATTATTTTCAAAAATTAAATTAGAAACCCTTTTCAACAAGTCCAAGAACTCCAAAAACTAAGGTCTAGTTGATTTATAGTGATTTTTCAAAGTATGCTATTGAAAAAGACATTTCGGGTTAGGAATAGCGCGTGTCATCTTGATTGTAAAACTTGGTACAAATAGTAAACGATGACTAATATATGAAAAGCATATATCCCCATAAATCTTAGTAAGTCTAATTTATATTCATTCAAGAAGAATTGGTTAAATTGCACTAGAAAGTTCGAAAATCACTTTTACATGAACATTGCCAGTTACCATTTTTTGAAAAGTAACCCCAACTTTTGAAAAGTGTAACTTTGTTGTCTCTTAACTTTTTTGAACGATTCTTGTGCCCATTTCGAATAAAATTTTGTCTACTTTTCAAAAAATAATGATAACATAAAAATATTGAGTGTAGCTTTAGTTATTATGAAAACAATGACTGTTGTTCAGACAGAAACCGAAAACATCTCGCTAGAACTTAAATACTGCTTCACAAAAATCACTCTTTTCACTAAGTTGTGGACTTTTAATGACAAAAATAAAATTTTGAGGTTATTAGTTAGGTCAAAAACTAAATTAATCATCCCTCCTTTCCACTAAAAACTATTACTTGAGGGGAGTTAAAAATGCCAACATTTAGTGGTCAACTAAGTTTTGGTTCTAGTTTTAGAAGTCCTTGATATTCTAGGGTGTTTGGTAGTGAGTAAAGTTTCAATCTTGTCTTAAGAAAGTGACCATTTTCATAAGTCCCCTTTGGAAGGACTAGATCAAGGGTTCAAAAGGGTTTAAATGTCATAAAAGTCTTCCCTTTTTTTGTTTATTACCAAGTTGAAGGGAGTTTTTAATCTTAAGACCTTGGTTTAGGGGTTTTAGAGTCCTTCAACCAAACTTTATCATTTTAGGGTAATGTAACCATGTAAATCAACATTGAGATGTTAATATCAATTCTAAACAAACACTTCCAGCCATGAATTAAAAGGGAACAATAGTTAACAAAGTTAACAACCACACAAGAAAGGCTATAAACAACAAGAAGACGAAAAATAAGAATAGAAGTAGTAAAACAACAACATACTAAGGGTTTGGGGGCCAAACCCACCCATTACTCATCTACATGAAAGCAAGAAATTTAAGAACACCCCACTCCCCCTATGTACCTCAAGTGTTGGTTGGAGAAGAGGAGGAAACAAAGTGTCTTGAAGCTTCCAACAAGGTGGTGGTGGATGGAGGCTTTAATGGAGGGTGGAAGGAGGAGAGAATGGAGGTTTTTTGTGTAAGGAAGTTTTTAAAAATGGAATTAGGGAGAGAGAGGAGGAGCTGGATGTGCTCTTTGGGCAGAAAAGGGGGGGGGGGGGGGGGGGTGAAGAAGCTATCCATAGTAGGCTTTTTATAGAGGAAGCTAGGTGGTCTAAAAGGGTAAAAAGGTAAGTATACTTTTTTCTCTTTTTCTTTCTTTTTAGGTTTATCTTTTTATGACATGTGAGGAAATTAGGGAATGGGTCTATAGATTTTTGGTGGTTGTGCCCTATCTCTGCTCTCTCAAGTCTCTCCGTTTCATTTTCTTTGCAAAGGAATCGATCGGTTCTGACAAAAATGTCTTAAACTTTATAAATTTGATTTTTATAGCAAATGAATGAAATTTTCTTTGGAACTTTGCAAGTACCTTAATTATTGATTAAAAATAATTTCTAAAATTTAAAATTAATTTTTAGTAATTAAATTCGAAATTTTGAGTATTTATTTAGTATTTTTGAGTTAAAAATTCATAGAAATTTCATTTTAACTCAGGAAATTCCAAAATTTTTTTGGAAATTATAAAATTAAATATCTAACTCAAAAATAAACTGAGAATTCTCATTTTGTCTGTGTCACTTATTATACCCATAACGACTACAGTTTTAGTAGATAATGAAGGGTAGTTTGGTCATTTTCCACGGAGATCTCAAAAAAATTTCTAAAATTATATTTTAATATATATGACATATTTCTAAGTTTAAAATGAAAATTCATAGTCATTTAGATCTTTTTCCATATGTCAACCCTCAGTGCAGAGGAATTAAGATTAACTGTCAGTTCTTAATTCCTCAGTAATTTCACATATATTATGAATTAAATAGAAATCTAAAATGAGGGTGTTATAGAGATGCTACATGGGAACTAGAAAGCAACATGCGAGAATTATATCCTCAACTTTTCTTAGGTTAGTGAATTTTGGTGACGAAATTCTTAAAAGGAGGGGAGTAATGTAACACCCCTACTTTTGTATATTAAATTATTCTATATTTATTTTTGGAGAATCGGATGGAAATCTCAAAAGTTTGGTCCCTACAGTTATGTTCATATTAGAAAGTAGTCTTTAGTTTAGATTTTTAATAATTTTTGGGAACAGAGTTCGAAAATTTATAAAATGACCATTTTGTCCTTAAAAAGCTAGATAACAAAATTAATAAAAAAAATAATTGAAAGTTTTTAAAATTATTTTTAAGTCATCAATGTACTTAGAATAATTATTAATAATTTATTTTTTTTTGAAAATTTATTGAAATAATTTTCAAAAATGACAAAAATACCCCTAGTTGACTGCGGGAACCAACCAAAGCCTTTTTGACCTTAAAATATTTTTGAAAATTTTATACTAAGTATATTTTTTTGTAAAAATTTTATTTTGAAAGAAGATAATGAAAAATATAATAATCCTATTTTTATTTTTTAACTATTTTTCTAATATTTGGCAATGTAATTCTGAAAAATTGGGAAGAAATTTCAAAATTCTGATTCCCACCATTATGCTCAGAATTTTAACAGCTATTTAATCGTGATTTTTAATAATTTTTCTGAGCCGTAGCTCGAAGAAAGTAGAAAATGACGATTTTGTCCATATTTTTTAACATTAAGGGTTAACATGAAAAAAAGATTCAATTGACATTAAAATTTCAATTTGAGCTTTGAATCATGTCATATATATTAAATTATAATTTGAGAATTTTTTGGGAATTTTCTGAAATTTCTGTGTAAAATGACGAAAATGTTCCTAGGTGTCTGTTAAGCGTAGCCAGTATTGGTTTGACATCCAAAAAGGGTGAAAATGATATTTTTAGTTTATTTATAGGTAAAATATTTAATTTTATAATTTTCATAAAAATTTTAGTATTTATTGAATTAAAATGGATTTTTTTTATGAATTTTCTAGTTTAAAAATACAAAATAAATACATGTGATTTGAAATAAATTAATAAAAATTAAAATTTATTATTATGAATTTATTTTTGATGAAAATAATTTATTTGTCGAGTTTTCCATTAAAATGCATTATTTTGATATTAAAAGCTAATTTTTCAAGTTTAGGCGTTTTTATCGGTACTAGTTAGTTCATCTACAGATAAAATTTACATTGAGGAGCTTGAAGACAGCTCATATAACACATCCCCAAGCTTAGGAGGGGTGATTCACCACCCTAAATGGTGTATGTGTCCCTAAATTGGATTAAAAATAATAAAAATTGGATTTATGACATAATGCTAACATAATGGCTTATGTAATTTTGTGGACACCTAACCCCTTCTCCTCCTCTATAAATAGCCATGGTTTTGGACCAGTTTTCAGAACCTCTCCCTCTCTCAAGCTACCAAATTCTTAGAGAGCTTCTCTCTTTAGAAAATTTTTTCTTTTATTTTGCTTTTATGCTAAAATTTTACTAGGTTTTCAACAACTAGTAAAGTTCTCTTCCTAGGAGCTTTGCATCAATAATTTCATCATCTTCATCAATTATATTAGAGGTAATGGGGGGGGGGGGGGGGGGGAGGGATTGGTTCTAAATTATTGTTACTTTGCATGTTGGTAAGAAGGGTTTTCCCCTAAACCCGTTTAGGCTTAAGTTTTATTATTGTTATTATTGTTTGATGTTAAACTTTAATTTTACCTAAGTTTTTACTCTGCCCAAATTTATATTATTAAATCATAATTACTAAATTTTTACTTTGCTCAAATTTAAATTATTAAATTATACTTGCTAAGTTGTTACTCTGTTCAATTTTAGAAAATTAAAATGCATTTGCTAAGCTGTAACTTTGCTCAAATTTAGAAAATTAAAATGTATTTATTTAGTTATTATTCTGCCAAAATTTTAGTAATTAAATTACAATTACTATGTCACTACTCTGCTAAAATTTTATATGATTACTAAATTGTTATTCTGTTAAAATTTTGGTATTGTGCAATTTCTGCAAAATAAGGCAGAAATGTTGGTTGTACTGGTGCTCAAATTAAATGAGACCAGGGAAACCTTTGCTTGAGAAGTTAGGAATTGATAGTTTAGTGAGTAATGTAAAGCAAGTGACATGTAATGGCATGGCACCCTGCTAGGGAAGCTACAATTTGGTACGTTGAGGTATGAAAGGCAGGGACCCATTTGAGGAGGTCTTGGGGGTAGGCATCGAGTGGTGAAGGTCCCAATGGCCAGGGTAGCACCCTTGAGTTGGGATATTCGCTTGACCAAGCTCGATAACCCTGACAACTGCTCAGTATTCCAAGATTGGTGTGAGAGTATACCTTTGTAAATGGACGTCCTGACTGATATTTGTTCCTTATTGATAATGAGGACTGTGCCATGTAATGATGTTGATGAGGTATATGTACTCTTAGTCACTTCCCAGGTTCTGTTGAGAACTATTACTCACTAATGGGAAGTATGGATCCATACCAAGTGAAGAGTAGTGTAGTATAAGTTAGAATAAACCCCAGGTTCCTTTCATTAATTGTATTTTAATTCCTACCATACATGTGAAAATGCTTTTAGAACAAATCACTTCACTCCATTTTTTTTTCTTTTATGATTGATCGTAATTATTGACGATGACGGCAATACTTGATGATGCTGAGGATGAGTCAGAGGATACTCCTCCAGATTTATATACATACTTTATAATATTTTCTTTGAGGGATAAGGTAGATAAATATTGCGCTGTATAGGATCTTTTTGATGTATATATTGGGCTAGGTAGTATATGTCTTTTGATGTACTTTTGTTTGTTTTTTTTTTTTACTGTTATGTATTACTCAAACCATGATGTACAGTTTGATATATATATATATATATATATATATATATATATATATATACATAAACAGTTTTTATCATTTCACTTCTATTTCTAAATTCTACTAAATTTAAAATTTTACTCACATTTTCATCAACTTAACTTAATAATTAAATTAATATGAATTAAATTTAAAATTAAAAGAGTGTTACATATTGTTTCTCTCCACCACACCATTTTGTTAAGGTGTTCTAAGAAAGAGAAGTTATGGAGAATTTCGTTCTCCTCACAGAACCTTTAAAAACTCTTGTTTTCAAACTCTTTTTCATGGTCATTTCTGATTGAAGTTATGCAAACACCTTTTTTGTTTTTGGACTATTTTATAGAATACAAAGAAGACCTTAAAGACTTATCCTTGTGGGCTAAGAACAGAACCCATGTCCATTTAGTATAGTCGTCCACTACAACGAGTCTATACCATTTTCCACTAAGTGAGGTAGTTCAAGTAAGTCCAAATAGATCTATATGTAACACCTAAAGAGTTCTATAAGTGGAAACAATATTTTTCTAGTGAAAAGACTTTTAACTTGTTTTCCTTTCTGACAAGCATCACAAAGAAAATCAAATTTGAAAACAAGATTTGGAAGTCCTCTTAAGAGGTTATGCTTGTTTAGCTTTGAGGTTAGTCTCAAGCTTGCACGTCCAAGTGTCTTTGATAAATACTAGGCATAATACATTTTGATTTATCAAATCACTCATGTTAATGTTGTATAGATTACTTTGCCTTTTAGTAGAAAACAACAAAGACCTATCTTTGTTTTTGACTATACATTCTTGTTTGTTGAATGATACATCAAGTCCATTTTCTTAGTCCTTCAACAAAGGCATAATTGACTTATGCTCAGTAGATTGCATCTTAGTCCTTCAACATAAAGGACGTTATTAATAGAAAGGAAATGATGCTTACCAATCTTACCTATTCCCACTTTCTTGCCCTTCTGATTTTTGCTGAAAGTGAACCATCCACCACTCCTTGGTTAGAAGCTTTGGAACATAAACTTTTCTCCTATCATGTGCATGAGCAGCCACTATCTAGGTACCATGATTAGTGTCTCTTTCCTGTTGTCAAGCAGATCTGCAATAGGAATAACCAAGTTTTTAGGTACTTAAATGGACTTGGGCCTTTTCTTGTTAGTACTAAAGGCATTGGACGCTTTTTGTGTTGGACGATGAATACATCTAGATGATTCATGTCTATCTTTACCACAACATTTACAAAAATTTGGCTGCACCAAAAACTCCTTTCTTTTCTTTAAAACCAAATCCAGATTTGTCATGTGGACTTTTTCTTTAAGAAAGAATTTTGTGAAGGTTTTCTATGCCATTGATGAATTTGGAGAGACTTTCTCTTAACTGGTCAACTTCCTTTTGAAGCTTATTTGCTTCATCAGGTGGTTTTTGCTTCAAAGAAGTCCTTTGGTTTTTTAGGCTTTTAATTTTTCATTTTCTCTACTAAGTTCTTCATAAGCCTTTTTTAATAGATCAAGTTCTTTTGAAACTTTCAAAACTTCTTTTTTTAGATTTTTTTATCCAGTAGAGAGAGTTGGAGAATTAGAAAGCAGTTCATGGTAAGCTGATGCGTCTAGAGCACGCTTAAGGGTAAGCATATCCTATCGCAGTAGTAATAATGGACTTGAGTCTAGATATCATGCCCAATGGACTAATATGGAGTACCTTTTCAAGAAATTCCTATGTTGTCTAGGTTGTTCAAGTTTAGAGAGTTTTGAATGCAAAGAATTGGAAAAAATTGCTTAAAGGAAAATTGGATTTTAGTGAGTTTAAGAACCTAGGATTATGAGTTCACCTATTCCTTCAACTTCTTTTCCCTCGAATTGAATTGTAATCTTATTTCCTAGTTCAATTGTTAATTTCCCTTTAGCAGATTCTTTCATAACTTTTGATCATGAATTGTAAAATCCCTTTCCTATATTAAATTCCGGGTTGGTCATACAGTGGTTGAATCTAGTAAAGGAACAAGAGCAAAGAGGGTTAACGAATTTGATTGAGAGTTTAGTTCGTAATTTGATCAATCAATGTCCTACCCAATTATCCTAGAGGTCTACCAATTAATTACAATATGGTTGCTGGATAATTAACTGATTAAGAGCATGCAAGGAGTGATTAGTTTCAAACAATACATTAAATAATGCTATAACAACTCAATTGAAAGAATAAGGGAAATAAAATTAACAATCAAAATAGGGTTCTAGTTATCTCAAGCATGGCTACATCACAACCCTAGCCAAGGGATTAGTTCTCTATAACAGCAGAGAAACAACCCATTACAATGTGAATCATTAGAAACTAAAGAAAACCATAGTCAAAAGGTTGATCCTCAATCTCTGTCTACTAGGGTCTAGGGGGAGTCTTGTGAAGCTTTAGGGAGTTTTCTCTCAGCCAAAAATCCAAAAAGGTGAGAATAGATAGAATAAAAAGTGTGTTTTAACTTTACAAGCCTCCTATTTGTACTCATTAGGCCTATGGGCCTGGCAGAAGCATAGTTGTGCATAGTGAAACACAGTGGTGCATGTCTTCTGAAGCATGGCTATGCTTAGACCGTGCTTTTTCTCGTAAGCGAAGTCCTATCAACTAAGCATGGCCATGCATAGTGAAGCACGACTATGCATCTTCTCATAAGCGTATCTCTGCAATGGAAGTAGGGTTGTGCATAGTGAAGCACAACTATGCATCTCTAACAACAACAATTCCTTCTCCAAACTTAGCCATTTCTTTCAAAATGCTGCTCCTTTCATCCCTACACAAAAATAGAGAAAAATTGGTCAAAATGTCCATGAAGATAAGCTAAATTCTATAAATAACAACCTAAATTCCTAATGCCAATTATAACAATTGAGGGTTTATCAAACCTCCCCACACACGAGTATTGCTTACCTTCAAGCAATTGTCCTAATCCATCACATGATTCAAGAAATCAAAGAAATTAGCCAAACAAGGAACCCATCTACTTAACCACATAGAACCTGTAGTAATAAACATGACAATCTCCACCCAAGGGGTACCACATTGAGTGTCCAATTAGACTTAGGATTCCTAGAAGTCAATCTTCTCACTAAAATAAAGATCACTCTCCTCGCCACACTCAAGTGTATCAAGGTATAGACAATAATCACTCAACATCTCAAAAGAAGATTCATTACCATAGGCTTGTATATCAATTAATCCTAAACAGCCTAATCCAAAACATGCAAAAGTAAAAGGGGTCCAAAAGGGTGTAACTTGGCCAGGTTCAGATTGTCAGGTGGGATAAAGAAAGGTAGATAGAAAAGGGTTAGAAATTTTAGCAATTAAGAGCACCCCTTAAGATCCTATAGGAGCAAGCCTTGGCCTTCTTTTTCATCTTTGTTGTGGCTCCTTTTGCCTTTCTTCTTTGACTTAATTGTTCCAGTGCTTCCTTGTTTCCCGAGAAACTTTATTACTATATTTTTTGCTTTTCTCATTTTTCTTCCACTTTTTTTTCTTTTTCTAGATTTTTTTCTAGGAAGCACAGGAGCATATATTTTCCTTAATTGAAAGAGCAATGAGGGTGTGAATTTTGAGTTGATTACCAACCAAAGGCTAGCTTTGCATTTGACACTCCATTCTTGCTTCATAGGGTTACCCTTAAACTTAAATCAAACAAACTTTAGGTAGAGAAAAACAATTAAATAAGCTCAAATTGGACAACTAATGGAAAAATTTGCACCAAATCTAGAGGTCTTGAAAAATGTACCTAACAATGCCTTAAACAAATTCACATGCAATGAACCAACACTGAACAGAAAAGCATGTCAACACAAGTTCTAGAATGCAACAACTTAGAAAGCACACTCAAACAAGAGAAAGAGGGGTGTTAGTCAATGTTAACCAGAAGTGGCTCAAACCTCACATTTGAAAGGGTTAATTTAGTGAGAGATATTCAATCTTAGAGTCAGACTAATTATCAACTCTCATAATGGAGGGGTAACTCCTAAGCAGCTTAAGTTGCTAGTGTGCTGCTTATTATTATTATTGTTGTTGTTGTTGTTGTTGTTGTTGTTGTTGTTGTTGTTGTTGTTGTTATTATTATTATTATTATTATTATTATTATTTTTTGAAGGTTCTTGATGGTTCAAATTTTTTATTTCTTGAAATATTAAAAACAAAGAATTAAACTGGACAAATGCAAGAGGACAAAGGACACACACACACACACACACACATATACTCTCTCTCTCTATCTCTTTATCTATCTATCTATCTATCTATCTATCTATATATATATATATATATGGGGCATATAGTGTTTAAGTGTACAAACCCCCCTTATGATGAGCATGATCCCCAATGTGACAAAACAAAGTAAAAGAAAGGCTAAAAATAAATAAGAAGAAAGGTAAATAAAATAGTAAAAGAATAGAAAAATAAAGAAGTGACTTCCCTAAAAGTGAGTCTTTAGGATGGTGGGAGAAGATCAAGATGCCATTGGATTTGTTGCAGCATGGCCTCAAGTTGGGCTGCCATTTATGTGGTATGAGCGTCAAATTGTTGAGACAGCCCTTGCAGGTACTCCTTCTACATGTCAAAGCAGGCAGTCATGCTTAACTCTAACTAGTTTAGCCTCTAAGAGAGGCTCTAGTAATTTGCCTATGGTTTAGGGGTAGGCTACTCAATCTCCATTGAGTCGAGCTCCTTCTTTTAGTGTGCCTGGGCAAAGGTGGGGGCAGGCGCGTAGTCCAAGTGGTGGGCAAGTTCAGAAATGAATGAGTTGAAGATAATATGCACCTGTGCACGCTTCCTCTTCTTTTACCCGAGCTCCACATAGTGTTGAAAGAATTGTAGGGCGGCATTGAAGTAGTGGCCAGCTTCGTCCATCATACACCAAAGCAGGAAGAGATCATGCTTGTTAACTGTATCCTTGTTGTTTGCCCATCCATTAATGGACTGGGCTATCCACTTATGCACTATAACACCAAGGGGTATTACCGTAACTAAGGCTAGATTCCTAAGAACAAAAAAAAAAAAAAAAAAACGTACAAATAACATGCAAATGCTACTCATAAATATAATTAGATCTTATATACGAATAATACAATAAAAAAAACATACATGCCTAATACAACTCATTTATCACCCGAAGGTTTCGTACAAAATGTAAAGAAGAATACAAAAATACAATGTAAACTAAGTTATGTCTTTTTGCACGTCACTCCAAGTTCTATTTGCACATGTCTTCATCTGTATCCTGAAAAAGGAGAAACTTAAAGGAGTGATACATAATGTCTTAGTGAGTGCTCGAAGGATTCTACAGTTAGTTCAAACTCTTCTACTCGAATAACCTTCATCAATTATCTCTCATGGCTTTAGCCTCACTAAGTCTCTCCTAATTCTCTATACTTATGGTCAGGTCTACACCTTTCAATTTAACTCCTGTTAACTCCTCTCTCAGTCTTACAACTATTATACTAGTTTACTATCTCATTCTAAACCTAAGAATTCATCCTCATTACTCATACTTTCTTACCCAAAACCCTTTCTTACTTGTCATATACCTTTCTATTACGCCGTGTGAGAATTCACCCTTTTTCTGTCTCATTCACAACTATTATTATCCAACTAGAAGCCTCATAACATTATCTTAAGCTCTAGCCTTTCACATATCCTTAAGGTAGGAAAGACAATCCTAATTACAAGCATACATTTATTTCACATCCTTTGCCTAGTAACTAGACATACACCTCATTTTGTTTTATCAAACAAGAACAACACACGTGCATAATATGATGGCATATCCATAACTTTGACATTTCATCACAAAAAACAATTACATTTTTACACATGTACACATTTCATCAATTGCTCGTAAACAAGGTCGCATAGACTTTATATAGTTACAATGTAGCACACTTCAACATATCACACTACAACAAGATGCATATGCATGCTATGTTCCTAAACCATTACTCATGCACATGTGGTACCAAATTAAACTTGTCGGAAAGTAGACTAGGAGTAAGTGCACAGCCATAAGAAGTGTCATCGGTACCAATGCCTTCGGCTTTCACACCCTCAACTAGTATGATATCCTCTGGTGACTAGTCAGGGTTACTCAATTTTGCCAGTACGCCCTGGCTCCATGGGATCAGCATAGACCATTAAAGTTCCCAACCAGATACCACCCCCCAAGGCTAAGGTTAGAAAACCCATCATGGCCTCCATCAGCCAGATTCCTACATTACTTTTCTCATCACATAACTCAAATGATATGATGCATGGTTGCATACAATGCTTACAGCTTTTCATAGACTTTTATCATGAAACATTGGCACAAATTCATATTACACTCAGTTTTCTCAAGGTAAATAACAATCACACAATATAAATTCAACAAGGCATAAAAAAAGAAGTAACAATGAGTTAAAAACTGCAAAAAAGAATTCACAAGCGTAAAAACGAAATAACCAAGGTTGTAACCACCCGACAGGACAGGAGGTCCACCCGGCGGTCAAACTAGGACCCAACCCCCCAGTGAGTTGTGAATCCTACCCGGAGGGTCTGTGCTCTCGGCGTTAATGCAAAGTCCAGTTTTCGATAAAGTCGTTCAGCGGCTATCTAACTTTGCTGGGTGGATTTGAGGTACAAATTTTAATTTATTTTCCTATTATCTTTGGCTTCTAAATGTTCCAAAATAAATAATTAAATTCTTAATCACTTCTTCTACCTTGATAATTGGTCAATCTAATCTATAAACTCCTCACTCACTCACAATCCCCTCAAAACCCATTAAATCCCTAAACTTAGGCATGAGGAGGGGGAACAGGTAAATAGGTAAACAAACACAACATAAAAGGCAAGAAAGGACACAGGGGAGAGTACTTATCTTTAGGGATAACGCAAAGCTGAGTTCTAGGGCTTGGCTTCTCTGGTTTCTATTCCTTCTCCTTCTTTTCCTCTTCTTCATTTTCTCCTTATTTTCTTTAAATTCTTTCTACTTCTATTTCGTGACGGCTAAACCTAATTCTCCTTCTCTATTCCTTTCTTATAACATGTGGGTGGGTATGTAGCATAGTGGACTTTAGTCCTTTATTGGGCCCTAGATACTCTTTTGGGTTTTATTATAACATTCCTACTAATTTCTAATACTAAGATGTCAATAATAATAACAACAATAATAACAAAAATAATAATAATAACAATAAATATAATGACAACAACACAACACAAGAATAATAATAATAATAATACCTATAACAACAACAATAAATATAATAATAACAACAATAGAAACAACAACAATAATAAGAGATATAATAATAACAATAACTCTTAAGGCATCTTTTATCCAATAGCACATGAGAAGAGTCTTACTGAGAGCTACCTTGTGATTTATTTCTAGTACCTGAAATTTGGGGGTGTTACATGCACAACTTTGGTAGCAGGATCTCGGATTATGTGTAACACATGGGTTGCACTACTTTTTCCATGGGTTGATGGAAAAAGTGAGCCAGCCCAATCGACTCATTTTTTAATGAGCCAAGAAATGATCGACCTAGCTCAACCCACCACGGGTTGGTGGGTTATATAGGTTGGCTCACTTAATTTTAAATTCTTTTTTTTTTGAAATGCCAACCAAAACAAATTTTTATTGGAAGATAGCAAGTCATTGACTAGTGTAACATTTCTTTAATTTTAAATATAATTCATATTAATTTAATTATTAAGTTAAGTTGATGAAAATGTGAGTAAAATTTTTATGATTGTATAATAGAAAAATTCTAAATTTAACAGAATTTGGAAATAGAAGTGAAATGATAAAAACTGGTTATGTATAAATATATCAAATTGTACATCATGGTTTGAGTAATATATAACAGTCAAAAAGAAAACAAAAGTACATCAAAAGACATATACTACCTAGCCCAATATATACATAAAAAAGATTCTATACAGAGCAGTATTTATCTACCCTATCCTTCAAGGAAAATATTATAAACTATGTATACAAATTTGGAGGAGTATCCTCTGACTCGTCCTCAGCATCATCAGGCATTGTCGTCATCTTCAATAATTACGATCAATCATACAAGAAAAAAAAACAATGGAGTGAGGTGATTTGTTCTAAAATCACTTTCACATGTATGGTAAGAATTAAAACACAATTAACGAAGGGAACCTAGGGTTTATTCTAAGTTATACTACACTACTCTTGACTTGGTATGGATCCATACTTCCCATTAGTGAGTAATAGTTCTCAACAGAACCTGGGAAGTGACTGAGAGTACATATACCTCATCAACATCATCACATGGTATATTCCTCATCATCAATGAGGAAAAAATACCAGTTAGGATGTCCATTTACAGAGGTATACTCTCACACCAATCCCAGAATGCTGAGTAGTTGTTAGGGTTATCGAGCTTGGTCAGGTGAATATCCAAGCTCAAGGGTGCTACCCTGACCATTGTGACTTTCACCACTCGATGCCTACGCCCAAGACCTCCTCAAATGGGTCCCTGTCTTTCATTCCTCAGTGTATCAAATTGTAGCTTCCTTAGCAAGGTGCCATGCCACTGTATGTCACTTGCTTTACATTATTCATTAAACTATCAATTCCTAACTTCTCAAGTAGAGGTTTCTTTGGTCTCATTTAATTTGAGCACTAGTACAGTCAACATTTTTGCCTATTTTGCAGAAATTACACAATACAAAATTTTAACAGAATAACGACTAAATAAATACATTTTAATTTTCTAAATTCGAGCAGAGTAACAACTTAGCAAGTGCATTTTAATTTTCTAAGATTGAGTAGAGTAACAGTTTGGAAATTATAATTTAATAATCTAAATTTGAGTAGAATAACAACTTAGCAAAAATTAAAATTTAACATCAAATAATAATAACAATAATAAAACTTAAGCCTAAATAGGTTTAGGAGAAAACCCTTCCTACCAACATGCAAAGTGACAATAATCTAGAACCAACCCCACTCCCCCCGTTACCTCTAAGGTGATCGATGAAGATGATGAAATTGTTGATGCAAAGCACCTAGGAAGAGAACTTTACTAGTTGTTAGAAAACTAGTAAAATTTTAGCATAAAAGCAAAGTAAAAGAAGTTTTTTTCTAGAGAGAGAAGCTGTCTAAGAATTTGGTAGCTTGAGAGAGGGAGAGGTGCTGAAAAATGGTCCAAAACCATGGCTATTTATAGAGGAGGAGAAGGGGTTAGGTGTCTACAAAATTACATAAGCCATTATGTCATAAATCCAATTTTTATCTATTTTAATCTAATTTAGGGACACATACACCTTTTAGGGTGGTGAATCACCCCTCCTAGGCTTGGGGACGCGCTATATGAGCATTCCTCAAGCTCCTCAGTGTAAATTTTATTTGTAGATAAATTAATCGGTACTGATAAAAATGCCTAAGCTTGAAAAATTAGCTTCTAATATCAAAATAATGCATTTTAATGCAAAATTGGAAAAATACATTATTTTTCATCAAAAATAAATTAATAACAATAAATTTTAATTTTTATTAATTTATTTCAAATTATATGTATTTATTTTGTATTTTTAAGCTAGAAAATTCATAAAAAATCCATTTTAATTCAATAAATACCAAAATTTTTATGAAAATTATAAAATTAAATATTTTACCCATAAATAAACTAAAATCACCATTTTCACCCTTTTTGGATATTAAACCAATACTGACTAGGCTTAATAGGCATTTAAGGGCATTTTAGTCATTTTACACAAAAATTTCAAAAAATTTCCAGAAAATTTTCTAAAATTATATTTTAATACATATTACACAATTCCAAGCTCAAATTGACATTTTAATGTCAATTGAATCTTTTTCTCACGTTAGTCCTTAATGTTGAATAGGAGCAAAATCGTTATTTTTTAATTTCTCTGGACTTTGGCTCAAAAAATTATTAAAAATCATGATTAAATAGCTCTTGAAATTTTGAGTAAAATGGTAGGAATAAGAATTTTGAAATTCCTTCCCAATTTGTCAAAATTACATTGTCAAATATTAGAAAAACAGTTGAAAAAATTGAAATAGGATTATCATATTTTTCACTATTTTTCTTTCAAAATAAAATTTTTATAACAAAAGATGTTTAGTATAAAATTTTCAAAATATTTTAAGGTAAAAAAGTCTTTGGTTGGTTCCCTCAGTCAACTAGGGGTATTTTTGTCATTTTTGAAAAATTATTTCAATAAATTTTTGAAATTTTTTTAAAATTATTATTAATTATTCTAAGTACATTGATGACTTAAAAATATTTTTTAAATACTTCCAATTATTTTGTTTATTAATTATATTATCTAGCTTTTAAGGACAAAACAGTCATTTTATAAATTTTCGAACTCTGTTCCCCAAAAATTATTAAAAATACAAACTAAATACTACTTTCTAATATGAACATAACCGTAGGGATCAAACTTTTGAGACTCCCATCCGGTTCTCCAAAATAAATATAGAATAATTTAATTTACAAAAATAGGGGTGTTACAACTAGCCTATGGTGAAAAATTACAATAAAAGTGAATAGCTCTGATGCTATATACATACTCAATGAACAATAGGCCAAATTAAAGCTGCCCCCCTTTAATACATATCCATACACTCTATGACATTTTTTTTAGAGTGGAGAAAGAATTTCATAAATAGAGCAGAGAACACGGCATAAATCATGCTAAAGTCCTCAAATATATGAATACAAGGCCACCTACTTTGTAAGGAAATGTTAAAGTAGCAAATACATTTTCAATCCAATTACACCTATTCTCCTGCTGTCGAACCAAAACTTTAAATCTTGCACTACATGACATTGTTATGATTTATGATAGCAAATAACAATTACACCTATTCTCCTGCCACCAAACCAGAACCAAAACTTTAAATCCAATTACACTCCTCCATCCAATATCCAAATACATATCAAAAGTAAAGCCAAAACTTGATACATCATAAAGAATAATTAGATTTAACAATTACTTACGAAGCTCAGTTTCACAAATCTTCTCCAAATTGGTTATTTAATAGTAAACACCACCTCAAAAGTCAAAACCCCCAATTCCCCCATTTTCTTCACACTTTCACAATCAACCCTATCTCAACTAAAATCCCATTCCAGCCATGAATAAATAGACTTTTCGTGATTCCATTCAAGAATTCCTATATCACCAACAAGCCAATCAATAACCACGAGAACATAAAAAGAAAAAAGAAAAACTAATAGTGATTCGGTGAACCATAGAATTGTGACAAGATCAAGATAACAACTAGAATGGTGGACCGGAATGGAACCAATGATTTTGAGCTCTACTGACACTTGAGAGTAAGAGAAAAAGCAATTAGAACGGTCGACGAGGTCGGGTCAGCAATGGGAACTCTGTGGTGGTGTTGTTGTGGTGAGACACGAATCTTTGTGGAAAGTGCAAGCTCGCAAATGTTGACAACTGTGAAAGGTGAACCAGAACCCCAAGGTGGGTGAACCGTCAACAAATGCATGACAACAGGAGTAAGATGACTTGTGTTGCGTAGTTGTGAATGGAAGAAGAGGCTGAGGTCTAAAGAACCCTAAGCACTAAAGAGGAAAGTGCTTGAGCGTCGTGAGAGAGTAGTGACTAATCTAAGTGAGAGGAGTGACTTATGTTTTATAGTTTTAGTCATAAGGTATTTATTTTTAAATAAATACTTATTAACTAGTGAGCTAGCCTGGCCCACCACGGGTTTAACCTAGGTGAGTCGCGAGCTAAGTGAGCTGGGCCAGTTTTTCTTTATAATTGTTGTGAGCTTGTTTTTTTCAACCCAACGTGGTCTGAACCTGTGGTGGGCTAGGTTGGCTTGCTGGGTCGCGACTCATTTTGATAGCTCTAGGGGGCAGTAGGTATTGGAGCAAATGGTGGAGGTAGAGCTAGCTGGATTGGGGGAGTGGCTAGTGATTGTCCCTTTACCTAATGGAGTTGCGTGTAATGCGGGTACGTTTCTTGCGATATGTCATAATCCTACAAAATAATCAAATAAGGGCAAGGGAAGGGAGATGGTTAGATGATGGAGAAGAAGAACATATTTTTGGAATTTTTGGAATTTTTTGATTTTTTATTTGTTTTGGTATGCTAGTTTCTCATTAGCACAATCGTGGTAAAATTAAGCACAACTATGCTCAACTACCCTAAGGGCAATATGAACAAGCACGACCATGTTTAATAAAAAATGCTTATGCATGGCTATGCTTGATGGTAAGCACGACCATGTTCAAAAGGTATATGAACATGCATGATAGTGCTTAGTGGTAAGCATAGCCATGTTCAACCCCAGGGCAATTGTGCACGACTGTGTAACAGGGAGCACGGTCATGCTTAAGGCTAGGGAGAAAATAAAATACGATGAATTTGCCTCCAGAACAACCCCTAATCATAGAAGATAAGTAGAACGCACATAAACAATGAAAAGAAATACTTACAAGTGAGGGGAAAGATGCTAAAGCAGAAGATAGGGAGCAGGAATAGAGAAAATTGGGGTGAGTATTGTAGGGAGGAAGCATGGCCATGCTTCCCCTTTCCCCTTTTTATTATTTGAAATTTGCTACCAAGCACAGCTATGCATCCTTCTGAGAGGGGGCACTAAAAGGTCCCTTTTGCATGGGCATGCATGGTCAAGCATGCCCGTGCATCTTTTTCGATGACGGAAGAATGAAAATGAAGCACAACCGTGCTAGTAGGGAGCACGGTCGTGCATAGTTTTTGATGACGTAGATGTAAAAATGTAGCATGACCATGCTTCACCAAACCCGACCGTGCATACTTTTCGATGACGAAGATGTGAAAATGAAGCACGACCATGCATAATGAAGCATGACCATGCATACTAACTGATGACTAATTCCTAAAATGAAAAAGAAACTAAGTCCTACTGTACAATACTAAAAGTAAATACTACTACTAAACAATACTATAGGTTGCCTCTTGGAAGGGCTTATTTAACGTCGCGAGCCTGATGCAACCCTTAGGTTTAATCACTAAATAAGGTGACATATTTGACCTGGAGGAATGCCTCTTCATAGTGCTTCACCTGATGCCCATTCACTTTAAAAGTGGTGCCATTCTCTTTGGCAACCTCCACTACTCCATAGAGGAAGACTTGGGTCACCATGAACGGTCCGTGTCACTTGGACTATAGCTTGCCTAGAAAAAGGCATAAGTGGAAGTTGTAGATGAGAACCTTCTCACCCATATGGAACTGATGATCCAGAATGTGCCTGTCATGCCACCTCTTTGACCTTTCCTTGTATAGTTTGGAATTTTTATATGCTCCCCAACAAAGCTCATCCAATTCATCCAACTATAGTAACGTAATGCCCAGTGTTCTAGCTCAATAGGAAAATGATAGTTCTTTCCAAAGACCAATTTATAAGGAGACACGCTAATAGGAGTTTTAAATGCAGTTCTATAAGCCTAGAGTGCATCATCTAATTTTAAAGACCAATCCTTTCTAGTTGCACTCAAGGTTTTTTCTAAGATTCTTTTCAGCTCCCTATTGGAGATTTCCACCTGGCCACTAGTTTATGGGTGATAAGGAGTAGCCACTTTATGTGTTATGCCATATTTACTCAAAAGATTGTCAAACTATTTATTGCAAAAGAGAATGCCACCATCACTAATGATTGCTAGGGGTGTACCAAAACAAGTAAAAATGTTCATTAAAAACTTCACCACACTCCAAGCATCATTAGTGGGAATGGCTATAGCTTCCACCCACTTAGAGACATAATCCACAACAACCAAAATGTATTCATTATTAAAAGATTTGGGGAAAGGACCCATGAAGTCTATTCTTCACACATCAAACAAATCATAGACAAGCAAATTATTCTGAGGCATCTCATGATGCCTAGAAATATTTCCAGCATATTGACAGCTATTACAAGCCTTTACAAAATTGTAGTTTTCATTTTATGTTAAGCTTCATTCTCTTCTAACTAAATTTTATATTTGTTCCAAGAGTGCAATGGAATATATGTTTGGTTCAACCTTTGTTTGCAAAACCATTGATGCTGTAAAGGAGGTAATGTGTGCTGACCCTTTTTTCTACCGGGTTACACTAAGCATTGAATTCATGATGTGGCATAAATCCTTTATTGATATTATGTGTTCCACATGTTGTACTTTAGATCAGCATAGTGTTTTTCATATGCATTTCTTTACTAATAATGCATAACTTAAGAGCTCAATGGTTGTTTCTATGACAAAGTATTTGGCAATTGTATGCTCAACTCTTAATGTTTTTGTAATTATTTTGAGGGTTACCTAGACGCTACCCCCTTAAGCCGGCTTGTTCCCTCGCTCGACCTACAATCAATGGCTCCGCTTATCTCGATTAGCACAGCCTCATATATCCTAGATGGTATGGTCTTGCTCACCTCGGTCAGAGTTTTATGCTTACCCCGACATGGTAAGGAAAATGCCTAACGACAAGGAAAACACTTAATAAGGCACCCAAACACATGCTGCTACGTGGCACCTTACCTTAACGATTTTTTCCTCCGAAACACTCTATATAAAGGACTCAGCACTTATTAGGTACACATAACTCTCTCATTCTTACTCACTCTTTTATACCTTCATTGACTTAAGCATAAAAGTCCTTGTAGGTGCCATCAGTGGAGATGCCTGTAGCCACCGTGAAAGCTCATTAGAGCTCTTTCCTTGTGTTCACCTTACAACATTGGTGCCGTCTCTTGGAATTCATTGTTTGGAGGCTCGATCGTGATGGTTAGCACGAGAAACCGTAAGTCTGTTGTGGCACCATTGCCACCGAAACTTCTGCTACCACTGCCTATGGATGGCAAAGTAGCCTTTGTCACTTGTGAGGCGGTTCCTGAGGCAAATGGTGTTCCAGCACCATATTCACTATGGTTGATCTTACTGCATTGCCACATCAATAGAAACAAATACTGAAAGAGTGGGAAAAGATCCTTGTGAAAATTTGAGATGAGAGAGAGAGAATAAGAAAAATCATGGAAAATAGATATGATCACACTAAGAGGTCGACATTATTTGTGTTGCGGCCGAGTCATGTTGCGCATGAGGTGCATGATACGCACATGGAAGTTGAGACAAACAAAAGATGACGAGATGATTCCCTTCAACCTTCCTTTTTCAATAAGGATTTTGAATTTGCAGGTTTTAAAGCAATTACAATGATTGCCTTCTTTGGAATTGTATGACGGATCTACGGATTCAAACGATCACCTCTCGGTGTTTGAATCAGTGATATCATACAAGGGAACTTTTGCTTTGTTCACATGCAGAGCACTCCCGCTCTTGCTGAAGGGAACGATGCTGAAATGGATCCAATTTCTTGAACTGAGATTTATTGATTCATGGATGATATTAAGAGAGAAATTTAGGATGGCTTTTGCGACCACCAAGGCCAAACCTAAAACTAAGGCAGATTTGAGAAGGATTCGCCAGGGTCTGGATGAATCGTTGAGGGACTACATTAGTAGATTTAATCAAGAGGAAAGAGCAGCAGAAAACCTACAGGCCGAAATGATATTGATTCATATTGATCACTAAGATGCCTCCGACATTAATGGAGGAATTTTTGAAGAAGGTAGAAAAATACATTAATTACGAGAATATGCTTGAAGCGGGAAAAGAAAAATTGACCGAGATCACAACTTAGAAAAAGAATCCCATGCCAAAAGCAGATAGACCACCGTGTCATGAAGACCAGGGTCTGTATAAAGAGGGGTCGTGGTTTGAAGAGTATACATTGTTGAAGACCTCGAAAGGGAGTGTCTTCAATGAGGTACTCAACGTGAAGTTCGTAGAAGAAGGGATAAAGCCCCCAAAACCGTTGAAAAACATCTTCGCACAGACGACGCCAATGTTGTGAGGTGAACATGAGGAAAGAACTCCGATGAGCTTTCACGGTGGTTGTGACGTCTCCAGTGGTGATGCTTGCAAGGACTCTGATGCTTAAGTTAGTAAGAGTATAAGCAAGTGAGTGAGAATGAGAGAGTTATGTGTACATGATGAGTGCAACGCCCTTTATATAGAGTGTTTTGGAGGAAAAAATTGTTATGGTGAGGTGCCATGTGGCAGCGTGTGTTTGGGTGCCTCATTAAGCATTGTTCTTGTCGTTAGGCGTTTTTCCTACTATACCGGGGTTAGCATAAAACTCTAGTCGGGGTGAGCAAGACAATACTATCTAGGACATATGAGGCTATGCTAATCGAGATAGGCGAAGCCATCGATTTGTAGGTTAGGTGAGGGAGCAAGCCTACTTAAGGGGGTAGCATTTAGGTAACCCCCAGAACAGTTGCCCCTAAGCCAGTGATGCTTGGAAGAAGCACCGTCAGCTTAAGAGTTTGAAGCGACTTCTGAGATGGTGTTGCCCCCTAGTCAGTAATGTTTTTGGCAGAAGCATTGTCGACTTCTGTGCTATCTAAGGTCAAATAATTTAGCCTGCATCTTTTTATCTTCTTCAGACAGTTTCTTCGCATTTTTTAGGGGATCGAGGTGCATTAAATGCCTAATGATTCAAAATATTAAATTTCACGACCCCTCGATTTCCAAGAGATTTAGGCGGTTTTGCAAATTTTTAAACTTTAAATATCTGCCGGTTTGGGCCTAAAAAATATAGGCCTGTTTACTTTGTATTGTTATTTTATTTGTTTGTTTTTACCTTTACTGTTACTTTCACTTTCTTCCTTCACAAGAATCTTACATCTCTTTTGCAACTTCTCTTCGGCGAAAGTTCGACAATTCAGTCGTAAATCGGCTTCAACCTTCTTTAGCTGCCTTTTTTCCAGTTGCTCCATCGCGAGTTGCTCCTCGAGCTTGGCTATTCTTTTATCGGATTCCTCTTTGGCTCGACTAGCCCCCTCCTCTGCTTACTTCAACTGATTTATTACGACATCTTTCTCAGTCAACATGTCAAGTGGGTTTTTGTCGCCAAAAGCTGCTTTCATTAAGACATATTGGGAATACCCCAAAAACATATGTTGAAAAAGTGAGGCCAATCCACCTAGTCCACCCTGTATATTTTTAATCTCATCCAGCATAGCCACCTCAATGATAGAAAAATGATCGGCTAAGATTTTCCTCTCGGCCTCTTCAACCACAGTGGAAGTAGAGCGAGCAAGTTGCTTCTTAGGGGGAGGCTCCTCTTGCAGCTCGTCGCTTGCAATTCTTTTCTTGGGGACCGAAACAACGTGAGAGACCTTAGCTTCCATAGCTTCCTTAAGAGGTGATACCTCAACTAGTACTAGCAAAGGTCTCACTTCGACCTCCCGAATCACTATTCCTTTACTTTCAGGAGAAGAAAGAGAGGTAGGGATCTTGGACTTTTTTGGAACGGCCATCTTATGCTTGCCCTTAGACCTTCTTGGCTCCTTTGGCTTTGCTACTTTATCTTGTTGAAGGGCTCAAGAAAAATCTGCCATCTTTGATTTCACCATCTCTGCAAAGAAAAGAAGTGGTTCATCAGAATGGCTGTAAAAGAAAGAAAGTTCATTTCTAAAAAAAAAAAAGATGCATGCATAAACGAGTTAACTAAAACTACCTCGATACTCTGTAGGAGTGGTCCTAATGAGCCATTTACAAGGAATCTGACCTTGAAGATTTTTAACCAGGTCAGAAAAGTGATCTCAGACCCTTAATTCGTCTAGGGTAAGGTCTTTTTCTCGACCATAAATCGACTAGATTCCAAGTAGTAATGGCTATATGACCAATATAGAGGAAACCAAGGTTCATTAATTTTCTCCTCAATCCCTCGAACAATAAATAAAGCCTCGCAACTATTAACCCGGGGGTGAAGGAAGAAGAACTTATCTTTGTAATCCTTGTAGGAATATTGAAAAGGTCTTAGTCAGGCTCGCTCCCTGACACCACGAAAGGAGATGGACGAATATTTCTTCTCATAAGATTGACAGATAGGGCTAAAGTAATAGAAGAATAGGTTAAAGGTACAAACAACTCTTTCTCTAATGCACAAATTCTCAAAAGCTATGATAAAAGCCAAGAGTTTGCATGAAGCTATGAGGGGGTGACATTGAGAAAATTTAGAATCGACACTTAAAAGTCAAAGAAGGAAAGTCTAACTCAAGCTAACTCTAAACAACCAGCAACGAATCCAACGCCTCTTGGTTGAAGCAAGATTGAGTTCCAGCCACCTCCTTATCTACCCAATCCACGTCAAGATTCGCTACTTCATAGCATGCCTCTAGAGTAGTCCCAACATTCCTCACAGTCTTTCCCATCTCCCTGTTAAAAACATTAGACCAATGGTCAGATGTTGTTGATTTAGTAATCCGGTTAGAAGGAACTCTAGTGCCTCTTTGAGCCAATATATCCACCCTAGACGTGCTTCTAGACTGAATGGAATTTTCATCAAATTGAGAAACTCTACCCAGGCCCTAGCATACTCTGAGACTTCGTTAAGGTCGTATGGCATTCCCATCGACTTTAGGTGACTTTGGCATTTTTCAAGAACCTCCAGACATATTCTGATTTCTGGTAGAGCTGGTTCTTTAGGGTCAGTCGTCATCAGATGCTCGTTCCTCCTCCTCACCTCCCTCATCCTATTTTGACTACCCTGGATAACGGGCAAATCACCCCTGCTAGACGCATCTTTAGGGACAATTGTCCTCTTGCGAGGAGTTGCAGGAGGAACCAAAGAACTGATAAGGCCTCCAACATCCCTACGACTCCCCGAAGACCTTTCTTGGCCAGTAGAAGAAGACAAGGGGAGGCTTGAAGACCTGAATAGCTAGTTGGCAGTAAAACCCACTGGGCGACCGCTACGGCTACTGCGCCCAAAAGATGGAGCATTTTGTCTGTGTGAATCCATCTTCGAAAAAAAGCAAAACAAAACCGAATATGCACAATGCAACTGTAACACCCATTTTCCTAATATGTGACTCAGTGTTGTGATGATTAAAAAGTGTAATCTAGGTGATTAAAAGAAATAAATGAATTGTTGTTAGGTATAGTAAGTAGTATGTGGTGATAGTTGTGTATAGTATGTTTGAAATTATGGTTGGAATTTAGGAAGCTTTGCTTGAGCCAATGTGGGTGTGTTGTGAGTATGATTTTGGATTTTGAGAGAAAAACAATTAAGTTCGATCAATGATGGGATATGGGAAGTGGTTTGGTGAGATTTGGGCCTCAGTTGGCCAAAAGTTCGTGTGAGAGCTCCGAGAGGTCGAATATAAAAGGAGGAGAAGGGGGAAGAGTTCCTCATTCTCTCATTCTCTTTCTCCCTCATCTCTTTATTCTTTCTCTATCTCTCTCTAAGATTCCTTGAGTCTGTGAGGGTGTAAAAGAGTTGTAAGCTTATTCTAGTGTTTGTGGTGAGAGAAGGAACAAATCTTTGAAAGATTTGGCTCAAGGCACCGGATTCTCAAGGAACCTAAATCCGGATTTGGAAGTTTTTAGAGGTAAAGCAAGCTTACTCTTGTTTGATTGTGTGTTTGTGAACGTTGATATGCCGATTTAATGCTTTGGAATCGGTTGAGTTCTGTGAGTAATTGTGTGTATGTGGTTCTTGAAAGAAAATGGGTTTTGGAAAGGAGTTTTGAGATTTGTGGATAAAATTGTTATGTAATCGGTTAGAAAGGTATTAAAAGTGATTAAAATTGTTTTGTGATCCTTATTATTGATTGATTTGGTAAAAAATGGGTGTTGGTGTGTGATTTGCGAAGAAAACGATCAAAAATCGCACTTAGCAATTTACAGATGCTCGTTGAGCGAGAGAAAAACAAAATTCTCTCTATCTTATTATTTTTGTTAGTTGTTGATGACTCTATTGACTCCTATGAATGTCAAATGTATAATTTAAGATAATTGGATGTTCAAATGGTTTTCTAAACTAGTTTTTGGGTTTTTCTTTATTAATATTGTTGAGGATTTGTTGGATAACTTGTAAGTGTCTCGCTGAGCGAAACATATGTTCGCTGAGTGAGAATTTTACCTAAGACTTGGCTACTTTCTAGAATTGAGTTCGCTGAGCGAGACTTATACTCGCTAAGCGAGAACCTTCGAAAAGGAGAGTGTACTCCCTGTATGAAAGGTACTAGCTGAGCGAGCATATGGATCACTGAGCGAGCATGTAATTCTGTTTTTGTTGTGTGAGAAGGTTCAAAAGGTATGTGTTGCTTAAACAATGTCTTACTGTTGATCATGCAAGAAGCTGATTTAAGCGTGCATAGGGTTGATGGTGATTGTTGGACCACAGGTGGTGCTGAGTAGGCCACGTGGTGATATGTTGATACATATATATATGATATGAAAATTGTTGTGGTTGAATTGATTGTTGTGATGATACATATATTTGAATGCATATGTTGTTGGATGAGGTTGTGTGGGCCTCAAGCTATTGTGGTGTGATGGTTTGATATATATATATGGTTATTGATGAATGACGGTGGTTGAGTTATTGTTGTGGCTCATGCATACATGCATATGTTGTAGGCTGATGTTGTGTGGGCCTCATGCTGTGTGCGGGTTGGCACATAAGTTAGATGGTGACTAGAGTTAATACTCAGTTGGGCCTCCAAGTTAGATGGTGACCAGAGTTGATACTCAATTGGACCTCCAACCTAGTGCCTCTGAAATGTAATAAATCTCTCAAGAGTCGTGTTATTCTTGCATTGACATTTTAGGGTTGAAAGTATGATGTGTTGTGCTGTAATGTATATTGATGATTTAATAATATGGATTGCATATATTGGATTCCAAATCAGTATGTTGATGATTTGATGATATGGATTGAATATTATATGCTTGTTTTTGTTTTGTAAGCTTACCCTTGCCTTGCTAATTGCTTTGTTATTGTTTCCTTGTTGTCGTGTGTTGCTGTGACTGTGATGATCACGTTGTTTGGGGTGGGACCAGAGGGTGAAGCTTTAGTAGACCCAGCTTCTCATAGTTGATGCTTGGAGGTCTTAGTGGAGATGGTAGAAGACCCGTTATGGGTGGTGTTTTTTGGAAGCTCTTTTGTTCTTTTCTTTTGGGTTGATGTATTCGTTGTATATATGACCAGCTATAGGAACTTTAAATTTTGTATCTCTCCATTGGTTTTATTTAACTTGACTTATATATTAAATTATTTCATATCTGATATATATACATATACTTTATGGTATGGTTGAGATTATAATAGCATGTTGAATTATTTATTTTTGAACATCTTAGTAATGTATGAAGTAGTAAGTGGTACTGTAGCAACAAATGGTCGTTACAGCAATAGCAGTAAACTCCAAACAAAGGCAAAAAGTAAGAAAAAAGAAAAAGACATTACCTTAAGCAGAAAAATAAAATAGATGCTCGAAGCTAGGAAGAAATCGTTGGAGAGAAGTTGTAGAGGAGACGTAAGATCCTTGTGAAGGAAGAAAGTGAAAGTAATAGTAAAGGTTGAAGCAAGCAGATAAAATAATGGTAAAGTAAATGGGCCCATATTTTTATTAGGCCCAAACTCACAAATATTTAAAGATAAGATTAAAAATTCGTGAAACTGCCTAAATCTCTTGGAAATCAAGGGGTCGCAAAATTTAATATCTTGAATCATTACGCATTTAATGCGCCTCGATCCCCTTGAAAATGCGACAAAACTGTCTGAAGAAGATAAAAAGACACAGGCTAATTATTCAACCTCATATAGTTTATAAGTCGACAATGCTTCTGCCAAAAACATTACTAGCTTAGGGGCAACACCGTCTCGAAAGATGCTTCAAACTCTTAAGCTGACGATGCTTCTTTCAAGCATCACTCACTTGGGGGCAACTGTTATGGGGTTACCCGGATGCTACCCCCTTAAGTTGGGTTGCTCTCTTGCCCGATCTACAAATCGGTTAGAGTTTTATGCTTACCTTGACATGGTAAGGAAAATGCCTAATGACAACAAAAACGCTTAATGAGGCACCCAAAACCACGTTGCCACGTGGCACCTCACCTTAACGATTTTCCCTCCAAAACACTCTATATAAAGGACTCTGCACTCATCAGCTACACACAACTTTCTCATTCTCACTCACTCTCTTATACTCTCACTGACTTAAGTATCGGAGTCCTTACAGGTGCCACCATCGGAGAAGCCCACAGCCATTGTGAAAGCTCACCGGAGCTCTTTTCTCATGTTCACCTCACAACAATTACTGTACATTTACCTAATGTAAAATAGAAATGCTTTTTAAATTGACACATAATGTCTCTATTGAGCTTGGTGAGTTCTATTGTTTCCACTACATGATACTTCATCTGTTTTTTGCTCTTACAATCATATTTGTCTAATCTGGCACATGATCATCTTGCTTTTATTCTCTCATTTTTGTTGGGTGTCTAATAGGTGGCATTTAATCCTAAGATTCACACCACAAGTGTCACTCTTGAAGGAGATATATTTCAGCCAAGTGGTCTTGTGACTGGTGGAAGCCAGAAGTATAGCGTTATTTAGTTTTTATCATTACAATTGTCACTAGAATGCACATATATCTTTTATTCTTTGTCCAATGCATTGATTAGTAAAGCAAATAATATTTTGAATTTTTGACAAGTTTATAGAATTTATATATTTTAACTTACAAGGTACTATTATCTACTAAGTGATGTAGTCACTTAGTTATTAAATGCTTGTATCTGATGACATTTTAAGCAATAGTATATATACTTCTAGATATGTTGTGACGAGTTGTTGTAACAGGGGAGTGGTGATCTTTTTGGGCAACTTTAGCTGAGGCTGAGTTAAAACTTTCGGTGCATCAAAGAAGGTTATTAAAGATTGAGGCAAAGGCAGACTCTGAACACTCGTTTTTCCAAAATGATGTGGAAACTTAGAAAACACAGTAATATATGATTTTACATTGTTTAACAAATTTTCATATTGATATTTTGTTTTATTTGCCCGTCATTGCATTTATAATTTTAAGGATAGGAATGATAAGCCTAATTAACTTCAATTGAGTCATTGGGGGTCAATTGTTTGAAGTTAAGATGCCAGGTAGATTTGTAATGTGTTGCATAGAAAGTCACCTCTTTACTATAATTAATAGTGGGGATTAGGAAGTTTTTATAAAATGTTAGTATGCATTATCATCTTTTTTTTAATAAGAAAAGTAATTTAGTAGAGTAGTGAAAGATAAAAGTAAAGGGGCAACGGACAAACAAGAAATATATCAATTGAACTCACCATATGTCTATTAAAACCTCTTCTAAAATGGTTACTAGTATTAGGTGAGGACCTTCAATAAACTACAAACTATTTTATTCAAAAGAAAGGGTAATGCTAGGAATTTTACCTTAAAAATTCTGGCATTTCACATCAGGCAAAGCCACCAAATCATTGCTTTTGAGGCACATTGCCAAAGGACCTTGTTCCTTGTCTCAAAATAAAAAATGCATATGATAAATTGCTCTATTTAAAGATCCAGTTTTCCTCAAAATATTATAAATGTTTGCACCAAAAGTATCTTGCTACTATCAAATCTATCAATAAATAATTACTTGTTTCACAGCC
The DNA here is from genome assembly GCA_004329165.1 of Spatholobus suberectus. Classification (NCBI taxonomy): domain Eukaryota; kingdom Viridiplantae; phylum Streptophyta; class Magnoliopsida; order Fabales; family Fabaceae; genus Spatholobus; species Spatholobus suberectus. Next base: position 2,543,202 of record CM014730.1, on the reverse strand, counting down.
AAAAGAGAACAAAACACAAACATTAAAACAAAAGTTTTTGGGTACTGTTGTGACTAATTGCTAGAGATTGTTTATTATTCTTGTTATGTACAATAGTTCAACTAAAAGATTTCATGTTGTTAGGGACCTTGGACTTCAAAATTGATAAACAAGCCAGCACTATTTGGAGAATTTGTGTTGACTTGAAAATTGGCCAATGCAATAATAATATCCAGTGGAATGTAAAGTTGAAATCCTTTAGGAAAAGAGTAAATTACCCCTTTAGTGAGCTTTCAATTCTAAAGTTTCTCAATCAATAAAGTTTCAACAAAAGAAAATTCCAAAAAATGGAAGAATTTTAAAGATGGAAAGCTGCATTGTTTATATGGAATGGTGTGAAAGGATAAACGATAAATGGTAGGGATAAGAAGTACATGCTAATTGGTTTGACATTGTTTCAGTTTAGCATCTGTTAGAAATGGATTAGGGCCAAACTTAACCCCAAAAGTTACCTCATTGGAGGGGGGGTTGCCAAAATCTTTTAAGGGGTATTTCGAGTTTTGAGTATATTTCTACATTTTTTTTTGTCTTAATACATTTTACATAGACAAACAAAAAAATGGTGCTTTTATGTATGGACTGAACTCTCATTGTGAATTTCTTTGGCTTGGGAGTTATTAGTTTACATTTATTACTCTTGATAATCTTGAAGCTTTTATTTCTTTGCGCTTTTTTTATATATGAGCTCATATTTGATATTTTCAAAATTTCAACATAATTTTAATCTTATAAATCTTTGTTTTGTTTGTCTCTTGAAATCCAGATCTCAAAGCTCCTTCCAATTCAAAAAAATAAAATTATTGATCTCCAAGCACAATTAAAACTAAAGTCATATGACCTTTCATTATTTTAGACCAGAGCTTAGCCAAATGAACATCATAAGGTTTTGATTCCTTTCTTTTCGTCTAAAATTGATTCATGAACAAACACTGCAATTCTACCTTAGTTCCATGTAATTTGTAGTGTTATTTTTCTCCACGTTATTTATCTCAGTATCTCTTTGTCTGCTCCTTCTTATCCCAATCCCCTTATCATATTTCTTTGTAGCTTGGAGAATTAATGAAGAAGATTGAGCAAGAGCTTAATGAAGCAAAATCTACAGTTAAGGACAAGCAAATCTTATATGAGGAAACGTCAAAGTTGTTTCATCTCTAGAGAAATCAATCAAAGAACATGACAATAATAGAGAGAGTAGGCTAATAGGTTTGCAGAAAAAGATAAAGTCAATCAAATCTCAAATGCTATGTAATAAAATGTTTGTTTGGGTAATTTATTTAAAAGGAATTTAAAATTCAAGTAATTTTATCAAGTATTTTAATTAACATAATTCATAGAAATTCAAATTCCCTAGAAAAAGTAAGAAATTGAAATTCTCTCTCCCACTCTCGCGACTCAGGCTCACTCTTTCACTTTGCTCGCTGTCTCACTCTACTCTCTCTCTTTGTGGTTCATCCAAGTTCGTCTCTTTCACTTTCTCATCTATGTAATCTAGGGTTTATTGTTTCAATTTTGTTTTGGATTTGTATTTTGTTGATTTGGATTTGGATTTTTATTTCATTGATTTTGTTGATTTATGTTTCGATTTCACTTTTGATTTCGTTGATTCAATTGTCCCTCACTCTCTCATCTTTCTCCTTCCTTCTTCTTTCTTGATTTGGATTTCTAATTTCTCATTTAATCTTTCACTGTGTGTTTATGTTGCAAATTTCTAGCAATTTCTCTTCATTTTTGTATTCCCTTGTCTATATTATGTTAGTTGTTAGTATACTGAAATTGATAGAGTAGAAATGTAATTGCATTGTATTTATGTGCATTACTACATCTGGTTTGGTTGATGGAAAACCATGAACCAAAAAAACCTATAAATGCCTTGCACTAAAACTCACCAAAAAGTCGTGATTAAGGGAGATTAATCGACTAAGAGAGCATGAGATACTTACCAAGAGAAGAGCATTGGCCTTTAAAAGATATGATGTTACTGAATTACTTTGGAGTTCAACAAGCTATATGCATAATGAGTTATTAATATTACCTCGTTAGAATCACTAAAATTTCCTTTGGAATATGATCTTTTGGAATTTCAACTTAAGAATTTAATTAGATTGTTTCTTAATACTTTAATTTATAGAACTAGAGTTCTAGGATAGTTATATGGCTGTATTAGTACTTGTAGATCCTTTGATTTGGAAGCTCTAGCTTCTTTATTTGTGAGTGTGTTTTGTTGAGACCTCTTCTTGAGTGTAGTAAGCCTAGTGCGGTGATGAGAGAGTAGATTCCTAGTGTGGGCTTTGTGTTCATTTTTTGGTAGAAGGATAGAAGGGGTGAATGAAGGAAGAAGGAAGGAGGGTAGCTTACTTTGAAGGCTAAAAAATCTGAATTGTAATTACATATGCTTTTGCAAGTACCTAGCCAGTTGCAGGCTGCAGCTATTATTTGCCTTATTGCAAATATATTGTACTCTCTGTGCCTTGTAACAACCCTCTATCGCCACAGTACTACAAACAAACCCCTATATATATATATATATATATATATATATATGTATGTATGTATGTGTAAAGATACTTAATAATAACCAATCCACATGTTACTCTAATATATACCAGATATGAGATAATACTGTATCTAGGCCCATTTACATATACAACACCAATGGAGAAACACAAAACCAAACTCCCTATAACTGGTTAGCTATACAATATATACATCAAATCCAAAAGAAACAAAAAGAGCTTCTAGAAAAGCTCCACCCAAAAGGGCCCTCCAAAAGTCTCCGTCTGAGACCTCCTCCATCAGCTCTGAGAAGTTGGATCTACAAATGCCTCTCCCTTTGCTCCCACACCAAATGACATAATCATCACAATCATAGCACCATACAACAACAACAACCATACCAAAACAAAACAATAAGGCAAGGGTAAGCTTACATAATAAAACCAACGTATAATGTTTAATCCAACATAATCAAAATCATCAATCACACTAATATAGAAACCAAATTTGTCCAGAAATGGGTTTACATACATTACAGTATAGCACACACAACATCACACACCATGCTGTCAACCCCATATGTCAATGTATGAATGACATGACTCTCGAGAGATTTTCTACATTCTGGGCGATTAGTTAGGTCTTATCCCTTACCATGGCCATCTAGCACCATTCAGGGATTGTCAAAACTCTGATCCGTTAGATAAGTTTATGGTTGTCAGGATAAGTGTATGTGGGTGGTGGTATACCGCGACACAAGGCCTACATTGCCTTGGCCCCCTACAGGGTTTACCCATCCACTTATCCCCTAGGTCTAGCTTTAAAACCCCACTTCTTATCCAGGCACTAGGTTGGAGGCCTATTTGAGTACCAACTCTAGTCACCATCCACCTTACATACCCACCTTACATACCCACTCGCACACGGCTTGAGGCCCACACAACCTCAGCCAACAACATATGCATGCCAATGCATGTATCACCACAATAATCAACTCTACCAAACAATCATCATATCATATATATATGTAGCAACATATCACCACAACCATCAACTCAACTACAACAGTTGTCATATCATATATATATGTATCAACATATCACCACGTGGCCTACTCAGCACCACCTATGGTCCAACAATTACTATCAACCCCAAATCAATCCCATGCATGCCCAAATCGGCCTCTTGCATGGTCAACAGATAAGACAATGTCCAAACAACACATACTTTTTGAAAATTCTCACACAACAAAACAAAATTACATGCTCACTCAGCTATCCATATGCTCGTTCAGTGAGTTCCTTTCATACAGGGAGCACACTCTCCCTTTTGAGGGTTCTTGCTCAGCGAACTTGATTCCAGATAGTAGCCAAGTCTCAAGTAGAATTCTCGCTCAACAAACATATGTTTCGCTCAGCGAGACACTTACAACTTATCAAACAAATCATCAACAATAATAATAAAGAAAAACCCAAAAACTAGTTTAGAAAACCATTTGAACATCCAATTAACTTAAAATATACATTTGACATTCATAGGAATCAATAAAGTTATCAACAACCAACAAAAATAATAAAAAAGAAGAGAAAACTCTGTTTTTCTCTCCCTCAGCAAGCATTTTCGTCGTTGAGCGAGCAACAGCTTCCAACGATCTCAAAATCCGTCACTAAGCAAAAATTTCCATTGCTAAGCGAGCTATCAATCGCTGGATGCGATTTTCAATCGTTTTCTTCGCAAATCCAATACCAACACCCATTTTGACCAAATCAATCAACAACAAGCATCACAATGCACTTTGAATTACTTCTAATACCTTCTAACCGATTATATAACAATTTTATCCACAAATCATTCGCAAATCTTAAAATCCCTTTCCAAAACCCATTTTGTGTCAAAACTCACATACACAAGATTTTCACCAAAATCAATTGATTCCAAAGCATTAAATCAACATATCAATGGCCATACACATGAAATCAAACAATAATAAGCTTCCCTTACCTCTAAAAGTCTCTGAATTTGAATTTTTAGCTTTCTTGAGAATTTACTATCTTGAGCCAAATCTTCCAATAACCGTGCCTTTTCTTGCCACAACCACTCAACTAAGCTTACAACTCCTTTACACCCCTCACAAACTCAAGAAATCTTAAAGAGAGATAGATAGAGAATGAAGGGATGAGAGAGAGAGAAAATGAGAGAAAACTCCTCCCTTTCCCTTTTATACTCAACCTTCCGGAGCTTTTACATGGACTTTTGGCCAACTGAGGTTCAAATCTCACCAAGCCACTCCCCTTATCTCCAAACTGATTTAACTCAACTATTTTCTCTTAAAATCCAAAATCACACTCACAAAATACTCACACTGGCTTAAGCACATACCTTAAGTTTCTTAAATTCAAATCCGAATTTCGAACAAACAACACACAACCATCATCACATACAATAACCCATACATAACAACAATTCATTTCTTTCTTTTAATCACCTAGATTACATATCTAGTTTCCACCTTTTTTTGTTATTAAAACACTTAATCATGCATTCGGAAAAAACAAGACGTTACATGCCTTCCCCTACCATATTGTGCCTTATATATATAGTTATTTGAAGAAATTATAAAGAAAAGGCGGCTTAAGCCAGATGTTGTAATGTATAACATATTGATAAATTATCTTTGCAAGGAAGGTAAGGCAATGGAAGCTTACAAAGTGTTAATAAAGATGTAGATTGGGGGATGTAAGCCCAATGTAACTACATACATAATGATGGTTGATGGTTTGTGCCAAATTGGGGGATTTTGAGATAGGTCTGAATGTTTTATAATGCAATGCTTACTAGTAGACATTGTCCACGTTCCAAAACATTTAATTGTCTGGTTGTTGGCCTGTTGAAATATGGGAATATTGATGGTGCCTGCTTTGCTTTGGAAGAGATGGAGAAGAGAAAGGTAGAATTTGATTTGGAGAGCTGGGAAACTATAATAAAGTTTGCTTGTAGTGAGGATAAGGCTGTTAGTGAGCTTATGACTGTACTCACATCTTCGTATATCTAATAGAATACATTGGGTATTGACAAATTGTCTATATATTTACAATTTTTTGGGGGGGGTCTTTTCTAGGATATCATTTGATTCCCTTTGCCCTGGTTCTAATCTTATATGACACTAATGGTGGCCTTCTTGGCACATAAGTTTTCACTTTTCAAGGTAATAATGAACAGGGTGATCAAATTATTTTCAATTGGTGGATATATGTTGGTGCTTAGCTTAGAAGACGAGCGATAAAGTATTTGATGGCAAAAATGAAAATAGAACCCAAAGAGCATATATAGGATATGATACAAAAGCGATAATATGAAAAATTTTAAAACTTATAGGACATGACCTCTATTTAGAAGTATTTATGCTTCTTAAGTAGAGCCTTTAGAGTATATAATTGTTGATTTTTGTCTTTGTGGTCTGAATTTTATCCTTGCTGCTTAGTTGGCTCCAAAAATATTTTGATGAAAGTTAAAAGATGAAGTCCAACATGATTAGTTTATTATTGGAAATTTTAGGTCTTTATTGGATAACGGGTAGTTTGGAATTTTGGGATTTGTTTCAAATAATAAATAACTTGATTTATAAAAATAATGTTAATATTTTTTGGTTACTTCATTTGGCCATATAGTTCTTTTTTTATGTGATAGATCTAAAAATGCTAGTCAAGGAGTGTACGGTTATGGTATTCGTTTCATTATCTTGCTAGATAATTCTCTTTTTGCTTCTTTAGTTGCTTCTTTACTAAACAATCTATGCCTTTTGAATTGCTTTCTATTTTATGATTTGAATTGCTTTCAAATAGTTGTGACTTTCTGAGTTTGAAAATAATTGCTTTGTGCAGGGAAGCAACTTCATACAATCAAGAAGCTTCAATAATCAAAATTTAGAGTGTCAAAATCTAAGCTTGGAGTTCACCTTAGAGGGAGATCAAATTGGCAGAAGAATGCACATGTCTAATTTTAGTTGGTTTACATGATAGCTTTACTAGCCAAAATAGAAAAGATTAACACACATATATTTATAAATTTATAGGTAGTGCTTTTGTCAAGACAAAGATGTCACTTTACTTGGAAGATATGCACTTTACTTGAAACATATTTATGCGGTTATTGTGAGTTGCATTATGCCTCACTAATGCTACTGTGCTTTGTGTTGTTGATTAATTATGTCTCACATGATTCGAGCTTTTATAATTAGAGTGACTTTATTGTTGTGAAATGAACTATATTATTATATACTTTTGTAAAAGTTATCAATAATGATGTAAAAATTAGCATTATATGTATTTTTATAATCACAAATTAGGTTTAAATCAACTATTTATAAAAAATGTTATAATTAGTCATTTAATATTTTTGCAAAAGTTGACTAATATTAAAATTATTTTTGAATTATTAAATATTTAAAAATTGATTAATTTTTTTGGTAAAATTTAATATTAAATTTTTAATTTTTTAAATAAATATTTAAAAATAAAATTTTGCATTTGGTGGAAATTAAATTACTCTAATCAAACAAGAAAATTAAAATACAAGTAATTTGAAATACATTATCCAAACAAAATATTTAAAAAATGAAAGAATTTAAAATAAAAGAAATTCAAATTTCATGTATTTGAATTTCTATGAAACGTTAAAATGCCCCATCCAAACGCAATGTTAAAGATCTGAAGGTAGGCTTGAAATATTATTATTTTTTAAATCATATCATGATTTGTTTAACTGATTTATAACAACTGGATAATTGCCAACCCTAAGGTGATGGTCAAGTAGTTAGTTGTACTTGTAAGACTCCAGTTTGTAAGTATGTGTCAAAAATCAAAATCATGTTGGGACAAAAGGTTGGGTTCTGTGAGGGCCTATTGGACATTTCCATTGTGGCCTAACTTTTGATGAGCCAATATTTGACAATTGTTGAAAGAAGCTTTCATTCTCATTATGTCCTCAAGGGATACTGTCATTTGGCTTGCATGTGTCTTTTATACAATATTTGACAATGTTGTCCGCAACTGTTGAATGTAGCTTGTATAATCGAATTTATAGAACTTCTATACTTTTTTTGCAAGTCCAGTCTGCCCATATGTTTTAGAGACGATTTTGAGCGAATAAACTAGCATATTGTGTAACACCCATTCATATTAATTTTGTTATTAAGTTTAAGTAAATGAAAATGCGTGTAATTTTTTTTTGATTTTTAAAAGAAATTCCAAACTTAACAGAATTTGAAAATGGTAGTAAAAGATGAAAGATATATACATATATATCATAAAACTATACATTATGGTTTGAGTAATACATAACAGTCAGAAAACAAAAGTACATCGAAAGAGATATACTACCTAGCCCACTATATACATCAAAAGATCCTATACAGAGTAGTATTTATCTATCCTATCCCTTATACAAGAAGAAAATACTATAGATCTTCAGGTCCTCCCACGTTGAGATGTTCTCTATCTTGTACTCAGCATCACGGAGCGTTAATGTCGTCTTCAATAATCATGACCAATCATACACAAAAGAAAATAATGGAGTGAGGTGTTTTGTTCTAAAATCACTTTTACATGTACGGTAGGAAATCTACCAATAAACAAAGATAAAACACAACTGACAACACAAGAGATCCTAAGGTTTATTCTAAGTTGTATCTGACTACCCTTGACTAGGTATGGATCTATACTTCCCATTAGTGGGTAATAGTTCTCAACAGAACCTAGGAAGTGACTGGGAGTACATATACCTCTCTCAACACCATCACATGGTATAGTCCTCGTCATAATTGAGGAACAAAATAGCAATTTTGGATATCCATTTATAAAGGTATACTCTTAAACCAATCCTGGAATGCTGAGCAGTTGTCGGGGTTATCGAGTTTGGTTAGGCGAATATCCCGGCTCAAGGGCGCTACCCTGGCCATTGGGACTTTCACCACTCAATGCCTACCCCCAAGACCTCCGCAAGTGGGTCCCTACCTTTCATTCCTCAGCGTATCAAACTGTGGCTTCCCTAGCATGGTGCCATGCCACTACATGTCACTTGCTTTACATTACTCACTAATTTATCACTTCCTAATTTCTCAAATAGAGGTTTCCCTGGTCTCATTTAATTTAAGCACCAGTATAATCAACATTTCTGTCTTATTTTGCAGAAATTGCACTATACCAAAATTTTAACAGAATAACGATATAACAATTATAGTATAATTACTAAAATTTTGGCAGAATAACAACTAAATAAATGCATTTTGATTTTCTAAATTTAAGCAGAGTAACAGCTTAGTAAAGGTATTTTTATTTTCTAAAATTGATCAGAGTAACAGCTTAGCAAGAAAAATTTAATAATTTAAATTTGAGCAGAGTAACAATTTAATAATCATGATTTAATAATTTAAATTTGGGCAGAGTAACAACTTAGTAAAAATTAAAGTTTAACTTTAAACAATAATAACAATACTAAAATTTAAGCCTAAAAGGGTTTAAGGGAAAACCTTTCTTACCAACATGCAAAGTGACAGTAATTTAGAACCAACCCCACTCCCCCCATTACCTCTAAGATAATTGATGGAGAGGATGAAATTGTTGATGCAGAGCTCCTAGAAAGAGAACTTTACTAGTTGTTGGAAAACTAGTAAAATTTTAACATAAAAACAAAATAAAAGAAAATTTTTTCTAGAGAGAGAAGCTCTCTAAGAATTTGGTAGTTTGAGAGAGAGAGAGAGGTGCTGAAAATGGTCCAAGACCATGGGTATTTATAGAGGGGAAGAAGGGGGTTAGGTGTCCCTTGGATGATGTAAGCAATGATGCAATAAAACTTATTTTTAATTTCTTTTTAATTAATTTTAGGGACACATACCCCAAATAGGTGGTGAATCACCTATTTTAGGGTTGGGGACGTGCTCCACCAGCTGTCCCAAGCCTCCATGTGTCAAAATTTATCTGTAAGTGAATTAACCGATATTGATAAAAACGCCTAAACTTGAAAAATTAGCTTTTAATATCAAAATAATGCATTTTAATGCAAAAATGGACAAATACATTTATTTTTATCAAAAATAAATTTCTAATAATAAATTTTAATTTTTATTAATTTATTTCAAATTATATGTATTTATTTTGTATTTTTAAGCTAGAAAATTCATAGAAAATCTATTTTAATTCAATAAATACCAAAATTTTTATCAAAATTATAAAATTAAATATCTTACCCATAATTAAACTAAAATTATCATTTTCACCCTTTTTGAATGTCAAATCAGTACTGGCTAGATTATTAGACACGTAGGGGCATTTTGGTCATTTTACACAAAAATTCCAGAAAATTCCCAAAAATTTCGAAAATTATATTTTAATATATATGACATAATTCCAAGCTCAAATTGAAATTTTAATGTCAATTGAATCTTTTCCTCATGTCAGTTCTTAATGTTGAGCAATAGGGACAAAATTGTCATTTTCTAATTTTTCCAGGCTCCGGCTTGGAAAAATTATTAAAAATCATGATTAAATAGCTCTTGAAATTTTGAGCAAAATGGTGGAAGTCAGAATTTCAAAATTCCTTTCCGATTTTTTCAGAATTGTATTGCCAAATATTATAAAAAAACTGTGGAAGAATTGAAATAGGATTATTATATTTTTCACTACTTTTCTCTCAAAATAAAGTTTTTATAACGAGAGATACTTAATATAAAATTTTCAAAATATTTTGAGGTCAAAAAGTCTCCGGTTGGTTCCCACAGTCAACTAAGGGTATTTTTGTCATTTTACAAAATTATCTCAATAAATTCTAGAGAAATTTATAAAATTATTATTAATTGTTCTAAATACATTGATGACTTAAAAATAATTTTTAAACATACAGAATAATTTAATATATAAAAGTAGGGGTGTTACATATTGGGTATTATTGCTATAGATGATGGAATCAAGTAGTAACTAGAAAGCAAAAAAATTCAAAGTCCTAAACTTATGTCAATAGTGGGGAATGTGGTTTACAGGTTGTCGTTGAAGAAAAACATATAGGGATACTGTAACACTTGCTAAAATAAGACAAGTACTTAATTGATTAGTAAAATGTTAACCATGCTTAATTCATTACCGCACTATTTTTTTTATTTTTTTTTGTTTTCTTTGCAATTATAGAATAAATAAAGAGACATCATATAGAGAATTGTAACCGTGAAATAATCATCATCATATATATATATAGGCGTCAAGCCTTTGTACAAGGTCATATATTAAGTACATACATAAGAAATACATAAAAAAGAAATGCATCAAAAGGAAGTCTAAATACCCGCCCGCAACTATACAACAAAAATGACCTATGTCAGAGCAGTATAAACCTATACTAGGCTACCCCATCCCCTGCAAAAAGATCACAAGCAGAATTGTCGTCATAGCGAGTCCTCGGAGTCCATCATATCAGTGCCCTCTAACAAAGCCATCAGGGGCGGTAGTAGATAGGGTCATAGGTAACATTAACTACTCAATAGGTAGAAAAACGTCTGGGATAGGAGACATAAATGTAAAGGTCACCTTCCCCTGGAATGTCAAATACTGAGTAACCGGGTCATAGACCCAGAGTCCTAGTGGGCATAGGATATGTGGACATTCGCTATCCCGTGGAATAGATCCATCTGCTCGTACCATAATTGTATATGAAAAGAAGCAAAAGAAAAGAGTGAGGTTTTTATAAAAGCCTCATTCGTTTCTTAATAGGCTACAAACAACAATTTAAACAAGCAACCGAGGAAATCCTAAGGTCTGACCTACGTTATTACGACTTAATCTCAACCTTTACCAGACATATAGATCCATACCTATCTCTGATGATTTACTTTAATCATCAAGAATCACTGGGAAGCGATTGGGAGTTCGTATAATCCTTCACAAGGTACAGACATCCATGTCGTAAACATCATCCCCGAGGAAAGGGCCACACGCCCATTAGGGATATACATTACACCAATCATAGTGATGTTGAGCAGGCGTCAAGGTTGCCAAGTCGGTTTATGTGATTTACCCCGGCTCAGGGTGCTAACCTGACCATTAGGATGTTCACAACTCAGCACCTTTACCCTCAAGACCTGAACAATAGTCCCTGCCTTTCATCCCACAGTGTACCATACTGTGACTTCCCAAACACCGGCATTCATACTTCTCAACATGGCCTAACTCAATCGGGGTTTTCCTATGATTTTACTTTCTAAGTTTCAAGACATACTCTCTGGATAATCCAGCAGAGTTTAAGAATTACTCATCACAGGTATTTTATTCATCCATCACTTTTATTTAAAACTTAGAAATTTAATACGAATATCATAAGGAAGGAAATTATCAACAATCAAACTTACATACATATTCATTCTTATTCATACATTTATCATAGTTCTTATTTTAATCACTTGATTTATCCTTATCCTTTTCTAACTTTTCAAATTAGACTATTTTAAAGAGAAAGCTTTTGTCTATAATATGACTAGGACGTAGTAATAAAATTTTAAGAGAAATTCTTTTCTGATGTGAAAGGTCAGACTATGTTGCAACCACAGAGCATACTTAGAGTTTCTCCCCAGTTATTTCCTTTCTACTAAAATTTGGGTTGTTCATCTTACAAAGCCAACACTCCTAATTTCAAAAAAACGCACAATTACATGCATTTTATTAAAACCTTTGTTAACATTATTTATTTATTTCCATACTAGCCATAATTTGTTCAAAATAATGGTAACAATTGAAAATTGTCTAATAAGGTCTTTATTCTAAAAACTTTTCCTATTTTGGGCCTAAAGTCCAAATTCTATTTCTAAAAACTTAGTAGAACTTGTTTTTTCAAGAAAACATTTTCTTCAACTTTCCTTAGGATTTATTCTTACCAATTTTAATCAATTCAAGTAATTATAAAAAAGCTAAATCTAAATGAAAGGTTTATCTTTTTCATTATTTTATTCCTTTAATGGGCCGAATGCCCTTTTTAGAAAAAGCCCAAATTATTGTTTTTCTTTTTAGAGATTAAATTCATTTTCTATGTGGTCAAAAATTGATTTTTTTTGTAATTATTATTTTTCAACCATCTAACCCATTCTAATAAGTTAATTGACATAAAAAAATATTTCTTACCCTTTTCTTTAAATATGGCCGAGAACCTTGTGAGGAGAAAAAGGGTTCAAATTTTTTTTCTCTAAGTGATCTTGAGGCTTAAAATTGGTTTTTAAGAAAATAGCTATTTTGCATGAAAATAAGCTCATAATAGATATTCATAATAGGATATTAAGTTATTATATAATGCCAAAATAGTAATGAAAGTAACATCAAAATAAATGACAATAATTAAAATAACAATAAAGTGAAACTTAAGTAAATAACAATAGAATAGCAATAATAATTTTAAGACAACAATAAAATAAATGGAAATAATTTAAATGGGCAAAAATTTAGATGACAATAAGTAAAGCAAGAAATTTAAAGGGCAAGAATTTAAATAGCAAGAACTTAAACAATAAAGTAAATGACATAATGTAAATGGGAAAAAATATAAATAAAGTATAAAATAAAAATAAATGGCAACATAATGGAAATAATAATAAGACAAGGAAATAAATGACATTAAAGTAAATGACATAATAGTAAAGCAATAATTTAAATAACAAGAATATAAATGATTATATAGTAGTAGTAGAATTAGTAAACTAATTGGGTTTAAGGGATAACCCACACACTCACACACCCATTAAGAAACAAACTTAGAGGCTAAACCTCACTCCTCCTTACCTCTAAATAAGGCTTGTTGGTAGAGGATTGGAAGAGGAGAGGTGGCTTTAGAGGTTTAGGAGCTTAACTAGGTGGAAGCGTTTTAATGGAGAAGGAAAAATTTTCAAAGGTGTAGGGAGAAGAGAGGCTGCACATCCAGCAGTTGGGAGGGCAGAGGAAGAGCTTCTGAAATCTGAAGGAAAGAGGGTAATAGTAGAGTGGTTGATAGGGTTTATTTATGGATCAAAAATAGGCATTTTAGATTTAATTTTTTGACTCAAAAACCATATAATATCACTTTTACTTGTACTTTCCACATGTGGGTTAAAGGAAACGTCCAGACCAGTCAAAGCTTTTGGTAAAATTTAAAAAAACTATTTTATATAATTATTAGATATTAAAAATAATTAAATATTAATTTAATGCAACAAAATTAGATAGGAATTTTGGATAGGTTTTTGGAAAATCTGATCATACCACATTATTAAGTATATTTTGGTAAGCCTTACAAAAATTTTTCAGATTTTTCTCATGTACATATTATTTATAATAAATTTATTTTCACTAAAAAGACATTTATTAAGCCAGTAAATCTAATTTTGCCAAATAAATATATTTTTTTGGACTTTTCACTATTTTTCCCTCAAAATAATATTGGTATAATTAAATAAACTTAATATATTTTTTTTTCAGAATTTTTTTGAGGTTAAAAAGTCTCTTGCTGACTTTCACAGTCGGCTAAGGGTATACCGGTCATTTCCCAAAAACTGTCTAAAAAAATTCAGAAAAAATTCCTAAAATTATTTTTAATTATTTTGAATATAAATATTATTTAAAAATCATTTTTAAACCACTCTATATACTTTTTTCTATTTTATCCTATTATGCATGTTTTCAGGGATAAATCAGTTGTTTTATCGTTCTCAAGCCCTAATCCAAATAAATTATTAAAAATCTAAACTAGATAGAACTTGCTAACATGAATATATTCATGAAAATCACACCCTTGAGGTTCCCATTTGATTTTTCACAGTTAATCATAGAATAATTAGAAAAACAAACAAGTAAGTTAAAGTAGGGGTGTTACAGATACAATTTCAAGAATTTTTAGTGCTCACTAATAATCTAAATAGATAGTCTAACCAAGTAATTAAATAATCACTACAGTGTGATAATTAATTGATTGTTTACCAGTTCGTAGGGACATGATAGTGAAAAAGAGAGGCTTGTAATGGAAATGGAAGCTGTTATCAAGGAGCAAGCATCCTTGGAGAATTAGTTAGCATCATTGGGAACATTGATTAGTAATCTTGCTTCTAAAGTAGAAGAACAAAGATCCACAGTAAGCATTTGTAATTATTTTAATTTGATCTCTTTCTACAAAGCAAGATTATGTTCTCAACCCTTTGAGATATAGGTTGTTGCTACACGGAATAATCTTGATCAAGTTTAATCATAGCTGAAATCAGTTCGCCTGAAAATGAAGGAATGTGATAAGGAAATTAGTGGTATTAAAGATTGAACATAAAATTAGTGAGAGTAATCTTGAAAGGAAGAGGATGGAAAATGAGGTAATATTTCAATAGCTCATCTGTAGTACAAAAAATAGTTTTTAAAACAGGAATTTAAATTGGTTTTTTCGAGTTTAATTTAAAAAAAAAATGCGGTGGCATTTTTGTAAATAAGTGAAAACTTTGTAAATCGGTTGCAACTAGAACTAATTTAAAAGGTCTTTTAAAATTTCAAATTCCTCTTCTTTAAAATCTCAATCACACTAAGTTTTAAGTCATTGCTCGACCTCCATCAAAGCAAAGTAAAGCCTTCTCCTTTGACGGCAATGTCACTATTGATCACTCCACCATTGCCAACGAAGATCTACAACTTCACCAATTCGAATCTCACTTAGTCTCAGTCTCCCTTCAAACCAACCACTGTAGAGAATGAAAATGAAAACGAAAATGGCTACGACAGCGACGACAACGGTGTTTTTGTCTTTGACAGTCCAATGCTCTTGTCGTTGACTGAGGTGGAGTTAGAGGAAGGTTACGCTATTTGGAAATGGTGCTAGTGAGTGGTTGTTGTAATTTCTCTTTTGTTTTGTGAATTTGTTGGATCTAGTTTGGATTTGGTTAGATTTGTGATAATTTTGCTTTTAGTTCAGAAGTTTCGTCACGAAGTTTAGCAGTTAGGATTATGAAGTGAGAGTATGAAAGCATGATCTTATTTGTAGAAAATGAAATGATGAATCAGAGTGGGAAAGCTGGTTGAGCTGTGGTGTTGTGATGTTTGATCTGTGGTAGCTCTCTTTTAACTCGATTATGGAATAACCGAGTTAAAAATACTTTTTTAAATCAGTTCAACATCCGATTTAAAAAGTTCACATTTTTTATATCGGCTGTATCTAAATCGGTTCATCAACCGATTTAAAAAGTCATTTTTAACCGATTTAAAAAGTGTTCTTTACACTAGTATATACTTGGAAATGTGTGCTGAAGAACAATCTCTTCATTCTATTATTCCAGGTAAAACGGATGGAGATGGAACAGAATGACTATTCAACGAGAGTAGATAAATTAATAGAGAAGCATGCATGGATTGCTTCTGAAAAATAGTTGTTTGGTAGAAGTGGGACTGATTATGATTTTTCTTCCCATGATACTAGTAAAGAAAGGGAAGAACTTGAGAAGTTTCAGGCTAAATAATCTGAGTGTGTTGATTTGAAAATCTAACTTCACCATTATCAATTCATGTGCAACAATTAGGTATCCTCATTTACTGTGGTGACACTTTTGTTTTTATTGTTTTGCACCCATAAGGCTTGAGAAAAGGGTGAACAAGAAAGTAATGGCAATGTTTGAGAAGGCAGGAGACGAGTACAATGATTTGATGTCCAAAAAAATCATCATTGAGGTGATTTTTAATCTATTTCACATTTTTCTGACTTTCTTGCTTAAGTGCTTAATCTATTCTTTTTTGGCCTAGAATGACAAGTCTAAAATCAAGAAGGTGATTGAAGAGCTAGATGAAAAGAAGAAGGAGACACTAAATGTTACTTGGATCAAAGTGAATAAGTGAGTTATTTATTTATTTATTTTAATGTAATTTGATCCACTCAATTTATGTTTGTTAGATATAAAACCATTTGGAAGCCTTCATTTAATAACTTCAGCTTTTTTATAGTTGAGTTGGTTAACATGATATCAAATCCTTTTTGATCAAACAGTTAAGAGGTTGATCCTTGCCTTGTAATCCATCTAAGTTGAATTTCAGTATATAGAATTTTGTGTAAAGTGGTATTTTCATTCCTTTAATGGATAATAGGATTACAGGACAAAGAATAAATAAAGGAAGTTGTTGACAAATTTGGCAGCCAAAAAAAAGAAAGTCCTATCCCTATTAAAGGAAAAAAATCTAATATGCTAAGTCAGAAGGGATTTTATATACAAATGATCCCTTAAATAGAGGCAAATATATAATTATAGCTTACCCAAAATATTCTACCATAATAAAATAGAATCAGTCATTTATGGCTAATTACTGTTTTCCAAACAAGTATAAGTTGTGGTGGACCTTGTGCCTTGTCCATGCTTTAAGTCAAAAGGATTCATGGGTAAAGAGGCATGTTAGTCTATTATATATAACTTCATTCATGAGCCTTCTCTTAAGCTTTTGGTTGGCAGAATTAGTTCTTAAGAGTGTAATTTACTGAGTACTCTATTTTTTTATTTTTATTTTCATTTGACAATGGTTGAGTATCGTGTTTTTATTGTGTGTTCATCTAATGACTTTGGATCCATTTTTTCTATGCTACTACCAGGAACAATGGCTAAGGTAGAACCTCTAGAAGGATATAACTTCCTTGATGGTCTTGAGGCTCGTGTTGCATTTGGAGGTGTGTGGAAGCAGTCATTGTCTGAATTAAGTGGAGGTCAGCGATCATTACTTGCACTTTCTCTGGTTCTCGCCCTGCTTTTGTTCAAACCTGCTCCACTGTACATCATTGATTAGGTATGTTTTACACGAGTTTCTTTGCATTTTTTTTTTGTAGAATCCCAGTTATCTTATTGTTACAGCAATTAGAAGAGTCTACATTGAATTCGTTATAATGAAATACTGAAATCATCTAAGTTTTCCTCTATAGTCTATATGCACAGGTGGGATCTTGTCAAAAACCTTAAGATCTAAGTTGCAATGCATGACACATAACCTATACCCAACAAACTGTTTTTGATTTTTCCTTCATGCGTTTTGTGTATGCTTGATTGTTTAACTTTGAGTGATGTTTATGATTATTCTATATTTGTTTTCCCACTTCTTTGATGGTATGCTTGTTTATTGTTTGTATTTTGCTATATTATTCTGTACTATTGATCCTTCCCTGTGTTAATGTTGTACCAGTTGGAATATAAGGTGATTTGTCAATGCCATTTGGGTTTAATTATCCACTGATAGTGATAACCTCCAATCTACTTAAAAACACTACACAATTGGTACTGACTTGAAAATTTAGGATATATTTCATATAAGCCATTACTATGTTATTGAAGGGTGGAGGAGTCAATCAATAATATTTTCGTGGTAAAATACACTTCCCTCTCTTAAAAGATGTTTAAAATTTACATGATATTTCCTTCCTCTCTATTTTGGAAAACTGCACTCTCCTTCCATGAGAAATGAAACTGCTATGCTTTATTCATTTTATTATGAACAAACCTCTTTGTGCCTAGTGGCGGTGAGCGATTTTAAACAAGCCTCTCAGGAATAGTTTTTTTGCCCTTTAATCTATGATTGGTCTTGGGCATCCACACTATCGACTTTGAAACTTTAGAAGATGAAATGAAGTTTTAAACATGTTGGAATTATAGGATTTTAGGTATTGAGGGAGGAAGAGAGATAAAAGAGATTGAAACACTGAATTAATATTATCTAAGATGTATTACAATGAACATGTGTTTGATAAAATCTAAAGCGCTGAGTTTTATTTGTACTAATCATAATCCTAACAAATTAGGGAACTAAATTATGCTATGATAAGAAAATATGGAAACTAATCTTGAGAGATAATGAGGAAATAGGAAAGCTGTTAGTTTTAGAAAAATATGTGTAAAGGTGCTGAATGATATAGAAGTAGTTAATAGTAAATGATAATAAGGCTTTATTTGATATCTGGAAGTGTTTGCTTACAAATGATGATACAATTGCCTATTCATAGGCATGCAAGGATAGGTCTAGAGATATCTAGACTTTATTGTTCTATAGTTATTTCACTTTTCTCGTAGCTTTTCCTTTTTTCTAAAGCTACATTTCTGTAAGTTTCTAGATTTAGTTTCTAGATTTTTCTAAGTACATTGTGGATATTTTATAATAGTATTATAGAATAATCTTTACATTTTCATATACATATGTTACTACTACAATCTTCTAGAAATTTGTAGCAATTTCATCACTCCTCCTTGATACAAATTTTGGAAACTCCAAACATAGTTCGTAATTGCTCAAACTTGACTCTTGATAGTGCCTTTGTAAAACTGTCTACAACTTGATCTTCTATCTTGCAATACTCGAACTAAATTTGCTTAGTTACCTTTGCTTCTCTGATGAAATGATATTTAATAGATATATGTTTTGTTCAATGATGATGGACTGGATTCTTTGTCATTGCTATTACTGATTTTTGTCGCAATAGATTGTAGAAGCCCTTTCTTGTTGTTCACCCATTTCTTTAAGTATTCTTCAAAGTCATATTGCTTGACTAGTAGTATCAGTAGCTACCACGTACTCTGCTTCAACTGTTGATTGAGCAACTGTTGCTTGCTTCTTTGACGCCCAAGAGAATACTCCTGATCCTAGTGAAAAGGCATATCCTACGTACTCTTCATATCGTATATCGATCCTGCCCAATCACTGTAGCCAGTCAAACTTGAGTTGGTCATGGTTTTGTACCATATCCCAAACTCCTTCGTGCCCTGCAAGTATCTTAGAATTCTTTTTGCTGCTCCATAGTGAATTTGACTTGGCCTGTGCATGAATCTTGATAGAAGACTTACAACATACATGATATCTAGTCGTGTGGCTATGAGATATAGTAGGCTTTTGATCAAACTTCTGCAGTGTGATGCGTCTGCTTCTAGTGCTCCATCATATTTTTGCAGCTTCTCATTTGTCACAAGTGGAGTATGTAACATCCCTACTTTTATATATTAAATTATTCTGTATGTTTAAAAATTGTTTTTAAGTCATCAATGTATTTAGAACAATTAATAATAATTTTAGAAATTTTTCTAGAATTTATTGAGATAATTTTTGTAAAATGACAAAAATACCCCTGGTTGACTGTGGGAACCAACCGGAGACTTTTTGACCTCAAAATATTTTGAAATTTTCATATTAAGTGTCTCTCATTATAAAAACTTTATTTTGAGAGAAAAGTAGTGAAAAATATAATAATCCTATTTCAATACTTCCACTGTTTTTTATAATATTTAGTAATACAATTCTGAAAAATCGGAAAGGAATTTTGAAATTCTGACTCCGACCATTTTACTCAAAATTTCAAGAGCTATTTAATCTTGATTTTTAATAATTTTTCTGAGCCGGAGCCCGGAGAAATTAGAAAATGACAATTTTGTCCTTATTTCTCAACACTAAGAACTGACATGTGGAAAAGATTCAATTGACATTAAAATGTCAATTTGAGCTTGGAATTATGTCATATATATAAAAATATAATTTTGGAAATTTTTGGGAATTTTCTAGAATTTCTGTGTAAAATGACCAAAATGCCCCTACGTGTCTAATAAGCCAGTCAGTACTGGTTTGACATTCAAAAAGGGTGAAATGGTGATTTTAGTTTAATTATGGGTAAAATATTTAATTTTATAATTTTGATAAAAAATTTGATATTTATTGAATTAAAATGGATTTTCTATGAATTTTCTAGCTTAAAAATACACAATAAATACATATAATTTGAAATAAATTAATAAAAATTAAAAATTATTATTAGAAATTTATTTTTGATGAAAATTAATGTATTTATCCAGTTTTGAATTAAAATACATTATTTTGATATTAAAAGCTAATTTTTCAAGTTTAGGCGTTTTTGTCGGTACCGGTTAATTCACCTACAGATAAAATTTGACACATGGAGGCTTGGGACAGCTGGTGGAGCACGTCCCCAACCCTAAAATAGGTGATTCACCACCTATTTGAGATATGTGTCCCTAAATTGGATTAAAAATAAATAAAAATTGGATTTATGACATAATTGTGACATAATGGATGATGTAATTATTTGGACACCTAACCCCCCTCCTTCTTCTATAAATAGGCCTCAAAGTTTTCAGATTTTCACTCATCCTTTCCTCTCCCAAGCTAGAGAGCTTCTCTTTCTAAAGTTTTCTCTCTCTAAAATATTTTTTTATCTAGTTTTTATGTTAAAATTTTGCTAGTTTGCAACTAGTAGAATTTCTCCTCCTAGAAGCTTTGCACCAACAATTCCATCCTCTTCATCAACTATCTTAGAGGTAATGGGGGGAGTGGGGTTGGTTCTAAATTACTGTCACTTTGCATGTTGGTAGGAAGGGTTTTCCCCTAAACCCGTTTAGGCTTAAATTTTAGTATTGTTATTATTGTTTAAAGTTAAACTTTAATTTTTACTAAGTTGTTACTCTGCCCAAATTTAGATTATTAAATCATAATTACTAAATTGTTACTCTGCTCAAATTTTAATTATTAAATTATACTTGCTAAGCTGTTACTCTGTTCAATTTTAGAAAATTAAAATGCGCTTGCTAAGCTGTTACTCTGCTCAATTTTAGAAAATTAAAATGTATTTATTTAGTTGTTATTCTGCCAAAATTTTAGTAATTATACTATAATTGCTATGTCGTTATTCTGTTAAAATTCTGGTATTGTGCAATTTCTACAAAATAAGGCAGAAATGTTGATTGTACTGGTGCTCAAGTTAAATGAGACCAGGGAAACCTCTGCTTGAGAAGTTAGGAATTGATAGTTTAGTGAGTAATGTAAAGCGAGTGACATGTAGTGACATGGCACCCTGCTAGGGAAGCCACAGTTTGGTATGCTGAGGAATGAAAGGCAGGACCCACTTGCGGAGGTCTTAGGGGTAGGCATCGAGTGATGAAAGTCCCAATGGCCAGGGTAGCGCCCTTAAGCCGGGATATTCGCCTGACCAAACTCGATAACCCCGACAATTGCTCAGCATTCCAAGATTGGTTTGAGAGTATACCTCTATAAATGGATATTCTAAATTGTTATTTTGTTCCTCAATGATGATGAGGATTATACCTAGTGATGGTGTTGAGAGAGGTATATGTACTCCCAGTCACTTCCCAGGTTCTGTTGAGAACTATTACCCACTAATGGGAAGTATGGATCCATACCTAATCAAGGGTAGTCGGATATAACTTAGAATAAACCTTAGGATCTCTTGTGTTGTCAGTTGTGTTTTATCTTTGTTTTATGGTAGATTTTCTACCGCACATGTAAAAGTGATTTTAGAACAAAACATCTCACTCCATTATTTTCTTTTGTGTATGATTGGTCGTGATTATTGAAGACGACATTAATGCTTTGTGATGCTGAGTACGAGATAGAGAACATCTCAACGGGAGAAGACCTGAAGACCTATAGTATTTTCTTTTGTATAAGGGATAGGGTAGATAAATACTGCTCTGTATAGGATCTTTTTTTTATATATATAGTGGGTTAGGTAGTATATGTATTTCGATGTACTTTTGTTTTCTGACTGTTATGTATTACTCAAACCATGATGTACAGTTTTATGAAATATATGTATATATCTTTCATATTTTATTACCATTTCCAAATCTGTTAAGTTTGGAATTTCTTTTAAAACTGGAAAAATTTTACACGCATTTTTATTTACTTAAACTTAATAACTAAATTAATATGAATTATATTTAAAATTAAACAGGTGTTACAGAGTAGCAACAGACTTGCAACTATACATCTTGAATTTCTTCAATAGTTCTTTAATGTATTTCTTTTGAGATATAAATATTCCTTCCTTTTGTTGTCTTACCTCTATGCTAAGGAAGTAATTCATTAAGCCGAGGTTAGTCATCTCGAATGTCTTCATCATGTCTTCTTTGCAATCATCCATCATCTTCATATTGTTTCCTATGTAAATAAGATCATCTACATACAAGGAGACGATAAGAGTATCACGTTGACCTTTGGTCTTAATGTATAGCGTTGGCTCACTTTTGCTCCTCCTGAATCCTTGATTGGTGAAGTACTGATCAATTCTGTTGTACCATGCTCGGGGAGCTTGCTTGAGACCATATAAGGCTTTTCGTAGTCTTAGTAATTTGCCTTCATTGCCTTTGCTAATGAAACCTTGTGGTTGCTCAACATAAATCTCTTCTTTAAGAACTTTGTTTAGAAAGGCAGATTTGACATCCAATTGGTAGATGTTCCACCCTTTTTGAACTACAAGAGCTATTAAAGCTCTAATTGTATCTAAGTGAGCAACTAGAGCAAATGTCTCATTATAGTCAACTCCAGGTTGTTGTGAATAGCCTTTAGTAACTAATCTAGCCTTGTGCTTTTGTATGGTGCCATCAAGGCTGAGCTTTGTCTTGTAGACCCATTTAACTCCAATAATGTCTTTTCCGTGTGAATAATTCTTGAGCATTCATCGAAGAGAAATCTGTAAATCAAGACAAGAACAGTAACTGGGACACCCATTCACATTGAATATAACCCATCTTATTTATTTATTTAAAAATGCGAGTAAAATTTTTCTTCGCTTTTAATAATAGAAGATTTGTAAATTTAACAGAATTTGAAAACGACAATAAAAAAAAAAAATCTATATGTATTTATCGTGGAATAGCACATCATGATTTCATAATCAGAAAAATAAATGAAATAGAGGGAGATTGAAATATACATCAAAATAGTTACTACTTATTCCCAATACATCAAAAAGATCCTAGTCAGAACAGTGTCTGTCTACTCTATCTCATAAAATAACAAACTATTAGACTAACCCTATAGGTCTTCATTGTAACGCCCGACCGCTTTCAGGATGAGTGACTGTCCCCACAAACCAACACAAGACTTTTTAGCGTGCTTTGTCCTCACTCACACGCTTCCTGAGAAACTTCCCAAGAGGTCACCCATCCTATAATTGCTCCAAGTCAAGCACGCTTAACTATGGAGTTCTTAAGTGATGGGCTACCGAAAAGTAGATGCATCTTGTTGGTATAGGTAGCACTTATTAATTTCTTTAAGCTATCCTCAACTGTACAGTCCCATACCCGCACAGCCTTTGGATCCCTCTCGTTCGGTGTGTATTCGATTCATTCATCTACCCCTCCCGCTGGAAGCCTGCCAGGAGCCGCTCATTGTCCGTGCCTCATCTCTTTTGCACCGGCGATCATTCCTCGCCCTCGTCAATGCCCGGGATGTTACATTCATCAATAGCCGGGTCTTCATTAACCACGATCAATCATGCATAAAATGAAAAATAATGGAGTGAGGTGATTTGTTCTAATATCACTTTTACATGTATGGTAGGAATTCTACCACACAATACAGATAAAACACAGTTGACAATAAAAAGGGAACCTAAAGTTTATTATATGCTATACAATCCTTAACTTGATATGGATCCATACTTTCCATTAGTAGGTAATAATTCTTAACAGAATCTGGGAAGTGACTGGGAGTACATATACTTCTCTCAACATCATCTTATGGTACACTCCTCATCATTATTGAGGAACAAAATAACAATTTAGGATATCCATTTATAGAGGTATACTCTCAGCAATCTTGGTGATGCTGAGCAGTTGTCAGGGTTATCAAGTTGGTTAAGTGATTGTCTTGGCTAAAGAGCACTACCTTGGCCATTAGGACGCTCACCACTCGATACCATACCCTCTAGATCTAACCATGGGTCTTGCCTTTCATCCCGCAATGTACCAAACTGTAGCTTCCCTAGCAAGGTGTCATGCCACTACATGTCACTTGCTTTACATTACTCATTAATTTATCACTTCCTAATTTCTCAAACAAAGGTTTCCCTGGTCTCATTTAATTTGAGCACTAGTACAATTAATTTTTCTTCCTTTTATTGCAGAAATTGCACAATACCTAAAATTTTAACAGAATAACGATATAATAATTATAGTTTAATTATTAAAATTTTGGCAAAATAACAACTAAATAAATACATGTTAATTTGCTAAATTTGAGCAGAGTAAGAGCTTAGTAAGTGCATTTTAATTTTCAAAAATTAGGCAGAGTAACAACTTAACAAGTATAATTTAGTAATTTAAATTTGAGCAGAGTAACATCTTAGCAATTTTAATAATCTAAATTTGGGTAGAGTAACAACTTAGCAAAAACTAAAGTTTAACATTAAACAATAATAACAATAATAAAACTTAAGCCTAAACGGGTTTAGGGGAAAACCCTTCCTACCAACATGCAAAGTGACAATAATTTAGAACCAACCTCACTCCCCCATTACCTCTAAGGTGGTTGATGAAGAGGATGGAATTGTTGAGGCAAAGCTCCAAGGAAGAGAACTTTACTAGTTGTTGGAAAACTAGTAAAATTTTAGCATAAAAGCGAAGTAAAAGAAAATTTCTTCTAGAGAGAGAAGTTCTCTAAGAATTTGGTGGCTTGAGAGAGGGAGAGGTTTGTGAAAAATGACCAAGGATGGGAGGTATTTATAGAGGAAGAGAAGGCTTAGGTGTCTACTTTGATGACATAAGCCATTATGTCATAAATCTTATTTTTGATTTATTTTTAATTAATTTAGGGACACATATCAAAAATAGGGTGATGAATCACCTATTCTTAGGTTGTGGACGTGCTCCCTTAGCTTTCCAGCTTCTAAATGTTAATTTTATCTGTGGGTAAATTAACCGGTACCAATAAAATTGCCTAAACTTGAAAAAATTGACTTTTAATATCAAAAAAATGAAATTAAATGTAAAACTGGACAAATATATTAATTTTCATCAAACATAAAATTCTAATAATTAATTTTTATTTTTATTAATTTATTTCAAATTTTATCTATTTGTTTTGTATTTTTAAGCTAAAAAATTCATAATAAATCCATTTTAATTCAATAAATACCAAAATTTTTATAAAAATTATAAAATTAAATATTTCACCTATAAATAAATTGAAATTACAATTTTCACATTTTTTTGGATGTCAAACCAATACTAGCTAGCTTATCGGACACCTAAGGACATTTTGGTCATTTTACATAGAAACTCCAAAAAATTTCTAGAAAATTTTCAAAATTATATTTTAATATATATGACATGATTCCAAGCTCAAATTGACATTTTAATGTCAATTGAATCTTTTTCTCATATCAGCCTTAATATTGAGAAATAGGGACAAAAATAGGGGTGTTACAGTATCCGACAGTCAAGTACAAGCAAGTAAGAGAAGAAGGTAAAGGCCTGACTCTGTTCCTAAAGAAGGAATGGTGGGGCGAAAGAGCTACCTGGAAGCTAGCTACAGTTATGCAAAGAATATGACGGAAATTGGTACCCTATTAGTTCAGTCAATTAGTTACAAGTGAGAAGGATACCTACAAGCTCCCAAGTATTATTCTTTTTGATCATTTTAATTCCTTCTTCCATTGCCTTGACCCATACTTCTTGCTTTGATGCTTCTTTATAGCATTCAAGCTCAAGCATGGTCATGTTGCAAGTTTTATATATATCTACCAAAGATCTTACTCATCTTGGAGTAGACTCTGGTGAAGAATCTTATTGTTGTAGAGGTGGAGGAAGCATTCCTAGATCCCCTGCTACTTCTTCAACTTCTTCCTGAGGTTGTTACTCTAGAACTGGAATGTTGCTTCTCACAACCTTTTCTTCTTCCCAATACCAAGCAACATTTTCATCTACCTTAACATCTAGACTGATGGTGAGCTTCTTTGTTTGCAAGTTGTAGACTCGATAGCCTTTTGATTGTGTGTTATATCCTTAGAAGATGCCTCATATAGTCTTGTCTTCTAACTTATGTCTCTTCTCATCAGGAACATGTATGTAGCAAATAGATCCAAATACTCTTAGATGTTTAGCTGATGGCTTTTTCCTGCTCCATGCTTCAATAGGAGTCTTGTCTTGTATTGCCTTAGTCGGACATCTGTTGAGTATATAGACTGTAGTGTAAACTACTTCTGCCCAAAAAGTGTTAGGCAAACCTTTCTCCTTTAGCATTGATTTAGCCATCTCCATGATTGTGCAATTCTTCCTCTCAGAGATGCCATTTTGTTGCGAAGAATATGCGACAATAAGTTGGCGCTCAATGCCTTCATCTTCACAAAACTTATCAAACTCGTATGAGTTGTACTCTTTGCCTCAATCACTACCAAGTACCTTTATATGTTTTCCACATTGCTTCTCAACTAGAGCTTTAAGCTTCTTGAATATTCCAAAGGCTTCTAACTTTTCTTTAATGAAGGATACCCAGGTCATTCTAGAAAAGTCGTCAATGAAGAAGATGAAGTACCTGTTGTTGTTGAGTGACGGTGTCTTCATTGGTCCACAAATGTCAGTGTGGATCAACTCCAACAAATCTTTAGCTCTCCATGCTTTGTTAGTTGAAAACAGGAATCTGTGTTGCTTTCCGAGAAGAAATCTTTCACAAGCTTCGCTATTTTCTTTCAGGCATGGCAGGTCTCTCATCATATTCTTTTGGTATAATAGCTTCATGGCATGGGTGTTGAAGTGGCCAAATCTTCAACGTCATAGCCATGAATCATCAACTTGGACTTTCATGGCAATGTTGGTAGTATATTTGAAGCTTATCAGGAAACTTCTATTTCTTTTTTCCATTTTAACTTGGGCTATCTCCTGCCTTTTGTTATAGTTATCATAGATTGTGCATGTATCTCCTTTGAAGTGTAGAGCATAGCCTTTCTCCATCATTTGGCCAATGCTCAAGAGATTTTTTTAAGATTGGGAACAAGTAAGACATCTTTGATGAGTCTCGTACCTTTCTTTGTCTCCACCATGACAGTGCCTTTGCCTTTGGACTCCACCATGGTGCCATTTCCCAATCAAACTTTAACTTTGACGGAATTGTCAATTTCCTTGTAAATGCTCCTATTTCTGGCCATGTGATTGCTACAACCGCTATCCAAGTACTAGCTTCCACTTATTTCATCTTTGGAATCTCGGGTAGCATAGAAAAGATGTTGTCACTATCATGCTCTTCAACAGATGCTTGTTTTTGTTACGGCAGTTCTTCTCCACATGACCAAAAATCTTGCAGTACTAACACTGTGGCTTTCCACGATGCCAACAGTCTTATAGATGCCACTTGGAGGATATTTATCTTGATTGGTCTTAGTGAAACTTCTAGAATTTCCTTTATTTCTAGAAAATTTTCCACTATTTTTCTTTCCTCCATATTCTTTATTTTGAGACCATAATTTGAGCTTTGATTGAAAGGCATTTTCGGCAAAGTCTTCATCATGCCTATTCAATCTTTGCTCATATGCTTCAAGAGAGCCTATTAGTTCTATCACCGACAAGGTAAATAGATCTTTGGTCTGCTCATTTGTAGTCATGATAGCATTATACTTATGGGGAATAGAAATTAGAATTTTCTCAACAATTCTCTTGTCAAGATTACTTGTTTTCCTTTAGCTCATTCTTTTGAGCTGCAATCAGTGTAGAAATGTCTGCAAGAACAATGAATCCATCTTCTATAATATCCTATAGATCTTGTGTGACACTCGTTCACATTTAATATGACTCATATTTATTTAATTTTAAGTTGATAAAATTACGAGAAAATTTTTCGCATTTCATTTTATGTGCGATCGTCTTATAAAATGCTTTAAAGTAGATAAATTGTAAGTAAAACAGAATTTGGAAATGGGAGTAAAAGATAAATAAAATAAAGCATATCACATAGTCATAATCAGAACCAAACACATAGGTTTCTGAAGTACATATGAAGTTGAATACATCCGAAACTAAAATACAACTGGAATCATAAAATACAGGAAAATAAAAAAATACGTTGAAAGATACTGACCAACCCCAACTATATACACAAAGAAATATCCTAATCAGAGCAGTGTCTATAAATCTAGTCCTAAAAAATACGACCCCCATATCAACGTAATCATCATGCATGTTGAGCAGGATGTGAAACGTCGCCATCTTCAAGTGCCAACCACGAACAATCATGCATAAAGAAAATAAATAGAGGAGTGAGGCAATTTTGTTCTTAAAATCACTTTCACATAGATGGTAGAGCATCCTATCATCACTCACAATAAAATATAGTTGACAATAAGTAAAAAGGGAATCTAGGGCTTGTCTAAGTTATAATAACTACCCTTGACTCTATATAGATCCATACTTCCCACAAAATCGGGAAATGATTGGGAAAACATATACCTCTCTCAAATTTTTCACATGGTACAGTTCCCGTCTTCATTAAGGGACAGAGCATCAACTCAGGACATTCACAGTTCATCTAGAGGTATACTTCTCATACCAACCCTAGAATGCTGAGCAGTTACCAGGGTTTAGGGATGTCAAAAATACCCGTGATTGCGGATATCCGCGGATAAAATCTGCCACGGGTAGAAAATGGGTACTTTAAATGGGTACCCGCGGATATTCTAAACGGGTATACCCGCTACCCATTTATTAACGGGGCGGGTACGGATATCATGGTACCCGTAATCGCGGATACCCGCTACCCGCAATTATATATTTACTTAAATATCCTTACATATTAATATAGATAAAATTACATAAATTTATTCAAAATTTTCAAAAAGATTGTTCATTACGAGAGAAATCTTATACAATTATATTACAAGAGAAAAGGAACATAAATTTGTGAGCATTTAAACTATATTCTTTTTAGAAAAATTGTTAGAATAATTAAAATTTATGTTTAAAGTGATTATGTTAAATTATAACTCTTTAATTTATAAATTTAAATTTATAAATTCAAAGTGATATTTGCAACACTTTATAATTGTCAACAACACATAAAATAAATTTGTTATTTATTTTTATTTTTATTTTTTAAAAATACCCGCGGATATCCACGGATACCTGGGTATCCGCTTAACGGATACCCGCGCGGGTAATGGGGCTGGTACGGGTATACATTTTATCGGGCGGGGGGTAGCGGGTAACTACTACCCGTACCCGCCCCGCCCCGTTGACATCCCTACCAGGGTTGTCAAGCTTGGTCAGGAAAATATCCCGACTCAAGAGCGCTACCTTGGTCATTAGGACCTTCACCACTCGACACCTTACCCTTAAGACCTCCTCAAGTGGGTCCCTGCCTTTCATTCCTCAGTGTACCAACTGTAACTTCCAATGCAGGGTATGATGCCACTATATGTCTCTTGCATCACATTACTCTATTTTCTAATTACTGTCCTTGTTTGACACTTATAATTTGGATAGAGTTTTTCCTGGTCTCAATACACCTGAGCACTAGCATAGTCTCTCCTTAGCATCTCTGTCTCTTAGTACAGAGGTCGAGTTTTTTTTTTTATCACAATATAATAATTTGGAGTCACAAAATTAGATAAACATGTAAGCAATAAAAGAAACTCAATGTTTCATCCATCTAATTTAAATTAATCTAATTACTTTTAAGTACCAAATTTAATAATTAAATTTACTTAGGGAATCTTAATTTAGATACTAATTATTTATCAATTAGAACTTAAGTATTAAAATATTTTAAGTATGTGCTTAGGTACTTACTAAAGTTTTTAACTTGTGTTAATCAAGATTAAGTATATAGTTGATTTTTCTTATTAATGATCGAATTACTTAGAGGTCCTTAATATCATGATTAATTCATTTTATCAAAGCTAAAGTTTGGGTAATTGGTCATGATTCAAAAGAAATTATGTAAACCAAGTTACTTGTGGATTGTATCAAAACTAGATCTTTATAATCAAATTACGAGAATCCTTTACAATTGTAAAAAAATAGAAAAGTTATATTTATTAAGAAAAATTATGTTAAACTTCTATTAAAAGGATTTACATTTAAGTCCTAAGTGTTAAGAAAGTGGTATTTTACAAACTAGAAAAAGTATCATATATTTTTGCTCAAAACAGACTCTAGAGGCAGTAGATTCATGCCTCAGTTTTGAATTTCAATTTAGATGGATAAATGATTTTTGTTTGACATGATCTATAGTTTGCTGGAAATATATTTCTATCTAGTTTCTAAATCATCAGGGATCATCTCAATCAAAAATCTACAAAAATAGATACAAAAATAACAAAATGGAGGGGTCAGCAGACCATACTAGAGGACCAATGGCTCTCTTTTGTCATTTTCGCAACCCACTTAAACTTTTTAGCAACCAAGTCAATTATTTTCAGAAAGTACACTAAAAAACTTTCCAAAAAGTCAAAGATCTTTGAAAACCAAGGTTTATCCAATTTATGGTGATTTTTCAAAGTTTGTAGTTGTCTGCAGGTGTTCCTTGTTAGAAAAGTGTATGACTTTTAGATTCTAAAAATTATTAAAAATAGTAAATAGAAATGAACATAGACAACCTATATATTCTTGGAAAGCTTATTATGTCTAGCTTTTATTTGTTCAGGGGATTTGGGCAACACACAACAGATTTTTCTAAAATCTCCTTTTTGTACCAACTGCCAGTTAATGCTTTTAGAAAGCAGTTCTAACTTTGAAAAAATGTAACTTTGTCAATTCTTAACTTTTTTTAAGTGCTTCTTGAGCCTATTTCGGAGAAAATTTTGTCTACTTTTCAAAAAGAAAAAACACAAGAACTCAAAAATATGAAGTATGACTCGAAATATGACAAAAACAATAAGTAGTGTTCAAGCAGAAAACGAAAATAGCTTACTGGATATCAAGTTTTTCTTTCTAAAAAGCTTTTCTTTCATCAAGTTATTAACTCTAAATGAGCAAAACGAAATTTAGGAGTTCTTAAGAAAGTGATCATCTATTAAGTCCTCATTGGAAAGTCTTAGCCATAAGGTTCAAGGAGGGTCCATAGTTCAAATGTTTTTCTTTTTCAGCTTCTTGTTACATATATTAAGGAAAGTTTGCAAGCTTTTTCATTCTTGTTTATGGATTTAGTAGTTTATAACCAAACCTTTAACATTTCATGATAAGTTACCAACACAAACCAACATTTAAATGTTAATAACAACATCAAATAAGCATCCAAATCATAAAACAAAATAGGGCAGCAAGATAAGCAAAGAACAACATAAGTAAAATGCAACAACAACAACAAGAAAATAAAAGAAGTAATGGAAAAATAAAAAACTAAGGGTTTGGGGGGTAAAATCCACTCCAAAACTATCTACATAAAAGCAATTAAAGCTTAAGGGTTTTGGGGAAAAAAATCCACTCCAAAATCATCTACATAAAAGCAATTAAATCTAAGGGTTTTTGGGGTAAAATCCATTCCAAAACCATCTACTTGAAAGCAATTAAATGAAAAGTAAAAGCTAAGGGTTTTGGGGGGAAAAACCCACTCCAAAACCATCTACATGAAAGCATTTTAAATAAGAACAGCCCTGCCTCAACCGGGGTCACGATAGGACGGCAAAAATAAAAATGAAATCAGAGGAGCCGCCACCAAAGTTTATTAAGAAAAACATTGGAAAAACCCTTTAAAAAAAAGAAATAGTCTTTGAAACCAAATATGGGTTCGAGAGTTGGTTACGCGTAGAGAATGTGCTAGCACCCTACAACGTCTGTCATGAAGACGATTAGTCCTAATTAAATGTGCAAAATTGAATAGCTTTTAAAATATTTATTTTACCTCTTAAAGAAAAGAAAATATATTTACAAATTTTATTATTTTTATTTATCAAAAGAATTTTAATTAAGAAAAGAAAATTTTATTTTGAAAAGAAATTAATTTTATTGTTTGAGATCGACAAGGGTGAGCCCATGCTCCTACATATCCTTCGGTGCAATGAGAAATCAGACTCACATAATTTTTTAGTAGAAAATCATTTCGTTGGTTGATTTTTAATTTTTATTTTTATTATATTTTTGGTATTGCTAAATTTGACTTCACCAAGTTGTGCCACTCAGATGTATCAAATTTATTGAGTGACTAAACAAGAAGTACTTTGAAAGTGGCCCCATTTAAATTTTACGATTATTATATATATATATATATATATATATATATATATATATATATATTTATGAAGAAGGTATTTTAATTTTGATTTAAAAAAGAAATTCTCACTGGATTTTGCATTAATCACAAGATAATAGCTCAAAAGAAAAAAACTAATTTATTAATTTAACGTAAAAAGGATAAAGAAAATCGAAAAAGTTGAATAACATCTTCAATTATATATTGGTTATGCAGAATGGACTGCCCTGTTTTATCATCCGTTTTTCTTTTAAAAAAATAGAATTACCGCATGAAATTAATTAAAAACAAAACATACAGTTGGTAATTCTAATTTTCAAAGAATGGATTTACTGAATTATAATACTAGTCCAAATCTATCACAGTATTGTTGGGCCAAGCTCGATCCCATCTACTTACAGCCGAAGAAAGAAAGAAAAGGTCCAACCCATGTAATACTAAGTTCCAGAAGAATGCGCATCACAGTGCTGTGTACGCTAGACGCTTCTTCTTCCCCACAGGTTCAGCTCGCGACACCGGCGACGATATACGAGTTTCTCCTCACAGCATTTTCCAACACTTGTAACACTGTTATGACGCGGGGATGCGTAAACGGCGGCGAGAACTTCGATTTACTTCATCGTTCTAAAAATAAATAGCATTTCTTGACACCGTAAAAGATCAACACAGCCGGTGCTATAATGATGACAAAACGGACCAAAGCGCCCTACACGAAGACGCCGGCGCGAATTTGCATCGCGGCAATGCAGATCAGAGTCAAAGGTGGCGTGAGGGTTGGCTCAACAGAGGTGCGAGAAAGCTTCGTGACTCTGATTCGCCTCACACTCTGGAGATGGGGAAGAATCGGAGCATTGTGGAGAACGCCGACACATCGCTGCGTCGTGGCAGTGACATTAAACGTGATTTTGATTTATTATTTTATTTCATTTTTGTGTCACTGTTCTGATGATGAAGATTTAATTGAAATGCAGTGATTTCATTTGATTCGAAGATGACCTATGTATGTTGTGTCTGTGTTTTCGCTTGATTGATATTCATTTGCAGGAAAAGAAAAAAATTGAAACCTACGTATACTGGATCTATAGCACATGGTTGATGAATTTGTGATATGGTGTTAATGCGTTAATCATATTAATATTTGAAATGTGAGCGAAACCGAAGTAACATCATTAAGATGAGAATCAAGTGATAATGGAATGTAAAAAGGATACCTAATCAACGATCAAATCAAAGAGCTACGTATTTAACGAAGTGGATATAGAATGGAGTAATCAGAAGCTTCATTACATGATGCGAAAAAAAGAAAGAAGAAAGAATCACGTATCAATTGAAGAGGAGAGGTAAAGGCTATACCTCTGTGATTCCTAATAAAGAGAGCTTTCAGTAAGTCAGTGCTTCCGTAAGTGAAGAAAAATGAAAAACCCTCCTCATTGTGAGTCTCAAAGGCTATATATAGCCATCCTGAGAAGCTTCCTCCGCAAGCTGTTTTTATTTAACTTTCCCCTCACGTTTCATCTTCTTTCTCTTCGTTTTTAGTTTGTTGTTTTCTTTTTAACAATGGGCCTAGCCCAGTATGCTTTGTGTTTTTTATTTCTTCTGGTTTACATTTGTTTTATCTTTTGGCTGAATGGGCTTTTAAAATTAGCAAGGCCCAAGACAAAAAAACTCTAAAAATACTTCATTTATAGGCTTTACACATAATGGCCCAATTATTCACTATTTTTATTATTTATTTTATTATTACTATTATTATTTATTTTCTTTTTATATTTATTTTTATTATTTTTCTAATAATCCAGATAAAATTGAGTGTTCACAGTTGCCCCTCTTTACTTGGTGTTTTACTAGATAATATGAATAACTGAGTGTTTTCATATTATCGTAGTAAAGAATAAGTAAAGACATGAACTTCAATTTTATCTAGGTCTCTAAATCTCAGACACCAAGGTCTTACATAGGAATGTCAATGCTTCATGAGAAACAAAGTATATGCATGTGAAGACATAAAAACAAAAGGCATAAGCACCTTTGAAATAAAAACGAAGGGCACGAGCACCCAAGGAAACTAAAACTAAGGGTACGAACACCTAAAACGTAAAAGGCAAAGGGTACAGGCATTCGAAATGTAAAAAAAATAGAGAGTTCGAGCACCTAAAAGGTAAAATGCAAAGGGCACGAGCACCCGCAATCTAAAACAGAGGGCACAAGCTCCCAAAAACAAAGGGTACAAGCACCCAAGAAGTCCAAAAACAAAAAGGCATGAACACCTAGGGAATTTGAAAACAAAGGGCACGAGTACCCAAAGAAATTTAAAACAGAGGACACAAGCACCTGAGAGATTTAAAAACAAACTTTGTTATTCTTTTCTTTCATGGAAAGGGAATGATTTTCCCAAATTATTTGCTTTCCCTGCCATAGAAGTGGATTCATGAAATCTCGTCTCAAGTTTAAGTTCTTATTGTCAACTGATAACTTAATTTTCTTTGCCTTTGATGGAATTGATTTTATTCTTATCCACTAATCTGTCTTTCCAACCTTTCCTTATAACAAACAAATGGATCCTTTGCGGTTTAAATCCTTTAATTGAGAAATTTTATCAGCTTATGCCTTTGAATTTATGTCATTACTTTTGATGCATTCCTCCACTCTTAGGTATAAGATGGCCAAACATTTGAGAAAATTGATTAACTGGTGAAACATATAGGCGAATGCCCAGGACTAGGAAGCATAGGACTTGCCCCATATTATGGTGGATTAGAGAACAAAAAAGGAGGAGATGAATTGTGTAATTAGACTTTAGTGATGTAATGGTCAAATTATTGCCACTGCTTAAATGAGTATGGGTGACACATGTGGTGGTTATTCATGCTTTATTATGTGAAGGACAATCATAAACCATCAAGAGGGTGAGGAGGATTGTCACAACATAGATTATGAACTAGAAAATAATCATACAAACTGCCTCATTTTAAGAGACTTTTTTTTTGTTCGTATTGATCTATTTATGGGTATACATCATTGAGAGTTTTTTATTTTCTTTCTTTTCTCTTTTTTTCTTCTTTTTTTTTTAAGCAAACACTGATGATCGAAAGTATGAATTTATTTTTGTATTAAAATTAAAGCCAAGGAAATCTGAGCAGCCATTCTTTAATCAATTATGGACTTTATTCGGCTTGTAATGTGGCCAGGGGCTAAAAGGGTTATGAAAGGAAAGATAAATAAGGCTTAAATAAGTGTTTGAAGGTTATCGAAACAAGGATCTTTCCTTAGAATTTTGCATCAAGGGCCTATTTCTTTCCATTCGTTTTGTTTTTCCTTTTATATTCATTTTGTGTCATGCTTTATTGGTCATGATTTTTCAACATTATTTGTCACACTTTTTTTCATTCATTTTAATCATTTCCTTTTTTTCTTTTTCGTTCTTTTTTTTTGTGCTTCTTTCTTTCTTGTTGTTTTGAGGCTAATGGCCTTGATGCAGATTTTATGCTAACCCCTAGTGTAGGGATGATCCTTGTTTAAGGTGATTTGAAAGAAAACTTTATTTTTGGACTCAAAGAGGTAGCAAGGGATGATTATTATATTTTGGATAAAGAAACATGGCCATACATCATTTCAAATCTTGACTACTTTATTTCCAAAACTTTAATTTTAAAACAAAAATTCAATAAACATCAGACATTTGTTCTCTTTTCTTTATATATATTTTTGCATCCTAACTTTTACTTAGACCGCCCTTTATGAGTTTTTAGCCTAATAAACTTTATTTAACTTTTTTTTTTAGCTCTCAGAATTTGCTTAAAGCATGATTGATTTGCCCCAGTATATAAAGAAGACTCTTAAAATGTTTGTTTCCTTTATTGTTGGGAACTTAGGACCCTCTCAAATTTATTATGGAAATGAGAAAGGAAGGTGTAACACCCTCACTTTAACTACTCGTTTGTTTTTCTAATTTTTCTATGATTAACTGTGAAAAATCAAATAGGAATCTCAAGGGTATAATTCTCACGATTATATTCATCTTAGTAAGTTCTATCTAGTTTAGATTTTTAATAAATTATTTGGATTGGGGCTCGGGAGCGATAAAACAACTGACAACTTGCTTAATAAGATACAATAATAAAAATTAGCTAAAAAGGTTTAAAAATTATTTTTAAATCATACTTATATTCAAAATATTTAATAATAATTTTAGAATTTTTTTCGGATTTTTAGAGATAGTTTTTGTGAAATGACCAGTATACCCTTAGCCAACTGTGAGAGTCAGTAGGAAACTTTTTGACCTCAAAATATTTTAAAAAATTTATATTGAGTATATTTTAACTATACCAATATTATTTTGATGGAAAAACGGTGAAAAAAATGAAAAATATAATTATTTGATAAAAACTTGATTTAATTAGCTTAATAAATGTCCTTTTTAGTGAAAAATTTATTATAAATAATATATATACGAGAAAAATCCGAAAAAATTTTTTAGACTCAAAAATATATGTGAATGCATGGTGTAGTCAGAATTAATTAAAACTGACCCAATAATTTAATCCAATTATTTACCATAAACTAATATTTATCATTACTATCACATGGGTGAATTTCAAGTCAACAAAAGCAACCCTTATTTCTTCCCTTTTGCACCATTTTCACGCTGGTTTTAGGCTGGTAGTTAGGACAGTTCAGTTTCAATAAATTCTAATAGGATTAGTGGAAAACAATTAAACCAAAATTTTACCAATTTTGTCCTATAAATAGAACCCTTGAACCACTTCAATATTGCTCCCTTTCCTTCACAAATTTGAAGCTCTTTCCCTGCCTCCCAGCTGCTAGAAAACGTGCATCCCTCTCTTCCCCAAGCTCTTGAAATTTGTCCCCACTATTAAAAGCTTTCCACCAAGTTTTAGGGTCCTAAACTTCTAAGCTTCCTTTCCTCTTCTATTTTTCCACCAACAAACCTTATTAGAGGTAAGGGGGAGTGAGGTTTAAGTCTCCAAATTTTGTTTTCTTAATGGGTGTGTGTGTTGGGTTATCCCTTAAACCCATATTGTTATATTAATCCTACTTATATATATATATAAGTAATTATTTACCTTCTTGTTCATTTCAATTTCTTGCTTTACTTTAATGATATTCAATTTGATGTTATTTATTTTCTTTCTCTTATTATTATTATTTTTAGATGGTTTTGGAGTGGTTTTCCCCCAAAACCCTTAGCTTTTACATTTCTTGTCATTTATATTTATGTCATTTACCTTATTGTTAATTTTTGCTATTTCAATTCTTGCCCTTTAATTTCTTGCTTTACTTATTGCAATTTATATTTTGCCTAGTTAAATTTTTGTCATTTACCTTATTGTTGTTTAAAATTGTTGTGTCTATTCTATTATTTACTTAAGCTTTATTTTATTGTCATCTTAATTATTGTTATTTATTTTATGTTAATTTTATTTTTATTGTTGGTATCATATGATAACTTAATATCCTACTATAAATAACCATCAATGAGCCGATTTTTATGCAAGCTAGCTATTTTCTTAAAAACCAATTTAAAGCCTTAATTAAGATCACTTGGAGTAATAAATTTTTGGAACCCATTTTTCTCTTAGGGGCTCTCGGCCCTTTCATAAAGAAAAGAATAAGGAATATTTCTTTTATGTCAATTAACTTATTAGAATGAGTAAGATGGTTGAGAAATAATAATAACTTATAAAATCAATTTTTGGACCACATAGAGAATGGATTCAATTTCTAGAAAGAAAAAAAAATAATTTGGGCTTTTTCTAAAAAGGGCATTCGGTCCATTAAACATGAAGAAAAAAAATTAATTAAATTATTTATACAAAAAAAAATATTTTTATAATATAAATCTAAGTGACAAGATAAAAATTTTATACAAAATAGACTCACGACCTTTTAGAAAAAGTAAGGAAGAAAATGAGTTTCTTTTATTAAAATTAAGCATTTTTTTGATAATTACTTGAATTGGTTCAAATTGGTAAAAATGAATCTTAGAAAAAGTTGAAGAAAATGTTTTCTTGAAAAAGCAAGTTCTATTAAAATTTTGCAGATTAATTTAAGAAATAAAGTTTGTCAAAATCAACTAAATGAACTTTAGGTCCAAACTTGGAAGAGTTTTTAGAAATAAAGACTGTATTGGATAATTTTAAAATTGTTACCATTCAACTATTATTTTGAACAAATTATGGCTAGTATGGAAATAAATAAATAATCATGTTCAAATAAAATTTACAAATGTTTTGGTAAAATGCATGCAATCACATGGTTTCTTCAAGAAATTAGAAGTCTCGGTTTTGTAAGATGAACACCCCAAATTTTAGTAAAAGGCAACAACTAGAGAGAAACTCTAAGTATGCTCTGTGGTTGCAGCACAGCCTGACCTTCCACATCAGAAAAGAACTTCCCTCAAATTTATTTACCACATCCTAGTTATAATGGTAGATTGAAATTTTTTCCTTTAAAATAGTCTAATTTAAAAAATTAGAAAAGGATAAGAACAAATCAAAGAAATTAAATTGAAAACTTATTTTAAAAGTATGTATGTGTGAAAATGAATTTTTGTATGCAACTGTAAGTGATGACATTTTTGCTAGATTTCTTAGTTGAATTGTTTCTAAATTATTGTGAATGATGGATGAATATCTCTGTGAAAAGTGGTTTTGAAACTCTGCGGGATTACCCAGAGAGTATGCCTGGAAACTTAGAAACAAAGTCATAGGAAACCCCCAATTGAGATGGGACCATGTTGAGAAGCGTGAGTTTCGATGTTTGGGAAGTAATAGTTGGTACACTGCGGGATGAAAGGCGGAGACCATTGTTGGGGTCTTGAGGGTAAAGATACCGAGTTGTGAACGTCCCAATGGTCAGGATAGCACCCTGAGCCGGGATAAAATTACGTAAACCGACTTGATAACCCTGACGCCTGCTCAGCATCACTATGATTGGTGTAGTGTATATCCTTGTTGGGCGTGTGGCCCTTTCCTCGAGGATGATGATTACGATATGGATGTATGTACCTTGTGAGGGATTGTACGAACTCCCAATCGCTTCCCAGTGATTCCTGATGGTTAAAGTAAATCATCAGAGATGGGTATAGATCCATACGTCTGGTAAAGGTTGAGATTGAGTCGTAATAACGTAGGTCAGACCTTAGGAATTCCCCAATTGGTTGTTTAATTTATTATTTGCAGCCTATTAAGAAAACGAATTAGGCTTTTATAAAAACCTCACTCCTTTCTTGTTTGTTTCTTTTCATTTACGATCGTGGTACAAGCAGATGGACTCTGAGGACTAGCAATGACGACTACTCTACATATGACTTTTGTAGATTTTATAGGATGGGATAGCCTAGTATAGACCTATACTGCTATAACATATGTCATTTTGTTGTACAACTACGGGCGGGTAGTTAGGATGAACTTTTGTTGTAATTGCTTATGTATTTCTTTATATATGTACTCTGATTTTGTACGAAGACTTGACGTTTATTTCATAATCATGGTTCTTTATATAATGTCTCTTGGAATTACTAAACGTTTGCGAAAAATAAGTACGTATTAGTTTTAAATCAAGCCGACGTTCTAACAAACGGATCAAGAAATAATAAAATAAAATGAATGTATGTCTTATTATAGCGGGTGTTACAGAAGGAAAGGAAATTATGTGGGTTTGGTGGATGAACGCTTCAAAAGAGATGATCTTGTCCTATACTTTTCATGTCTTTGTCTTTCTCAATTAAATGATTATACTGCAAGGATACCCGCTTTTTGTCTCTATTATTTTTCCTCTCTCTCCTTTTTTCTTTTATAGGGAATGGACGAGACTTCATGAATTTACCAGTTTTGTTTACCTAGGAAAACAATCAATTTGGGAACTGAATTCCTTTTCGTCATCATTTTTTTCCAAAATTATTTTATTTACAGTTATTTTTATTTTATCTTTTTATTATTACTTATCTATGGACCCTTAAGGACATGCATTGGAGGATCTTGGTAAAACTTTCCATTCTTATTCTTTAAGCAATATTCCATGTCATGATCTGAATACACATTTTACATTCTAGTGTAAATTTTATGAGAAAAATGTCAAATCCTACTAAATCTTGGAAAAATACAACTCCTTTTAGGCATAATATTTTCTGACGCATCAAAATTAACTGGCAGTGGTAACTCCTCTCCATCCATTTTGGTAAGAATTAAAGCCCCGCCCGAGAAAGCCTTCTTTATTAGATAAGGCCCTTCATAATTTGGAGTCCACTTTCCTCGATGATCTTTTTGAATCGGCAAAATCTTCTTTAACACCAACTCCCCTTCTTAAAACTCTCGGGGGCAAACCTTCTTCTCATATGCTTTTTTCATTCTTCTCTGATACAATTGACCATGACATATTGCAGCCAACCTTTTCCTTCGATAAGGTTCAACTAATCGAGATGAGCTTGAACCCATTCTGCCTCTTCTAATTTGGTCTCCATTAATACCCGTAACGACGAAATTTCAACCTTAACAGGGAGTACTGCTTCTATTCTGTATACTAATGAAAACGGGGTTGCCCCAATTGATGTGTGCACAGAAGTGTGATATCCATGCAATGCAAAAGCAAGCATTTCATGCCAGTCTCTGTATGTGACTACCATCTTCTAAATGATCTTTTTGATATTTTTATTGGCTACCCCAACTGCCTCATTCATCTTTGGGCGATAAGGGAAAGAATTATGATGTTGAATCTTGAAATTGTCACACAACTCCCTCATCATTTTATTGTTCAAATTAGTGGAATTATCAGTGATGATTCTACTTGGCAATCCATACTGACAAATCAACTCTTTCTTTATGAACTTTACCACCACACTCCTGGTTATATTGGCATAAGAAGTAGCCTCAACCCACTTGGTGAAATAATCAATTGCAACCAATATAAAACGATGTCTGTTAGATGATTTTGGCTCAATTGCTCCAACTCTTCTTTTATGAGATGACAATATGCCGGTTGATCATGGCTTTGTATTTTTATGAGCGGCATGCTTCCTTCCTTGTCTAATTCAAACATTAATGACAGAGTGGCTAAGGCATTAGCTAATTGATTCTCCTCTCGGGGAATATGATGGAAAGTTACGTCTTCAAAGTGCTGGGTCAAACCCTTAATATAAGCTTGATACGGAATCAATTTATGATCACGAGTTTCCAATTCTCCTCGCAACTGATGGATTACCAAAGCAGAGTCTCCATACACCCCTAGGATTTTAGCTTTTGATTCTAAGGTTGCCTGTATTCCCATGGCACAAGCTTCATTCTACAATGTTATTTGTACAATCAAAACATAGTCTGGCTGTTAGTGGAATATATTGATTCTGTGGGGAGATCAACACAGCTCTTACCTCGTGCCCTAGTGTATTAGAATCACCATCAAATAGTAGAACCAGTTTTCTCTAACTTCACTTTCTTGATCAAATAGATTTAGTATTTCTTCGCCAGGAAACTCAGGTTACATTGGCGATCGTCCTTGATAGGCTAATGAGCCAGATATTTTGCCAGAGCACTCCCTTTGATTACTTTTTGAGTGACATATACAACATCAAATTCTGATAATAGTACCCACCATCGAGCAATCCTTCCAGTGAGAGCAGGTTTTCAAAAATGTACTTGATTGGATCCATTTTGGATACCAACCAAGTTGTATGATTCAACATATATTGCCTCAAACGATTAGTAGCCCATGCCAAGGCGCAACAAGTTCTCTCTAATAAAGAGTATCTCATCTCACAACTAGTAAATTTCTTGCTCAAATAGTAAATGGCATGCTCCCTTTTTCCTGATTCATCATGTTGACCTAAAACACACCCCATTGACTCATCAAGCATTGTCAAATACAAAATAAGGGGTCTTTCTAGAACTGGAGGAATTAGAACAAGTGCGTTTTGTAAGTATTGCTTAATCTTTTCGAAGGCTGCCTAACAATCTTCATTCCATTCAACGACTTGATTTTTCCATAAAAGCTTAACCAAAGGTTCACAAGTGGCAATTAGTTGGGAGATGAATCTAACAATATAGTTTAACCTTACCAAAAATTCGCGAACTTCTTTTTCCGTGCGAGGCTCTGGCATTTTAAGAATTGCTCGTACTTTATCTGGATCAACTTCTATCCCTTTCTCACTAACAATGAAACCCAACAACTTCCCTGACTTTACTCCAAAGGTACATTTTGTTGGATTCAACCTGAGTTTAAACATCCTCAGTTGCTTAAATAATTTTCGCAAGTTAACTAGATGTTCCTCCTCATTCTTTGATTTTGCAATCATATCATCTACATAGACTTCGATTTCTTTATGCATCATGTCATGAAATAGAGTCACCATCGCCCTCTGGTATGTTGCCCCAGCATTTTTCAGCCCAAACAACATTACCTTGTAACAAAAAGTTCCCTGTAGGGTAATAAAAGTAGTGTTTTCCATATCCTCAGATGCCATTTTAATCTGATTGTAGCTAAAGAACCCATCCATGAAAGAAAAAAGATGAATTGGGCTGTATTGTCTACCAAAACATCAATATGTGGGAGCAAAAAATTGTACTTAGGGCTGGTTCTATTTAAATCTCGATAGTTGACACACATGTGAACCTTCCCATCCTTCTTTGGTACCGGTACGATGTTTGCAACCCATTCTGGATATTTTGCCACTGCCAAGAAACCAGCATCAAACTATTTCTTCACTTCTTCTTTGATTTTCAAAGACATCTTAAGCTTCATTCTCCTTAACTTCTACTTGACAGGGGGGCATTCAGGTTTTAATGACAACCTGTGCTGAACAATACTGACATCCAGCCCAGGCATATCCTGATACGACCAGGCAAAGACCTCTGTAAACTCCTTCCATAGATTAAGCAAGCCTTCCCGTGTTTCAACTTTCATGCTAGTACCAATTTTTACTTCTCTTCTATTTTCATCATTCCCCAAATTTATCACTTAAGTGGACTCCTGATGCGGTTCTATTTCTTTAGCTTCTTTTTCCATCAACCTCAACAATTTTGGAGATAATTCCCAATTGTCTTCATCACCCTCCTCCATATGGTTGACAGGGCCATTAAAATCGTGTACTGGGGTATCAACACTGTCTTTTTCACAGGATTCTCTTTCGGATCTGCATTATTCAATGTTAGCAAAATAAATATAGTGACATGAAATGAAAGAAGAGTGATAGGAAAAGAATTAGTAAAAGAAAGTTTTTATTAACACTGGAATGAAATGTGTAAGCCCATACAAACACCCTAAGGCTTTGGGCAGAGCCGAAGGATTTGTATATAAAATTACATGGAATTCTTGCTAAAGATTATAGGCAGCTTAGTGATTTTCCAATAATCAAGTTCTCTATTCGCAGCACATGGGTACACAAAATTGGCACTTTCAACATCAAGATCATCATTAGCCATGGCCACCTGATCAAAATTTATCCATCTTGTGCTTTGGAAACTTCTATGGACATCATAGATGGGAACCCTTCCAATCCTTGGCTCTCGTAGCTCCAACCTAGCCAGGTTTCTTTCTTTCTTTTCCTCCCATATCCTCTTTTTATCCACTCTAGTGGGCTTATATCCCAACCCATATCTTCCTTTGTTATCAAGGATTTCAACAAAGCTATAGCCCTTCCTTCCCTTTTTCTTTTATCGAATTCTTGCCTGAGTCCTTCATTTAACATGACTCTGGCTGCCATCAGAGCTACATTAGATAACTATGGTTTCACAGGGATAGATTATGTAACACTCATTCATATTAAATACAATTTATATTAATTTAGTTATTAAGTTTAAGTAAATAAAAAAATACGTGTAAAATTTTTCCATTTTTAAAAGAAATTCCAAACTTAACAGAATTTGGAAATGGTAGTAAAAGATGAAAGATAAGACTATATATACATATATATCATAAAACTATACATCATGGTTTAATAATACTGAAAACTAAAAAAATACATCAAAAGATAGACACTATCTAACCCAATATGTACATTGAAAAGATCCTATATAGAGCAGTGTTCATCTACCCTATCCCTCATACAAAAAGAAAATACTATAGGTCTTCAGGTCCTCCTCCGTGGAGATGTCCTCTAACTTGTACTCAGCATCACGAGGCGTTAATGTCATCTTCAATAATCACGATCAATCATACATAGAAGAAAATAATGGAGTGAGGTGTTTTGTTCTAAAATCACTTTTACATGTATGGTAAGAAATCTACCATAAAACAAAGATAAAACACAAC
Source organism: Spatholobus suberectus (assembly GCA_004329165.1). Lineage (NCBI taxonomy): Eukaryota > Viridiplantae > Streptophyta > Magnoliopsida > Fabales > Fabaceae > Spatholobus > Spatholobus suberectus. The sequence continues at coordinate 2,498,437 of CM014730.1, read as the reverse complement.
TGACAACAAAAAGGATCCTAAGGTTCATTCTAAGTTGTATCAGACTACCCTTGACTAGGTATGGATCCATACTTCCCATTAGTGGGTAATAGTTCTCAATAGAACCTGGGAAGTGACTGGGAGTACATATACCTCTCTCAACACCATCACATGGTATAATCCTCGTCATCATTGAGGAATAAAATAACAATTTAGGATATCCATTTATAGAGGTATACTCTCAAACCAATCCTGGAATGCTGAGCAGTTGTCGGGGTTATTGAGTTTGGTCAGGCGAATATCCCAGCTCAAGGGTGCTACCCTGGCCATTGGGACTTTCACCACTCGATGCCTACCCCTAAGACCTCTGCAAGTGGATCCCTGTCTTTCATTCCTCAACGTACCAAACTGTGGCTTCCTTAGCAGGGTGCCATGCCACTACATGTCACTTGCTTTACATTACTCACTAAATTATCAATTCCTAACTTCTCAAGCAGAGGTTTTCCTGGTCTCATTTAATTTGAGCACCAGTACAATCAACATTTCTGCATTATTTTGCAGAAATTGCACAATACCAGAATTTTAACAGAATAACGACATAGCAATTATAGTATAATTACTAAAATTTTGATAGAATAACAACTAAATAAATACATTTAATTTTCTAAAATTAAGCAGAGTAACAGCTTAGCAAGTAAAATTTAATAATTTAAATTTGAGTAGAGTATCAATTTAGTAATTATGATTTAATAATCTAAATTTGGGCAGAGTAACAACTTAGCAAAAATTAAAGTTTAACATTAAACAATAATAACAATAATAAAACCTAAGCCTAAATAGGTTTAGGGGAAAACCCTTCCTACTAACATGCAAAGTAACAATAATTTAAAACTAACCCCATTACCTCTAAGGTGGTTGATGAAGAGGATGGAATTGTTGGTGCAAAGCTTCTAGGAGGAGAAATTCTACTAGTTGAAAACTAGCAAAATTTTAACATAAAAACTAGATAAAAATATTTTAGAGAGAGAAAACTTTAGAAAGAGAAGCTCTTTAGCTTGGGAGAGGAAGAGGAGATACTGCAAATTTGAAGGAGGAAGGGGCTATTTATAGAAGAAGAAGGGGTCTTAGGTGTCCACCAATGACATAAGCAATTATGCAATAAAATCAAGTTTTAAATTTGTTTTTAATTTAAATTTAGGGACAAATATGCACACTTAGGGATACATACACCATTTAGGGTGTTGAATCACCTCTCCTAGGCTTGGTGATGTGCTCCACCAGCTGTCCCAAGCTCCCATGTACCAATTTTGATCTGTAGGTGAATTAACCGGTACCGATAAAAACGCCTAAACTTGAAAAAATAGCTTTTAATATCAAAAAAATGCAATTAAATGTAAAACTGGACAAATACCTTATTTTTCATCAAAAGTAAAACTATAATAATTAATTTTAATTTTATTAATTTATTTCAAATTATATGTATTTATTTTGTATTTTCAAGCTAGAAAATCCATTTTAATTCAATAAATACCAAAATTTTTATAAAATTATAAAATTGAATATTTTACCCATAAATAAACTAAAATTACTATTTTCACCCTTCTTGGATGTCAAACCAGTACTGGCCGACTTATAAGACACTTAGGGGGCATTTTGGTCATTTTACACAGAAATTCCAGAAAATTCCTAAAAAATTTTCAAAATTATATTTTAACATATATGAGATAATTCCAAGCTCAAATTGACATTTTAATGTCAATTGAATCTTTTCCTCATGTTAGTCCTTAATGTAGAGAAATAGGGACAAAATTGTCATTTTCTAATTTCTTTGGGCTCCAGCTTGGAAAAATTATTAAAAATCACGATTAAATAGCTCTTGAAATTTTGAACAAAATGGTGGAAGTCAGAATTTTGAAATTCTTTTCTGATTTTTCAGAAGTGCATCGCTAAATATTAAAAAAACAGTGGATAGGATTGTTATATTTTTTATTACTTTTCTTTCAAAATAAAGTTTTTATAATGAGAGATACTTAATATAAAATTTTCAAAATATTTTGAGGTCAAAAAGTCTCTGGTTGGTTCCCACAGTCGACCAAGGGTATTTTTGTTATTTTACAAAAATTATCTTAATAAATTCCAAAAAAATTTCTAAAATTATTATTAATTGTTCTAAATACATTGGTGACTTAAAAATTAATTTTTAAACATAAAGAATAATTTAACATATAAAAGTAGGGGTGTTACAGATTCTACATATGCGGTGCCAACAATTTCCAGGGTTTAGAAGGAAGACTCTAATGCTTCCTCAATAGCCTCGATATATCGTCTGGACGAGGGCCCACTTACAAGCAAATCTTCTTCTCCCATCACAACCACCAATTTGTCATCCACCACAAACTTCAACTTTTGGTGTAAAGTAGAAGGAACAACCCCTGCTTAATGAATCCACGGTTGTCCTAGCAAACAACTATACGCTGGCATGATGTCCATAACCTGAAATGTTATACAAAATACACAAGGACTGGCCTGTATTGGCAACTCAACCTCCCCCATTACTTCCCTTCTACTACCATCGAAAGCCCTTACCACCACAGTACTAGGCTTCATAAAGATACCCTCGTAAGGCAATTTCTCAAGTGTGGACTTTGGCATGACGTTCAATGAAGAACCGTTATCAATGAGCACATGAGCTATCATATAATCCATGCACTTAATTGAAATATGGAGAGCCTTATTATGCCCTCGCCCATCAATAGGAATCTCGTCATCTATAAAAGTGAGATAGTTGTTGGTAGTGATATTATTGATTATACTCCTGAATTTGTCCAAGGATATATCATGTACCACATGAGCTTCATTCAAAATTTTCAACAACAATTTCTTGTGTGCCTTAGAATGCATCAGCAAACCTAGGAGAGATATCCTAGCTGACATACGATTCAGTTGCTCTATCACCTTATAATCACTTTGTTGGATGAATCTGAGAAATTCTCTCGCCTCTTCATTGCGACTTCCTTTCTTTCTTGATTCTTTTCTTTTATTGTTCCCTCTTTCTCTGGCTCTTTTCCTTTTTCTTTCAACATCTCACCTTCTTTCTCTTTATCATTTACTACCTTTTTCAGTTCTGGCAGCGAACAGAGACGACTGCTTCGAGTTATGCCCCCAATCCCTAAAATATTAATAACTACGAAAATATCAATACTAGCATTCTTTGACTGATCCCCTTCCTGCCTGCTTTCTCTTACCTCCACATCATATTTCCAAGGAACAAATTTATCACTTTTGTACAGAAAAGGTGTTGGCACCTGAACAGCAATAGGCTTCGGGCCTTGAGGTGATTGTGCGAAAATACCTCTACTAACATGTATTATCAAGGGTTTTGGCATTATCACTCCTTGATTCTCATTTAAGTGTACCATAGCTACTTCTTTTTCTTTTGTCCAGCAACCAACCTGAACCTGGCTTGTATCCATTAGCCTATGAAGCAACTGCTTGAACTCTTGACACTCCTCAATAGAGTGTTGTGCCCCCGGATGTAAGCTACATGTTTCCTCCTCTTCATATGTTCCTTAAATCACACCAAACTTACATAGTTTTTCAAAAATAAATTGCATTGATGCCTTTACCTCTCCAATTTTCTTTACCAGCTAGCAACTATTAGCGATACTAATCGTATTAACTGAGGTATTCCCATGTCCAAGTAAGGGGTTATCTCTAACATTCAGATTGTCTTCTTTAAAACTCAACCATCCCGCATCAATAAGGCCTTGAACCTTATATTTAAGAGCTATACATTTATCTGTGGAATGTCTAGGGGATTCGCCATGATAGTCACACTTTGCATTTGGGTCATACCCTTTCAGATATGGTGGCTTAATAGGCTTCAAGGGAGTGATAGCAACTAAGGCATTGTTCAGGAGATGTGGTAGTAATTTGGCATAGGTCATGGACAAAGGAGTAAAAGTCACGAATTTCTTTTTTTTCTTTTGGGTAGTGTTCTAATTGGAATTTTGCTTCCAAGTTTGGTTGGCTTTGTAATACCCCCACTTTAACTACTCATTTATTTTTCTAATTATTCTATGATTAATTGTGAAAAATCACATGGGAATTTTAAGGGTATAATTCTCACAGTTATATTCATCTTAGTAAAGTTCTATCTAGTTTAGATTTTAAATATTTTATTTGGATTAGGGCCCGGGAGCGATAAAACAATTGATTCATCCCTGAAAACTTACTTAACAGGATAAAATAGTAAAAATTAGCTAGAGAGATTTAAAAATTATTTTAAAATCATATTTATAGAAATTTTTGGAAATTTTTCTAAGACATTTTTGTGAAATAACCGGTATACCCTTAGCTGACTGTGAGATAGAACCCCTTCTACCACTACAATATTTCTCCCTTTCCTTCACAAATTATAACTCTTTCTCTCTGCCTCCCAGTAGCTGGAACGTGCAGCCCACCCTTCTCCAAGTTCTTGAATTTTTTTCCCTCACCATTAAAAGCTTTCCACCAAGTTTTAGGGTCCTAAACCTCTAAGCCACCTCTCCTCTTCTAATCTTCCACCAACAAACCTTATTTAGAGGTAAAGGGTAGTGAGGTTTAGGCCTCCAATTTTTGTTTTCTTAATGGGTGTGTGTGTTGGGTTATCCCTTAAACCCATATTATTATATTAATCTTACTACTATCCATATATATATAAGTAATTATTTACTTTCTTGTTCATTTTAAATTCTTGCTTTACTTTAATGATATTTAATTTGATGTTATTTATTTTCTTGCTCTTGTTATTATTTTTATGTAGATGGTTTTGGAGTGGTTTTCCCCCAAAACCCTTCGCTTTTACATTTCTTGTCATTTATATTTATGCCATTTACCTTATTGTTTAATTTTTGCTATTTAAATTCTTGCCCTTTAATTTCTTGCTTTACTTATTGCAATTTATATTTGGCCCATTTAAATTTTTGTCATTTACCTTATTGTTGTTTAAAATTGTTATGTCTATTCTATTGTTATTTACTTAAGCTTTATTTTATTGTCATCTCAATTATTGTTATTCATTTTATGTTAATTTTATTTTTATTGTTGGTATCATATGATAACTTAATATCCTATTATAAATAACCATCAATGAGCCTATTTTTATGCAAGCTAGTTATTTTCTTAAAAACCAATTTAAAGCCTTAATTAAGATCACTTGGAGTAATAAATTTTTGGAACCCATTTTTCTCTTAGGGGCTCTCGGCCATTTCATAAAGAAAAGAATAAGAAATATTTCTTTTATGTCAATTAACTTCTTAGAATGAGTAAGATGGTTGAGAAATAATAATAAATTATAAAATAAATTTTGGACCACATATAGAATAAATTCAATTTCTAGAAAGAAAAAAAATTTTGGGCTTTTTCTAAAAAGGGCATTCGGCCCATTAAACATGAAAAAAAATTAATTATTTATACAAAAAAATTAGATTTTTACTTAAATTAGTTCAAATTGGTAAAAATGAATCTTAGGAAAAGTTGAAGAAAAGGTTTTCTTGAAAAGCAAGTTCTATTAAATTTTTGTAGATTAATTTAAGAAATAAAGTTTGTCAAAATCAACTAAATGGACTTTATGTCCAAACTAGGAAGAGTTTTTAGAAATAAAGACCTTATTGGATAATTTTTTAAATTTGTTACCATTCAACTATTATTTTGAACAAATTATGGCTAGTATGGAAATAAATAAATAATCTTGTTCAAATAAAGTTAACAAATGTTTTGGTAAAATGTATGCAATTACATGATTTTCTTCAAGAAATTAGAAGTCTTGGTTTTGTAAGATGAACACCCCAAATTTTAGTAAAAGGAAACAACTAGAGAGAAACTCTAAGTATGCTCTGTGGTTGCAGTACAGCCTGACCTTCCACATCAAAAAAGAATTTCTCTCAAATTTATTTACCACGTCCTAGTTATAATGGTGGATTGAAAAATTTTCTTTAAAATAGTTTAATTTAAAAAATTAGAAAAGGATAAGGACAAATCAAAGAAATTAAATTGAAAACTTATTTTAAAAGTATGTATGTGTAAAAATGAATTTTTGTATGTAACTATAAGTGATGACATTTTTTGCTATATTTCTTAGTCGAATTGTTTCTAAGTTATTATGAATGATGGATGAATATCTCTGTGAAAAGTAATTCTGAAACTCTGTTGGATTACTCAGAGAGTATGCCTAGAAACTTAGAAACAAAGTCTTAGGAAATCCCTGGTTGAGATAGGACCATGTTGAGAAGCATGAGTTCCGGTGTATGAGAAGTAACAGTTGGTACACTGTGGGATGAAAGGTAGGGACCATTGTTGGGGTCTTGAGGGTAAAGGTACCGAGTTGTGAACGTCCCACTGGTCAAGATAAAGCCCTAAGCTGGGATAAATCATGTAAACTGACTTGGTAACCCTAACGCCTACTCAGCATCACCATGATTGGTGTAGTGTATATCCCTGATGGGCGTATGGCCCTTTCCTCGGGGATGATGATTACGACATGGATGTCTTTACCTTGTGAGGGATTATACAAACTCCTAATCACTTCCCAATGATTCCTGATGGTTGAAGTAAATCATCAAAGATAGGTATGGATCCATACGTCTGGTAAAAGTTGAGATTGAGTCGTAATAACATAGGTCAAACCTTAGGAATTCCCCAATTGGTTGTTTAATCTATTGTTTGCAGCCTATTAAGAAAACAAATGAGGCTTTTATAAAAACCTCACTCCTTTCTTGTTTGTTTTTTTTCATATACGATCGTGGTACGAGCAAATGGACTCTGAAGACTTCAATGATGGCGACTCTGCGTATGACTTTTGTAGATTTTATAGGATGGGGTAGCCTAGTATAGACCTATACTGCTCTGACATAGGTCATTTTGTTGTACAGCTACGAGTGGGTATTTAGGGTGTACTTTTGTTGTAATTATTTATGTATTTCTTTATATATGTACTCTGATTTTGTACGAAGACTTGATGTTTATTTCATAATCATGGTTCTTTATATAATGTCTCTTGGAATTACTAAAGGTTTGTGAAAAATAAGTACGTATTAGTTTTAAATCCAACTGATGTTCTAACAAACGAATTAAGAAATAATAAAATAAAATGAATGTATGTCTTATTATCGCGGGTGTTACAGGCTTAGGATGGTGCAATTGAAGTGGGCTATGTTTGGTGAGTAGGTAGTATTTGAGAGGACATCCCAAGACCAAGATGGTAAGGTTAAGGGTATTGGGGGGCTACAACATTGGCCATAAAGGGAACTTGAGTTGTGAAAGGGTGGTAGGTCTGTCCATAATGCATAGGTGCATAGCTAGGCCACACTGGTGTTGACGCTACTACATGAGCATGTCCTTCTTTTTTCTTTCCTGCATTAACTGGGGGCTTTTTTGTATTTGAAATCGCAATTGTTGCTTGTATAATTTTTTCACTTCTTAATCCGCTTTCTATCCTTTCACTAATTATAACAATGTCGAAAAAGTTTGCGGACATGCTACTTATCATGCGATCATAAAAAAGGGCTTATAGTGTATTAATGAACATTGCCACCAACTCCCTATCAAACAAAGGAGGTTCTACTTGTGTAGCAATTTCTCTCCACCTTTAGGCATATTCTTTGAACGTCTCTATTTCTCTTTTCACGATGTTCTGTAGCTGCAACCTATCTAGGGCCATGTCAAGATTATATTTATATTTCCTAATAAAGGCATCTGCCAAGTCCTTCCAGGAACGTATATGAATAGGTTCTAGATGCATATACCAATTTAATGCCACTCTTGCCAGACTATCTTGAAAAAAATGTATCAATAATTTATCATCATAAGCATTGGAAGCCATCTGTTGGCAATACATCATTAGATGGCTTTTGGGGTAGGTAGTTCCCTAATATTTTTCAAACTCTGGGACTTTGAATTTTGGTGGTATCACTACATCAGGGACCAAACAAAGCCCAGCAGCATCCCCAAAACTATAAATTTCTCCTTCTTCTATGGCTCTGAGCCTTTCTTCCAAAATATCAAACTTTTCCTTAGCCTTAAGGTTCTCAACTGATGCCCTTAGCAAGGCAGTGTGGGCTGGGTTTGTGACACCCATTCACATTGAACACAACTCATACTTATTTACTTATTTAATAATACGAGTAAAATTTTTCTCCGCTTTTAATACTAGAAAATTTGTAAATTTAATAGAATTTGAAAAAGATAATAAAAAAAATAAAATCTGTATGAATTCATCGTAAAACTATACATCATGATTGTATAATCAGAAAAATTATTGAAATACAAGTAGATCAAAATATACATCAAAATTTTTACTACTTATTCCCAATACATCAAAAAGATCCTAGTCAGAGCAGTGTTCGTCTACCCCTATCCCATTAAATAACAAACTATTAGACTAGCCATATAGGTCCTCATCAATAGCTGGGTCTTCATTAACCGTGATCAACCATGCATAAAATGAAAAATGAGGGAGTGAGGTGATTTGTTCTAATATCACTTTTACATGTATGATAGGAATTCTACCACACAATACAAATAAAACACAGTTGACAATAAAAGAGGAACGTAAAGTTTATTCTATGTTATACAATTCTTGACTCGATATGGATCCATACTTTCCATTAGTGGGTAATAGTTCTTAACAGAACCTGGGAAGTGACTAGGAGTACATATATCTCTCTCAACATCATCTCATGGTACAGTCCTCATTATCATTGAGGAACAAAATAACAATTTAGGATATCCATTTATAGAGGTATACTCTCACCAATCCTGGTGATGTTGAGCAGTTGCCAGGGTTATCAAGTTGGTTAAGTGATTGTCCCGGCTAAAGAGCGCTACCTTGGCCATTAGGACACTCACCACTCGATACCATACCCTCTAGACCTAACCATGGGTCCCGCTTTTCATCTCACAGTGTACCAAACTATAGCTTCTCTAGTAGGGTGTCATGTCACTACATGTCACTTGCTTTACATTACCCACTAATTTATCATTTCCTAAATTCTCAAATATAGGTTTTCTTGGTCTTATTTAATTTGAGCACCAGTACAATCAATATTTTTGTCTTATATTGCAGAAATTGCACAATCACATAAATAATAACAACATAATAATTACAATTTAATTACTAAAATTTTGGTAGAATAGCAACTAAATAAATACATTTTAATTTTCTAAATTTGAGCAGAGTAACAACTTAATAAAAATTAAAGTTTAGCATCAAGCATAATATAATGGTAATAATAATTAAAATTATGCCTAAACGGGTTTAGGAGAAAACCCTTCCTACCAACATGTAAAGTGACAATAATTTAGAACCAACCCCACTCCCCCATTACCTCTAAGGTGGTTGATGAAGATGATGGAGTTGTTGATGTAAAGCTCCTTGGAAGAGAACTTTACTAGTTGTTGAAAAACTAGTAAAATTTTAGCATAAATACAAAATAAAAGAAAATTTATTTTCCAGAGAGAGAAGCTCTCTAAAAATTTGGCTAGCTTGAGAGGAAGAGGTGTGTGAAAAATGACCAAGGATGAGAGGTATTTATAGAGGAGAAACAAGCTTAGGTGTCCACTTTGATGACATAAGCCATTATGTCATAAATCTCATTTTTCATTTATTTTTAATTAATTTAGGGACATATATCATAATTAGAGTGATGAATCAGCTATTACTAGCTTGGGGACGTGCTATATGAGTTTTCCTCAAGCTCCTCAGTGTAAATTTTATTTGTAGGTGTATTAACCGGTACCGATAAAATCGTTTAAACTTGAAAAATTAGTTTTTAATATCAAAATAATGCATTTTAATGAAAAAATGGATAAATACATTATTTTTCATCAAAAATAAATTTATAATAATTAATTTAATTTTTATTAATTTATTTCAAATTTTATCTATTTATTTTGTATTTTTAAGCTAAAAAAACCATAATAAATCCATTTTAATTCAATAAATACCAACATTTTAATGAAAATTCTAAAATTAAATATTTCACCTATAAATAAATCGAAATTACCATTTTTACCATTCTTGGATCTCAAAGCAATATTGGCTAGCTTATCGGACGCCTAGGGACATTTTGGTCATTTTACACAAGAATTCTAGAAAATTCCCAAAAAATTTTCAAAATTATATTTTAATATATATGATATGATTCCAAGCTCAAATTGACATTCTAATGTCAATTGAATCTTTTCTCATGTCAGTCCTTAATATTGAGTAATAGGGACAAAATTGTCATTTTCAAGTTTCTCTAGGCTTTTGTTCGAAAAAATTATTAAAAATCACGATTAAATAGCTCTTGAATTTCTAAGCATAATGGTGGAGATCATAATTTTGAAATTCCCTCCCAAATTTTCAAAATTAAATAGTTAAATATTAGAAAAATAGTTGAAAAACTGAAAATAAGAATGTTACATTTTTCACCATTTTTCTTTCAAATAAAGTTTTTATAATTAAAATATACCTAGTATAAAATTTTTAAAATACTTTGAAGTCAGTCTCTGATCTGCTTCAGTAGTCAACCAAAGGTATTTTGCTCATTTCACAAAAATTGTCTTAATAAATTTTTGAAAAATTTCTAAAATTATTATTAACTATTCTAAGCACATAAATGACTTAAAAATAAATTTTAGACACTTCTAACTATTTTTATCTATTTTCTTAATTATTCAGTCCTTCTAGGGGCAAAATAGTCATTTTACCCTTTTTCAGACTCTATTTTCCAAAAATTATTAAAAATCTAAACTAAATATTACTAACTAATACAAGCAAAACCATAAGGATCAAATTTTTGAGATTCCCATCTAGTTCTTCAAAAATAAATGCAAAATTATTAGAAAAAATAATTTAATATGCAGCTTTGAAGATAAACGACTGTCCCCACAAACCAACACAAGACCTTTCAGCGTGCTTTATCCTCATTCACATGCTTTCTGGAAAACTTCTCAGGAGGTCACCCATCCCTAAATTGCTCCTTGTAACACCCATTTAATTTTAAATATAATTCATATTAATTTAGTTATTAAGTTTAAGTAAATAAAAATGTGTGTAAAATTTTTGCAGTTTTAAAAGAAATTTCAAACTTAACAGAATTTGGAAATGGTAATAAAATATGAAAGATATATACATATATTTCATAAAACTGTACATCATGGTTTGAGTAATACATAACAGTTAGAAACAAAAGTACATTGAAATACATATACTACCTAGCCCACTATATACATCAAAAGAGATCCTATACAGAGCAGTATTTATCTACCCTATCCCTTATACAAAAAGAAAATACTATAGGTCTTCAAGTCCTCCTTCGTTGAGATGTTCTCTATCTCGTACTCAGCATCACGAAGCGTTAATGTCGTCTTCAATAATCACGACCAATCATACACAAGAAAATAATGGAGTGAGGTGTTTTGTTCTAAAATCACTTTTACATGTGCGGTAGGAAATCTACCATAAAACAAAGACAAACACGACTGACAACACAAGAGATCCTAAGATTCATTCTAAGTTGTATCTGACTACCCTTGACTAGGTATGGATCCATACTTCCCATTAGTGGGTAATAGTTCTCAACAGAACCTGGGAAGTAACTGGGAGTACATATACCTCTCTCAATACCATCACATGGTACAGTCCTCGTCATCATTGAGGAACAAAATAACAATTTAGGATATCCATTTATAGAAGTATACTTTCAAACCAATCTTGGAATGCTGAGCAGTTGTCGGGGTTATCGAGTTTGGTCAGGCGAATATCCCGGCTCAAGGGGGCTACCCTGGCCATTGGGACCTTCACCACTCGATGCCTACCCCCAAGACCTCCACAAGTGGGTCCCTGCCTTTCATTCCTCAGCATACCAAATTGTGGCTTCCCTAGCAGGGTGCCATGTCACTACATGTCACTTGCTTTACATTACTCACTAAACTATCAATTCCTAACTTCTCAAGCAGAGGTTTCCCTGGTCTCATTTAACTTGAGCACCAGTACAATCAACATTTCTGCCTTATTTTGCAGAAATTGCACAATACCAGAATTTTAACAGAATAACGCCATAGCAATTATAGTATAATTACTAAAATTTTGGCAGAATAACAACTAAATAAATACATTTTAATTTTCTAAAATTGAACAGAGTAACAGCTTAGCAAGCGCATTTTAATTTTCTAAAATTGAACAGAGTAACAGCTTAGCAAGTATAATTTAATAATTAAAATTTGAGCAGAGTAACAATTTAGTAATTATGATTTAATAATCTAAATTTGGGCAGAGTAACAACTTAGTAAAAATTAAAGTTTAACTTTAAATAATAATAACAATACTAAAATTTAAGCCTAAACGAGTTTAGGGGAAAACCCTTCGTACCAACATGCAAAGTGACAGTAATTTAGAACCAACCCCACTCCCCCATTACCTCTAAGATAGTTGATGAAGAGGATGGAATTGTTGGTGCAAAGCTTCTAAGAGGAGAAATTCTACTAGTTGAAAACTAGCAAAATTTTAACATAAAAACTAGATAAAAAAATATTTTAGAGAGAGAAAACTTTAGAAAGAGAAGCTCTCTAGCTTGGGAGAGGAAAGGATGAGTGAAAATCTGAAAACTCTGAGGCCTATTTATAGAAGAAGGAGGGGGTTACGTGTCCAAATATTTACATCATCCATTATGTCACCATTATGTCATAAATCTAATTTTTATTTATTTTTAATCCAATTTAGGGACAAATATCTCAAATAGGTGGTGAATCACCTATTTTAGGGTTGGGGACGTGCTCCACCAGCTGTCCCAAGCCTCCATGTGTCAAATTTTATCTGTAGGTGAATTAACCGGTACCGACAAAAACGCTTAAACTTGAAAAATTTAGCTTTTAATATCAAAATAATGTATTTTAATGCAAAACTGGATAAATACATTAATTTTCATCAAAAATAAATTTCTAATAATAAATTTTAATTTTTATTAATTTATTTCAAATTATATGTTTTTATTTTGTATTTTTAAGCTAGAAAATCCATTTTAATTCAATAAATACCAAAATTTGTATCAAAATTCTAAAATTAAATAATTTACCCATAATTAAACTAAAATTACTATTTCCACCCTTTTTGAATGTCAAACCAGTACTGGCTGGCTTATTAGACACGCAAGGGCATTTTGGTCATTTTACACAGAAATTTCAGAAAATTCCCAAAAATTTCCAAAAATATAATTTAATATATATGACATAATTCCAAGCTCAAATTTACATTTTAATGTCAATTGAATCTTTTCCTCATGTCAGTTCTTAATGTTGAGAAATAGGGATGAAATTGTCATTTTCTAGTTTCTCTAGACTCCGGCTCGGAAAATTATTAAAAATCACGATTAAATAGCTCTTGAGATTTTGAGCAAAATGGTAGGAGTCAGAATTTTAAAATTCATTTCCGATTTTTCAGAATTGTATATAAAAAACAGTGGAAGGATTAAAATAGGATTATTATATTTTTCACTACTTTTTTCCCAAAATAAAGTTTTTATAATGAGAGATACTTAATATAAAATTTTCAAAATATTTTGAGGTCAAAAAGTCTCCGATTGGTTCCAACAGTCAACCAGGGATATTTTTGTCATTTTACAAAAATTATCTCAATAAATTCTAGAAAAATTTCTAAAATTATTATTAATTGTTCTAAATACATTGATGACTTAAAAACAATTTTTAAACATACAGAATAATTTAATATACAAAAGTAGGGGTGTTACACTCCTAGTCAAGCACACTTAACTGTGGACTTCTTAAGTGGTGGGCTATCGAAAAGTAGATGCATCTTGTTGGTAAAAGTAGCACTTATTAATTCCTTTAAGCTATCCTCAACTGTATGGTCCCATCCCTGCACAGCCTCTAGATCCCTCTCATTCTGGTGTGTATTCGATTCATTCATGTACCTGTTCCTGCTAGAAGCCTGCCAGGAGCCGCTCCTTGTCTGTGCCTCATCTCTTTTGCACCGACGATCACTCCCCGCCCTCGTTAGCGCCTGGGATGTTACAGGGTTCAAAGCATGAGAGTTTTGCCCCATAACAAACTACAGGGCTTGAGTTTGGACAATATTCTGAGAATTAGCAATGACAGGTATCTCAACTGCATTTCTATCTATGTCGTGGGTTGTACGATTAGTTGCTGTATAGGTAGGAAAAGGTAATGGGACTTGCAGTGGTTCACAGGTATTTGGTTGAGGCTGGGGGATATGTGTGACATTTGTGGTAGGGGCGATGAGATCAGTGTTTGGTGAGTCAGTGGTTATTAGTGGAGTATAGTTTGGGGGTAGGCCATACAATGGAAAAGCTTGGGATTGAAACCCCTGAGAATGCATAAGATGGGGAGAATATACTACAGCAGACATCATATTTCCTTGAACGTTAAATCCTTGTGATTGTACTAGATAGAAACTAGGAGGATAAAGAGGGGTTCCCTCTGTGTTTTCTGTAGAATTATTTCCTTCATTACTTTTCAGGGATTTCAAGGCTTCCATTATTTGAGCCATTTGCTCTTTCAACTGATTCAAGTCAGACCTCATTGATTCCTAAGCTTGTTCCAAGTTCTCCATAAGTTTTGCTTTGGCATGTGTCCTATAAGGGTGCCGCAGAATTGCGTTTTTATCCTGAGGAATTATTTTTTCTGTTCATGAAAAAAAAACGAAAGTATGAGTAAAAGAAAATCATTTTTTATGCATGTATTTATTTATTTGTTCATTGCACTCATATATTATTATTATTATTACTATGTTATTTGAGTAATAATGCTAAAGAATTGTGGATCTTATCTACTCATAATTGCCTTTGGTATTGCAGATCAACAACGGGATCAAGTAAACGAAATTCAGTTCATTGAAAGCATACTGAGTACAAGATTTCCAACTAACTACTTCTTTTGAATGACATATCCCTTCTTTTTTTACATTTCTTTTACATTGCAATGCTCACTATCTTTCTAACTACTCTATGTCCCTATCACTATGCTTTTGTGAACTTCTTCATCTCTTCCAACATCCATTTGTAGTACTCAATAAATTCACAAATCTCTACTGGTGTTGCAAGAGGATTAATCATTTCTTCTGCCCTTATTAGCATTGCTGGGAGATCACCAGCGGTCTAAAGGGCTTGGTTAACCTGATTCATCCAAAAAAGGAATTCCTGCTATAGCCATTCAATCACCCTAGCCTACTTCTCTATGTCTTCTTTTGCCTTGGATGCAACTTCTTGCTCTTTTTTTAGGGCGTTCTTGTGTGCTTCCTCTAAGTTTGCCCTAGTCTGCTTTTCAGCTTTGATTCTTTCTTCATATATTTTTCTCACATCATGTAGTCGTAGCACCAGATCCCCAATTTATTTTTCCTTATCTGCTTTAATCATCTTAGACTCTTTCAATACTTCCCCCAGCTGTCCATTTTCTGCTAGCACTTGATCCCTTTCCTTTCTTCTTAAACTCATTTCTTTGTTTGCAGCCCATAAATAATCTTGGGTTTTTAACTTTATTTCCTCTTCAAATCTTACCTTCTTGTTTGCTTTATGCAAAGAATGTGCTTTCTAAGCGACCTCCCTCCTTGCTACTTTGCATACTTGTTTAGCATCCTCCAATTCTTTCTTCAAATTCTTCTTTTCCTTTTCAGTTATTGCTGAATCCTCTTGAAGCTTCTCCACTTCCTCACTACTCAAAGGGACCTCTATCTGTGGTTCTTCCATTACTGGGACCGAACCACGACAAGGTAACCCTATTTGTTGAACCCTCTCCTTAAGCCTCAAACAATAACTTTCTTTTGCATCACAACATCTGGTCCTAACTCTTGCCCTTTCTTAATGACTCAATTCCAAGCTTGATTCACCCTTCTAAACATTTCAAAATTCTATCAATCTATCCCATAAGCAACAAAAGGAACTATTAGACTTTCATATGGCAGGCCCATCATTGGATAGCCAAGCTGTCTTAGTGCTACTGAAGGATTATAATTAATGCAACCCCTAGTTCCCATGAATGGTACATTAGGGAAGTTTCCACATTGGTAAATGATCTCGTGCACATCCTACCACCTTAAATACCATTGAATTATTTTTTCAGTAAGATCTACCAGATGTTGAACCCACTCCTTTTAGTCTTACTTTTTACATAACACATATAAAAATCCCTTATCGGGCATCCTGTCTAGCATCCCATGGTAAATGTGTGGGTGACGAACCAAACAAAAAGTACTAGCAAACAACAACTAATTTTCTTCCCTTTTTTCTCGTGGCAATAGCTAAGGGTATGATAAGTGTCTGCAAGAACGGCTGTCACGAGATTACTTCCTCCATCTCTATATGCTAAGAACACATCGATAGCTGGAAAGTCCACATATCCTTCAAGATGTGGAAAGAGAATAATGCTGTAATGGGAAGGGCTAAAACTTCCATAAAACTAGCCCAATCCTTTTCTTGGGATAACAACTTCATCCTTTGCTATAGGAAACTTTGTGGGGACTCATCAATGCCATTTTTGCTCAACTTTTGCTTTGCTACAGTTTAGGAATTCTTAGTAATTTGGCAACAGAACTCATAGAAAGGTAATGTCCTTGATATTGGTAAGGTTTGTATTCTTCTAGTGAGTATCCTAGGATCTTCTCATACTCTTCCAATGTAGGGGCTAACTTGAAGTCTTGAAAAGTGAAACACCTCATGGTAGAATCATAGTATTGTGTCAAAGCAGTGATAGCCTCCTCCTGAACATCTATCTTTAACAAGTTTATAATATTGCTGTATCTATTCGCAAAAGACATACGTCGAACACCTTTTAGCTGACTAGCAAAGGCTTTTAGTGTTTGGGTTTCAGTTATTTTGGCTTTCACAGGCACAATCCTTTCTTGCGGGATTAAAATGCTTTCGCTACTTGATCCCATTTTTACCAAAGGCAATTGAAACTATATTCGATCTCTTAAAATTCTTCAACAACCTACCCAAAATAGAGTAAAAGATTATGAGAAAGAAATAAAACATGTGTATGTTTAAAAAGTATAGCCATACAAAAAGAAAAAAAGATCTACAACCCCAATGTTTATATTTTTGTAATGTAATGAGGAAAAGATATGCTTATGGATGCATGCGTAAAAAGAAAGAAAAATAATTTTCCTAAACAATAAATTTGGATTTATTTTTCTTATTATCTTTTTCTTATTATTTTTTTTAATGAAATATGAACATATGATATATATGAGATTTATGAAAGTAAGACATTGAGGGGATAAAGGAAAGATGATGCATTATATGAGCATGTTGTGCAAAAGGATACATGCTAGTGATGATGTAATATGATCCAATTATTTTGATGATGCAAAAAAAAAGCACACAAATAAATTTTAATAAGATTTATGTGAAAAAAAAAAAAGTGAGATGAAATGAGTGCATGTACTAAGGTGGCTATTTTGTTTTTATTTTTGTAAAAGTGATTTTTTATTTATTGGGTGGGATGCAATGAGAATGATTTTATTGATTTTTTTTTTTGAGAGAGTGAATGAAATGATGATGTTAAGATAGGATGATAATGCTATATTTATTTTACAAAAGAAACCGTGCATGAGTTGTGAGATATATTTTTATGTTGAGGAAATGAGTGAAATGGAATTGATGAATGAAATAGGATGCTACATTTTATTTATTTATGATGAATGTGGAATAAAATGATAAGAATACATATTACTATATTTTTTTATTTTTTTAAGAAATGACGAATGAAATAAAAATGTAGTGATTTTTTCTATGAAATAGATGGTATAATGATGAAATGAGAATGTGGTTATGATTTTTTTTTAAAAAAAGAGGAGATAACAATATTATTTATTATTTTATAAAAGGAAATGATGAATGAAATGGTAATGATATTTTTTAGATGAAATGGATGGAAATAGTGATGTTATTTTTTTTTTTAACTATGCCAAGATATTTATATGCAAGGGATAGGAAATGCTCTATTTGTGTCCTAATTGCGTATACCTTATACAAAAGGTCTATAGTTTTCTCTAGTATGTGAGTCTCATCAGTGGGTAGTCATTCTAATACTCACGTTTTTTGGCTTCTAGAGCTAAGGACTCATTTCGAAATGTGACCACAAACAGGAAGTACATCCAAAGTGGCTACCATTAATCACCTCTCACTCCCTAGGCTGCACTTAGGTCCAAGTATAGGACCCCACTCACAAGTGTGTGAAGAAGAAGTGTAGGTATAGTGTATGAAAGGAATGCAATGAATCACAAATATAATATATAAGGTCGTCTACCTTGGGGTTCAATCTAAGCAAGCATATACAATTATTAACAATTATGATAATCAAATAATCGACATATAACATAATAAAATACAAAAAGAACAAGGGTGAAATAAATAAAGAAAAAGCTATCAATTTTGCACATCTAATCATGTTAAGCTTGATGTAACACCTCGTTTCTCCTAATACCTGATTAAGTATTTTCATAACTAAAAGTAGGAAACTTGAGATATGTACTTAAGCCAATGTGATTGTGTGGAGAGTCTGATTTTGGGGTTTTGAGAGGAAAACAGTTGAGTTAAATCAGTTTTAGGACAAGGCAAGTGGTTGGGTAAGATTTGGGCCTCAGTAGGCCAAAAGTTCGTGCAAGAGCTCTAGGGAGCTCGAATATAAAAGGAGGAGGGGCGTGAAACTCCTCATTCTCTCATTTTTCTCTCTCTCTTTAGTTTCTCTCTCCTCATTTCTCTCTCAATCTCTCATTATAGATTTGAGGTTGATAAGTGTGTTGGAAGCTTTCTAAGCTTGACTTAGTGATTGTGGAGAGAGAAGGGACAAATCTGTGGAAGATTTTAGCTCAAGACACAAGTTTTCTCAAAGGACCAAAATTCAAGTTTGGAAGCTTTTGAGGTAGGGGAAGCTTATTATTGCTTGATTTCTTGTTTGTGATCATTGATGTGTTGATTTCTTTCCTTGGAATGGATTGATTTTGGTGGAAATCTTGAGTATGGAAAGTTTGATACAAAATGGGTTTCAAAAAAGGATTTTGAGATTTGAGGTTGTTTATGACTAAAAATTGTCGTATAATTGGTTAGAAATGCATTAAAAATGGTTAGAATTGATTTGGAATGAGTGTATAGCAATTAAAAGCCAAGTAATTGAAGAATTTCACCCATATACCATGTTTGCAACGCAGGCGACACCGGGCGACGGCCCTTCCCACTGGGCGAGGTTCTCCCCGAGCCCAGAAAATGGGTTCTGGAAGAACGTTGCTTGGCGACGATTTTGTCCCGCTGGGCGACATTCAACCAGAGACCAAAAAAATAGGTCTCCAGTAGTCTGACGCTGGGCAGCAGTGATATGCCGTCGGGCGAGATGCTGTTAAAAAAAATGTGATTTTGTTATTTTAGTTGAGTGAGACTTGGCTCTAAGTAAGAATGTGAAAGGTAGTTGATTACCTTGGATTTGATGTTTAGGTGAGATCCTTTGAAATATTGGAAAAATGTTTAGTTTTAAAAGAAAGACCTATTTGTCATGTGTGCTTGGTTTAAGAGGTTTGTGTTGATGTAAAATGAAAGTATGAACTTTGTTATTGTTGCAGTGTATTGTGATTGAGTTGATTGTTGTGAAGATATATATATTTTGAATGAATATGTGGTTGGCTGAGGTTATGTGGGCCTCAAGTTATTGTGGTGTGATGGTGTGACATATAAATAAATATGCATGTGGATATGGATGAATAATTTCGGTTGAATTATTGTTGTTGGGTGTGTGTTGACTTAGAAGATTGCTTAGATAGGACCTCCACATATTGTTGTTATTCTTCCAAACTTGGTTCTTGGTTTTCTTTATTATTATTGTGAATTGGTTTGATAAAATGTGGAAAAAAGGTAATTGAATGGAAGGTTGCTCAGGTAGAGCCTCCATTAGTCGTAATATGTTGTGATGGTGAGATACCTTACTTGGTAACCATGCAAGAGGTTGGATTGTGCCTGCATGGGTTGATGATGATTGTTGTGGTTGATTTGTTGTGGCTGTGTTGATGTTGTATTGAAAGACATGCATTTATGTATGTGTTGACGACTGGGGTAGCTGACGATGGACCTCATGTCGTGTTGTGATTAAATGACTGAGGTAGCTGGCGATGGACCTCATGCCGTGGTGATTATTGTGATGGTACATGCATTGGTATGCATATGTTGGCGACTGAGGTAGCTGACGATAGACCTCATGCCATGGTGATACATGCATTGGTATGCATATATTGGCGGTTGAGGTAGTTGACGATAGACCTTATGCCGTGGTATTGACAGGTGGCTAGGGTAGCTGATGATGGACCTCATGCCATTGTGTGGATTGAGAACTGAGGTAGCTGACGATGAACCTCAGGCTGTTGTGTTTGTGGATTGGATATGAAGATGTTGAAAGTATGTTGCATTAGTATTGTGATTGATATCACTAAGTAAGAATGTGATTATATATCATGAAAATTTATTTGAATTCTTATATATATAAATGAGGTTTTTTGTCTATAATTAATGATGTCTTTAGTGGTAATGGTTGTGTTGTCGTTGTTGTTATGATTACTTGGTAATTGTGGCTGTGGTTGTAATAGGTGTTGGTAGCGAAAGTAGCATTGTTGTTTTGGTTATTGTCGTGGCTGCTATTATGGTTGGAATGGTAGTAGAGGTGTGGATAATGCTTTATTGTTGATATTGTTGCTATTATTCTGTTTGATTATTGATATGGGATGAGGATATTTTTCTATTACTTTACTTTTAAAATATATGTTTTATTATTCAAGTAAGCTTACCCTTGCGTCGTTTGCACGTGTGGTTCGTGCCTGTGATGATCACGTCTTTGGTGTGGGAGCAGATGTTGAGTTTTTGACAGGTTCAGTTTCACTTAGTTGGTGATAAAGCTTCGTTTCAGCTAGTGACGAGATTGAATAAGCATGGAGAACTATATTTTGTTCTTTTCTTTAAAGGAATTGATATTCCTAATTGTTGTTTATTTTTTTAAGATGATGTATAAAGTGACCAGCTATAGGAAGTTATGTTATTATATTGTAACCTTAATCGTACATGATATCTTTGGATTTGTATAAATTTTATGGTTATGAATGGTGGTATAATCAGGTTTTGTAAATGATCAAACTTATGGTCAAAATATGAGGAATGTGAGTAGTATTGTAGTGGCAGAGGGTCGTTACACTTGACTCTCTAAAGTCTCCAATGGAGTTGCCAGTTGTCGCAATTGGTATCATAATGGGACAGCGAAAATAAAAATGAAATCAAAGAAGTCGCCACCAAAGTTTATTAAGGAAAACCTTGGAAAAACTATTTAAAAAGAAGAAATAATATTTGAAACCAAATATGGGTTCGGGAGTCGGTTAAGTGTAGGAAAAGTGCTAGCAACCTACGACGTCTGTTTTTGAAGATGGTTACCCCTAATTAAATGTGCAAAATTGGATAACTTTTAAAATATTTATTTTACCTCTTAAAGAAAAGAAAATATATTTACAAATTTTACTATTTTTATTTATCAAAAGAATTTTAATTAAGAAAAGAAAATTTTATTTTTGAAAAGAAATTAATTTTTTTGTTTTTAAGATTGACAAAGGTGAGCTCCTGCTCTTATGTATCTTCCGGTGCAATAAGGAATTAGACTCATGTTTTTTAGTAGAAAATCATTTCGTTGGTTGATTTTTATTTTTTATTTTTAATATATTTTTGGTATTGTTAAATTTGACATCACCAAATTGTATCACTCAGATGTATCAAATTTATTAATTGACCAAACAGAAAGTACTTCCAAAGTGGTCCCATTTAAATTTTACAATTATATATATATATATATATATATATATATATATATATATATATATATGAAGAAGGTATTTTAATTTTGATTTTAAAAAAATATTCTTACTGGATTTTGCATTAATCACAAGATAATAGCTCAAAAGAAAAAAAACTAATTTATTAATTTAACGCGAAAAGGATAAAGAAAATGAAAAAAAGTTGAATAACATCTTCAATTATATATTGGTTATGCGGAATGGACAGCCCTGTTTTATCATGCGTTTTTTTTTTTTAAAAAAAAGAATTACCGGATGAAATTAATTAAAAACAAAAACATGCAGTTGGTAATTCCAATTTACTGTTTAGTTTATTTTTTTAGTTTCAGTGTTTTTTGTTTTTAAAAAAAGAATGGATTTACTCAATTAAAATACTAGTCCAAATCTATCACAGTATTGTTTGGCCAAGCTCGATCCCATATACATACAGCCGAAGAAAGAAAAAAAGGGTCCAGCCCATGTAATACTAAGTTCCAGAAGAATGCACATCAGAGTGCTCTGTA
The DNA here is from genome assembly GCA_004329165.1 of Spatholobus suberectus. Lineage (NCBI taxonomy): Eukaryota > Viridiplantae > Streptophyta > Magnoliopsida > Fabales > Fabaceae > Spatholobus > Spatholobus suberectus. The sequence goes on along the minus strand of CM014730.1, from coordinate 2,476,087 downwards.
CGCCAGACGCTCCTTCATCCCCACAGGTTCAGCTCGCGACACCGGCGACGATCTCTCTGGCAACGATATACGAGTTTCTCCTCACGGCATTTTCCAACACTTGTAACACTGTTACGACGCGGGGATGCGTAAACGGTGGCGAGAACTCCGATTTACTTCCCCGTTCTAAAAAAAATGGCGTTTCTTGACACCGTAAAATATCAACACAGCCGGTGCTATAATGATGACAAAACGGACCAAAGCGCCCTACGCGAAGACGCAGATCAGAATTAGAGGTGGTGTGAGGGTTGGCTCAACAGAGGTGCGAGAAAGCTTCGTGACTCTGATTCGCCTCACACTCTGGAGATGGGGAAGAATCGGAGCGCTGTGGAGAGCGCCGACGCATCGCTGCGTCGTGGCGGTGACATTAAACGTGATTTTTATTTATTATTTTATTTCATTTTTGTGTCACTATTCTGATGATGAAGATTTAATTGAAATGCAGTGATTTTATTTGATTCGAAGATGACCTATGCATACTGTGTTTGTGTTTTCGCTTGATTGATATTCATTTGCAGGAAAAGAAAAAAATTGAAACCTACGTATATTGGATCTATAGCACAATGTTGATGAATTTGTGATATGGTGTTAATGCGTTAATCATATTAATAATTGAAATGTGAGCGAAACCGAAGTAACATCATTAAGATGAGAATCAAGTGATAATGGAATGTAAAAAGGATACCCAATCAATGATCAAATCAAAGAGCTACTTATTTAACGAAGTGGATATAGAATGGAGTAATCAGAAGCTTCATTACATGATGCGGAAAAAAGAAAAAAGAAAGAATCATGTATCAATTGAAGAGAGAGGTAAAGGCTATACCTCTGTGATTCCTAATGAAGAGAGCTTTCAGTAAGTCAGTGCTTCCGTGAGTGCAGAAAAATGAAAAACCCTCCTCATTGTGCGTCTCAAAAAGCTATATATAAACTTCCTCCGCAAGCTATTTTTATTTAACTTTTCCTTCACGTTTCCGCTTCTTTCTCTTCTTTTTTAGTTTGTTGTTTTCTTTTTAACAATGGCCTAGCCTAGTATGTTTTTTTTTTTTTCTTCTGGTTTACATGCTTTTAATCTTTTGGTTGAATGGGCTTTTAAAACTAGCAAGGCCCGGGACAAAAACCCTCTAAAAAAAATTCATTTACAGGCTTGACACACAATGGCCCAATTATTCACTATTTTTATTATTTATTATTATTATTATTATTATTTATATTTACTTTTGTTATTTTTTTAATAATCCAGATAAAATTGAGTGTTCACAAGCCCCATTCCCCCCCATATCTTAGGTAAAGCTTTGAAGAAGAGGAGGAAAAGTGGAGACTTGAAGCTCATAGGTGATCTTGGGTGGAGGTTGAAGAAGGGGGAGAACAGAAAGTTTTGAGTATTAAAATAAATTTGAATGAGCTAGGAAGAAGGGGAGAGTAGTTCAGCTAATTTAGGGGAGGATGAAGAGTGAAAAAATATGACCCATGGTAGCCTTTTTATAGAAGAAGGAATGGGTAGCTTAGTCAAAAATTGTAGACTTGTAATTTTTATTTTTTTTTTACTTTCTTTCACAACATGTGAAAAAAAAAGGAAGTGCGTCTGTAGAGCAAAGGTTGAATGTGCCAAGTCTCTACGTTTCGTTTTCTTTGCAGACGAATCGATTGGAGTCGATATAAGAGACTTAAACTTTAATTATTTGATTTTTATAGCAAATGAATGAATTTTTCATTGAAAATTTGTGAGCACTTTAATTATTGACTAAAAATAATTTCAGGAATTAAAAATTAATTTAATATAATTTATTTCGAATTTTTAAGTATTTATTGGGTATTTCCAAGTTAAAAATTCATAGAAATTTCATTTTAACTCGGAAAATTCCAAAATTTATATGGAAATTATAAAATAAAATATCCAACCCAAAAATGAACTAAGAATGTTCATTTTGTATCTTTCATATGTCAAACATATACTAGCTATAGTTTTAATAGATAATGGAGGACAGTTTGGTCATTTTCTACAGAATTCTCAAAATTATATTTTAATATATATGGCATGTTTTTAAGCTCAAAATGACAAAATTCTAGTCATTTAATCCTTTTTCACATGTCAACTTTCGATATAGAAGAATTGAGATTAATTGTTAGTTTCTTAATTCCTCAGTTTATCAGAAACAATTTCACATATATTAAGAAATAAATTATGATACTAAAATGAGGGTGTTACATCTTGAGAGGAAAAAAATGTTTTCATTTTAATGCTCCAAATATCATAATTTCCTCTAGTAAAAATAGGGACAAGAATAGATGAGGGTTGAATAGTATGGGTCATTAGTCAAGGAAAAATTATGGGATTGGTAGAGAATATAGTAGGATTTTTTGGAAGTAGTTGGATAATATCTCTATGCCCAGTAGATGACTGAACGTAGCTCTGGTACCATTGTTAGTTTTAGAAAAATATATGTAAAAGTGCTAAATGATATAGAAGTAGTTGACAATGAATGATAGTAAAGCTTTATTTGATATTTGGAAGCGCTTGCTTACAAATGATGATATAATTGCCTATTTATAGGCATACAAGGATAGTTCTAGAAATATCTAGACTTATTGTTCTAGAGTTATCTCACTTTTCTCTTAGCTTTTCCTTTTTTCTAAAGCTACATTTCTGTAAGCTTCTAGATTTAGTTTCTAGATTTTTCTAAATACATTGTGAATATTTTACAAGAGTATTCTAAAATAATCTTTACTTTTTCACACACACACACACACACACACATATATATATATATATATATGTTACTACTACAATTTTCTAGAAATTTGTAGCAATTTCATCAAAAACTAATCTTAGAAAATAATCTAATCTAAGATATTTTTGAATATTATCATATATTCTAACACTCCTTCTCAAGCTAAACCTTGCTTAACTTTAAGCTTGTTACAGATAAACCCATTATAAAAAATATAATATATTGAGACTATAGAATGGAGGGAACGGGATGATTCTCTGTGACTATCACAGGGCCAGGCTAGCTTTTTTTGGGAAGACCAGGCTCATATCACTGGGAAATCTGCAAGGCTAGGTTGATGTTGCTGGGAAAACCATGGGGCCAACTGATAATTCTGGTAAAGTCGTGGGGTCTGGATGATGTCTTTAATCTCCCAGGGCATGATTCAAACTGAAGAGGGCACATCTTATTAGAGGAGGATGTGGGTTAACAAGAAAAGAGTGAAAATAAACCAAACAGTAATGAAAAACATTGGAAAATGTCATGGGTTGCAAAATGGAGGTCTGAACTTGCTGGAATTATGACATGGCATTGGGGAATTTGCTATGGTGGCTGGAGACTATTTGATACACATAAGAAAAATGCACAGTGGAGATCAAAACCTGAAGAGAAAAGAAATCATGATGGTAGAACAAACCGGTGAAGATGATTTGAATAAAGAACACAATCGGGGACTGCTAGAAGGAGGATACAACAACCAAATTTTGTATAAAACTCACCAATAAAATGCAAGGTGGTGGCTAAGATGGAGGAGGCAACTGAAATGAAGCACATAGCTGGAAAAGGGCTGAATTTGTTGGAGGGAGAGATGTTTAATTTGAAGGAAGAATCATGAGAACAAACTTGTACTCCAAATGTTAGGTAGTTTGGTAGTAGAATAATTACAAGACAGGTCATAAAGGATGGTACCATTCTGATTATATTATATGTTGGAATTATGGGGTTTTGGGTATTGAAGGAGGGAAATATAAGAAATTGAAATACTAAATTGATATTAATTTATTACAATGTGTTGGCATGTTCAATAAAACTTAGAGCCTTAATCCTTGTACTAATCATCTTCCTAAAATTAGGGAAACAAATCATGATACGATAAAGGAAACTAATGCTAAGTGATAATAAGGAAATAGGAAAACTAATCCTAGAGGATAATCTAAGATTTGATAAGATATTTTGGATATTTCTATATATTGTACCAAAACACTCGTCATTGACTTTGGGGACTTTACCCAAAATCTTCATTTCATCTTCCAAAGTTTCAAAATCAATAGCAGGGCTATACAAAATCAGTTGCGAGTAACTACGAGTAGCAGATAGAAGAAAATTTCTCTTGAAAGGTTCATTTACATTTAAATAGTTTAAAGAGTAATACATTTTCATCTCTAAAGGGAGACTTAGCTGGAAAATGAATGGAATTTGATCATCACTCAAGGGAGGGAGTGTAGTTTACCCTATTCTTTATCATTACATATTTGAAAATGCTGATGAGAATTAAAGGAATGTATGCTTACGCAGATTAGTAGGGTTTTCTCTTTTTCCCCCTCCCTAAGATATTAAGTCCTAAGTGGAATATGTTAAAATGAAAAGTCAAAGTGGATGATGAACTGCTTTGTAATTTAAATTTAGTTACCTTCTATTTTAAGGATTGATAGGTTGTTAGACAAAGTTGATAAATTTATGCCTCTTATTTGATAGAATTGATGGATTGAACATGCTCGATAAATTTATGCTTATTAATTAATAGGCATTGCTTTATTTCAACACCATTTTACACTGAGTAGGGTACTGTCTTTTATACATTTCAAGCAATGTTGGGCCAAATGTTAATTATTTAATTCATGTAGGTTGATGCAGCTCTTGATTTGAGCCATACACAAAACATAGGGAGAATGATAAAGGCTCGCTTTCCACACTCTCAGGTAAAGGATAATTGTTGGTATTGTCGTGTGATTTCTTTGATTTCTTGCAATCTTGTTTTTTCAATTCTAAAAAAATAATAGCCACAAACCTGTTACTGCAGGTTATCAAAAATATTAAAAGAAAAACAGAAATGTCTTTTTTATCTTTTTGTAATGTTTGAGCATGTGGATTTTCGATTATTATAATTTTCTTTTTGGTTTGTCTATATACATGATACATGATACATGATACAAGATTCACGATAGAACATTCTAGTGTCTTTTCATCCATGTAGTTGAACCTACCAAGTAGGGAAAAAACTTGTTTGTTGTATACTTTACTTTTTGGTTATGCTGCTGTTAAATTCATTTTCTTTAAGGTTATTTTCAAAGTTTCTGCTAGTGATTGTTCAGCACCGAATAAGTTGAATAACCTCATTTCTTTTGGTTTGCAGTTTATTGTGGTTTCACTGAAGGAAGGCATGTTCAATAATGCAAATGTTTTCCGAAAAAAATTTGTGGATGGTATTTCAACTATTCAGCGATCTGTTGCTACTAAACAAAGGAAGTGATGTTTGCTTCATCTGTTACAAGTCTTACAAATATGTTCATCTTCAGGAAAGTAGAAATGAAGGTAATGCCTGTAATTGAAATGCTTACGTAATTTGGACATCAGTGTAGGGCACATATGTGATAGTATTTTGTTTATATAAAGTAATAATATAGCACTAGTGTAATTAATGATATTCCTCTTGATGCAACTTATGATATAACATTGTAGGGTGCGGGCATGTTAAAAGGTGATACAAGTTTCTAGAAGATTGTAGAAGTAATATATGTATATAAAAAAGTAAAGAACATTTTAGAATACTCTTGTAAAATATTCACAATGTATTTAGAAAAATCTAAAAACTTATAGAAATATAGCTTTAGAAAAAAGTAGAAAAGCTAAGAGAAAAGTGAGATAACTTTAGAACAATAAAGTCTAGATATCTCTAGAACTATCCTTGCTTGCCTATAAATAGGCAATTGTATCATCATTTGTAAGCAAGCACTTCCACATATCAAATAAAGCCTTACTATCATTCACTATCCACTACTATATCATTCAACACCTTTACACATATTTTTCTAAAAGTAACAGTGGTATCAGAGCTACGTTCGATCATCTACTTAGCGTAAAGATATTATCCAACTACTTCCAAAAAATCCTATTATATTCTCTACCAATCCCATAGTTTTTCCTTAACCAATGACCAATACTATTCAAGCCTCATCTATTCCTATCCCTATTTTACGGGAGAAAATTATGATTTTTGGAGGATTAAAATAAAGACATTTTTTGCTCTCAAGATCTATGGGATATTATAAAAGATGGATTCATTGCTCTCACAGACATTTCTACTTCGACTATAGCTCAAAAGAAAGAGTTAAAGGAAAACAAGCAAAAAGATTCAAGGGCATTATTTATTCTACAACAAGCAGTAGTTGACACAATTTTTTCAAGAATAATGGGTGTCACAAGTGCTAAAGAAGCATGGAGTACACTACAAGAGGAGTTTCAAGGAAGTGCCAAGGTACATGTCGTTAAACTTCAAACTCTAAGATGCAAGTTTGAATTAATAAAAATGAAGGAGTTTGAGACCATAAAAGATTACTTTTCTAAGATAAAAGAAATAGTTAGTCAAAAGAGAATATATGGGGAAAATATTATTGACAAGAGAATTGTTGAGAAAATTCTAATTTCTATTCCCCATAAGTATGATATGATTGTGACTACAATTAAGCAAACTAAAGATCTGTTTACCATGTCGGTGACAGAATTAATGAGCTTTCTTGAAGCATATGAGCAAAGATTGAGTAGGCATGATGTAGATTCTGTCAAAAATGCCTTTCAATCAAAGCTCAAATTACGATATCAAAATAAAGAATATGGAAGAAAGAAAAATAATGGAGAAATTTCTAAAATAAAGGAAATTCTAGAAATTTCTCTAAGACCAATTAAGATAAATATCCTCCATGTGGCATCTTTAAGAAGACAAGTCACTTGGAGAAAGATTGTTGGCATCGTGGAAAGCCACAGTGTCAGTATTGCAAGCAATTTGGACATGTAAAGAAGAATTGCCCCAACAAAAATAAGCATCAAGCAAATTTTGTTGAAGAGCACAATAGTGAGCAACATCTTTTCTATGCTACCTGAGATTCTAGTGATGAAACATGTAACACCCTCACTTTAACTTATTTGTTTGTTTTTCTAATTATTCTATGATTAATTGTGAAAAATAAAATAGGAAGCTCAAGGGTATGATTTCCATGAATATATTCATGTTAACAAGTTCTATCTAGTTTAGATTTTAATAATTTATTGGATTAGGACCCGGGAGTGATAAAATAACTGGTTTATCCCTGAAAACTTGCATAATAGGATAAAATAGCAAAAATTATCTAGAGCAGTTTAAAAATAATTTTTAAATCATATTTATATTCAAAATAATTAATAATAATTTATAAATTTTTCGGAATTTTTTTGAGACAGTTTTTGGGAAATGACCGGTATACCCTTAGCCGACTGTGAAAGACAGCAAGAGACTTTTTAACCTCAAAAAATTTTGAAAAATTTATATTGAGTATATTTTAATTATACCAATATTATTTTAAGGTAAAAATAGTGAAAAGTCAAAAAATATATTTATTTGGCAAAAATTGGATTTATTGGCTTAAGAAATGTCTTTTTAATGAAAAAATTTATTATAAATAATATATACATGAGAAAAATCTGAAAAAAATTCGTAAAGCTTAATAAAATATACTTGAAAATGTGGTGTGGTCTGATTTTTCAAAAACCTATCCAAAATTTCTATCTAATTTTGTTGCATTAAATTAATATTTAATTATTTTTAATATCTAATAATTATATAAAATAATTTTTTTCAAATTCAAGAAGTTTTGACTGGTCTGGGACGTTTCCCTTTTGACCACATGTGGAAAGTACAATGGAAATGGATATTATATGATTTTTGAGTCAAAAATTAAATCCAAAATGCCTACTTTTTGACCTATAAATAACCCCATCACCCACTCTACTATTACACACTCTTTCCTTCAAATTTTCAGAAACTCTCTCTGCCCTCCCAGCTGCTGAATACGTAGGGCTCCCTCTTCTCCCCAAACTCTTGCATTTTTTTTCTCACCATTAAAAGGCTTCCACAAAGTTTAAGTCCTTAAACCTCCAAACCAACCCTCCTCTCCTAATCTTCTACCAACAAGTCTTGTTTAGAGGTAAGGGGGAGTGGGGTTTTAGCCTCTAAAAATTGTTTCTTAATGGGTGCGTGAGTGTGTGGGTTTTCCCTTAAACCCAATTAGTATATTAATCCTACTATTACTACTATATAATTATTTATATTCTTGTCATTTACATTATTGCTTTATTATTATGTCATTTACTTTAATGTCATTTATTTTCTTGTCTTATTATTATTTCCATTATGTTGCAATTTATTTTTATTCTATGCTTTATTTATATTTTTGCCCATTTACATTATGTCATTTACTTTATTGTTTAAGTTCTTGCTATTTAAATTCTTGCTCTTTAAATTTCTTGCTTTACTTATTGTCATTTAAATTTTTGCCCATTTAAATTATTGCCATTTATTTTATTGTTAAAATTATTATTGCTATTCTATTGTTATTTACTTAAGTTTCACTTTATTGTTATTTTAATTATTGTCATTTATTTTGATGTTACTTTCATTACTATTTGGCATTATATTATAACTTAAATATCCTATTATGAATAGCTATTATGGGCTTATTTTCATGCATAAATAGCTATTTTCCAAAAAACCCAAATTTAAGCTTCAAGATCACTTAGAGAAAAAATAAATTTGGAGCCTATTTTCTCCTCACAAGGCTCTCGGCCATATTCAAAGAAAAGGGAAAGAATCTTTTTTTTTTATGTCAATTAACTTATTAGAATGGGTTAGGTGGTTGAAAAATAATAAATAAGTAAAAAAATCAATTTTTGATCACATAGAAAATGAACTCAATTTCTAAAAAAGAAAAACAATAATTTAGGCTTTTTCTACAAAGGGCATTCGGCCCATTAAAGAAATAAATCAATGAAGAAGATGAATCTTTCATTTAGATTTAGCATTTTTGATAAATACTTGAATTGATAAAATTGGTAAGAATATATCCTAAGGAAAGTTAAAGAAAATGTTTTCTTGAAAAGCAAGTTCTACTAAGTTTTTAGAAATAGAATTTAGACTTCAGGCCCAAATTTGGAAAAGTTTTTGGGATAAAGACCCTATTAGACAATTTTAAATTGTTATCATTAAACTACTATTTTGAACAAATTATGGCTAGTGTGAAAATAAATAAATAACATCAACAAAGGTTTTAATAAAATTGCGCGTCTTCTTGAAATTAGAAGTGTTGGTTCTTATAAGATGAATAATTCGAATTTTAGTAAAAAGGAAATAACTGAAGAGAAACTCTAAGTATGCTCTGTGGTTGCAGCATAATCTGACCTTCCACATCAAAAAAGAACTTCTCTTAAAATTTTACGTCCTAGTCATAATTGAAGACGAAAGTTTTTCTCTTTGAAATAGTCTGATTTGAAAAGATAGAAAAGGATAAGGACAAATCAAAATAATTAAAATAAGAATCGCAATAAATGTATAAATGTGTGAGAATGAATATGCATGACGCTTTGGTCATTGATATTTCCTTCCCTGTGATGTTCATATTGAATTGTTTCTAAGTTCTATGAAAATGTGATGGATGAATGACATCTCTGTAATGAGTAACTCTGGAACTCTGGTGGATTATCCAGAGAGTATGTCTTGAAACTTAGAAAGCAAAGTCATAGGAAAACCCCAATTGAGTTAGGACCATGTTGAGAAGCATGAGTGCCTGTGACTGGGAAGTCACAGTTTGGTACACTGCGGGATGAAAGGGCAGAGACCATTGTTCGGGTCTTGAGGGTAAAGGTGCTAAGTTGTGAACATCCCAATGGTCAGGTTAGCACCCTAAGTCAGGGTAAATCACGTAAACCGACTTGGCAACCCTGACGCCTGCTTAGCATCACCATGATTGGTGTAGTGTATATCCTTGATGGGCGTGTGGCCCTTTCCTCGAGGATGATGATTACGACATGGATGTCTGTACCTTGTGAGGGATTATACGAACTCCCAATTGCTTCCCAATGATTCCTGATGGTTAAAGTAAAACATCAGAGATGGGTATGGATCCATACGTCTGGTAAAGGTTGAGATTGAGTCGTAATAACGTAGGTCAGACCTTAGGATTTCCCCTGATTGCTTGTTTAAATTGTTGTTTGTAGCCTATTAAGAAATGAATGAGGTTTTATAAAAACCTCACCCCTTTCTTTGTTTCTTTCATATATGATCGTGATACGAGCAGACAGATCTGTTTCACGGGATGGCGAACATCCATATAGCATACTGCCCGCTGGGTCACTAGGTCTATGATCCGGTCACTTAGTACTCGACGTACCAAGGGAAGGTGACTTTTACCTTTATGTCTCCCATCCCTGACATCTTCTTGCCTATGCAGCAGTTGACACTACCGATGACTCTTTCTACCACCGTTCCCGACGGCTATGTTAGAGGACCGCAGGCTCCTCCACCATCATTGGCGGACGAGGAGATGGACGACGCTCCTTTTCCACTGATGGATGCTGCTCCTGATATTGGTATCATGGCGATCCCAGCCCCATATCTTCAGTCCTATGAGCTGCCAGTTGAGATTCCTCCATATCCCAACACCACCGAGTCTTCATCCGGTCCCTCTTATCATCTGAGTGAAAACTATGGATGGGTATCTTCCTCCTCCAAGATTAGCAGCGTTGGTAGCTATGATGGCCTTGGGCAGTTACCCAATGGCCATATACCTTTTGACGACGAGGACGCCAACATGATGGACTCAGATGATATTGACATGATGGATTCCGAGGACTCGCTATGACGACGATCTTGTTGCGATCTTCTGTATGGATGGGTAGCCTAGCATAGGTCCACACTGCTCTGACATAGATTTTTGTTGTATAGCTATGGGCGGGTATTTAGGCTTCTTTTGATGTATTTCTTTTATGTGCTTTTGACGTATGTATTGATATCTAACCTTGTACAAAGGCTTGATGCACATATATATACGATGATGTTTACTTCACGAGTTCTCTATCTGATGTTTCTATTGTATATTCCGTAGTTGAAAAAAAAAATAACTATATATATATATATATATATATATATATATAGTGCGGTAACAAGTTAAGCATGATTAACATTTTACTAATTAATTATGTACTTGTATTATCATTATAGAGGGTGTTACAAAACAAGTGGAAGTTGGTACTTGGATAGCAGTTGCAACAATCATAGGGCCAAAGATAGGAGTATCTTCAAAGAAATTGACAATTCTTTCAAAGTTATAGTTCAATTAGGAAATGGCATGATGGTGGAGTCCAAAGGCAAAGGCACTATCATGGTGGAAATAAAGAAAGGTATAAGACTCATCAAAGATATCTTGTTCCTAATCTTAAAGAAAATCCCTTAAGCATTGGCCAAATGATGGAGAAAGACTATGCTCTATACTTTGAAGGAGATATATGCACAATCTATGATAACTATAACAAAAGGCGGGAGATAGCCCAAGTCAAAATGGAAAAAAGAAATAGAAGTTTCTTGATAAGCTTCAAATTTATTACCAACATTGCCATGAAAGTCCAAGTTGATGATTCATGGCTATGACATCGACGATTTGGCCACTTCAACACCCATGCCTTAAAACTGTTATACCAAAAGAATATGATGAAAGACCTACCATACTTAAAAGAAAACAATGAAGCTTGTAAAGGATGTCTTCTCGGAATGCAACACAAACTACCGTTTTCAACTGACAAAGCTTGGAGAGCCAAAGATGTGTTGGAGTTGATCCACACTGATATTTGTGGACCAATGAGGACACCGTCACTCAACAACAACAAGTACTTCATCCTCTTCATCAATGACTTGAGTATACTTCATTAAAGAAAAATCAGAAGTCTTTGGAATATTCAAGAAATTTAAAGCTCTCATCGAGAAGCAAAGTGGAAAACATATAAAGGTACTTAAAAGTGATCGAGACAAGGAGTACAACTTACACGAGTTTGATAAGTTTTGTGAAGATGAAGACATTGAGCGCCAACTTATCGTTGCATATTTCTCCACAAAAAAATGGCATCTCTGAGAGGAAGAATCACACAGTCATGGAGATGGCTAGATCAATGCTAAAGGAGAAAGGTTTACATAACACTTTATAGGTAGAAGCAGTTTACACTGCAGTCTAAATACTCAACAGATGTCTAACTAAGGCAGTACAAGACAAGACTCCTATTGGGGCATTGAGTGGGCAAAAGCCATAAGCTAAACACTTACAAGTATTTGGATCTATTTGCTACATACACGTTCCTAATGAGAAGAGACATAAGTTAGAAGACAAGACTATAGAGGCATCTTCTTGGGATATAGCACATAATCAAAAGGCTACCGAGTCTATAACCTGCAAACAAATAAGCTCACCATCAATTGAGATGGTGAGGTAGATGAAAATGTTGTTTGGATTTGGGAAGAAGAAAAGGTTGTGACAAGCAACATTCCTATTCTAGAGTAACAACCTCATAAAGAAGTTGAAGAAGTAGTGGGAATCCAAGTACACTTCCTCCACCTCCACAACAAGAAGATTCTTCACCAGAATCTACTTTGAGATGAGTAAGATCTTTGGTAGATATATATATGAACCTTGCAATACAACCATGCTTGAGCATAAATGCTATGAAGAATCATCAAAGAAGCATAGACAACTAGACAAATGCAACTTAAGTATTGTAAGACAGAAGATCAAATCATAAACATTTTTACGAAGGCATTGCCAAGAGCAAGATTTGAGCATCTACGGACAATGCTTGAAATTTTTGAAATTTGCATCAAGGAGGAGTGTTAAAAGGTGATACAAATTCCTAGAAGATTGTAGAAGTAATATATGTATATGAAAAAATAAAGAACATTCTAGAATACTCTTGTAAAATATTCTCAATGTATTTAGAAAAATCTAGAAACTTATAGAAATATAGTTTTAGAAAAAAGTAGAAAAGCTAAGAGAAAAGTGAGATAACTCTAGAATAATAAAGTCTAGATATTTCTAGAACTATCCTTGCTTGCCTATAAATAGGAAATTGTATCATAATTTGTAAGCAAGCACTTCCACATATCAAATAAAGCTTTACTATCATTCACTATCCACTACTATATCATTCAACACTTTTACACATATTTTTCTAAAACTAACAGGGCAGGTTATTTTTGTAATGGAATGGTACTATTAAGGCCTAATGGCTAGCTTTTTGTATACGGCAACTCTGGCATCCCTTGTGCCTATGAACAAATGTTTTGTCTTTGTTGTTAAAAAAAAACTTATAACACTATTGAGGATGGGGTAACATGGATGTGTTTGAATCTGGATAATATGGTTTTGTGTATGAAAAAAGTATATAGAAATTAATGAGAAAATAGATCAGGGTGGAATCGAGAGTAAGAGTTGTTAGAATTTTACTTTGGTATTCGATGTTTAAATATTCACTCATTTAATGTATTTTATTTTCCAAGTAAACTTGAGGGACATGCCAAATGACCTTTGGCCATAATTTCAACCCACTAGACCTTATATGAACTAGAAAACGCATCTTTATCATGAAAACCCAGTAAATTCCAATACCTTGAACTATCAGGATAGTCTCCACACTTGTGTAGTGTAGATTCAACATACATGTAGCAGGCACAACTATCATCATGAGCTACATGACATCTACATTGTTTGATTTGTTGGCATGACGTCAAGCCAAACAAAGTTTTATATTCTCAGGGTTAAGGAGGCATATTTTCAATTTCCATGTTGTTTTTTATTTATTAAGCAACAATCATAACTAGATTTGTAAGTATATGCACTAGATGCATCCGCATGAATTCCACGCCATCTATGGTACAATTTTGTTTAGGGATAACATGCAAGTCGAGCATTATGAATGTAACAATTTTCTTGTTATATGTTCTATAATGAAAGGCACCACTTTTAATATCTACAAAGGAACTAACTGGTATGTGCAAAGGACAAATCATCCTAAAGCAACCTATCATAGGGCTTTACTTTTCATTGTCTTTTTACTTGTACATTTTTTTGTGTTTTTGCTATTTTTTTCCTAAAAATATTCTTTTTGAAAATTTTTCAGAATGTATTTTGATTACTAATAAGTTTTCTAATTTAGTTTTCGAGTGTATTACATGTTTGTAACCAAAAATTTGAAATTAATTTTTGGGGAGGGGTGAAAATTTTAGAATTTAGTTTTCAAAATGTAATAAATACATTTGGAAATTTAATTTCGGAACTTGTACTAACAACAAAGAATACAATTTGAAAATTAACATCTAAAATGTATTTATTACATTATGAAAACTAAATTTTGGAATTTATTGCCACTGATCTTTATGTTTTTTCTTTTATTACTCTTTCAATAGTATGTGTATAATTCTGAAAATTCTTAAAATATTGCGTAAAAGTAAAAGAGTAAGGGTGAAAAAATTGATATTGCATTTTTATCTTGGTTCAATCTCAATCACCATAATCTACATTGAATCTTGGAGAATTATTTTGAGATTTTTCTACTATGACATTCAATATTTGTTTACAAACTTGTCATCAATCCTTTGTAATGTCTATGTAATTTGTCCTTTTGTGTAGTAATGATTTTCATTGTTGCATTTGACTAATATATGGAATTTCTTATGAATGAGATTCTTCGTGATAGTGTTTGTATTGTATCAAAGTAATGAGAAGTATCAAAGACCCAACCTTCAAAAACACTTGTAAATGGACAACAAATAAACAAATTCAATTAACTATCATAATTAATGTAAAAAAGTTCATTTAAAACATTTAATGTTATATTATACCTTAACAAAGTGACATTTATGCACAAATTCAATATAAATAATACGGTGAGTTGTTCAAGATCATGTTGGTTAACCTGTAAGAGGGAAAAATGTTATGCTACCCAAGTTTGATAAATGAACATATGCCACTTTATATCTTGAAACAATTGCATAGCCTATGTTTCATATGGTCATCCACTGATCATAAGATGCTTACCAACAAATAGAGATTTCTTAAGTTCATCCACTTGCTTAGCATTGCCCAAGAGTTTCACAATCATCAGGTCACTATTAGATCTCTCTAATCTAATCTTGATGGACTAGAAGTTAAGATTTCTCACCATTACCAAGTAATGTCATAATTGCACAATAACCATAATTCCTACCTGCTTCAACATCAATAATGCTTTGAGTATATAGATGAATTTCAATTGGAAATTGGTTTAACATTGATACAACTCTCTTGTGTTTACTCTCAAGGATTGATGTGTGAATTGAAGAGTGAGGTGACGTGCTATTATGAATGGATGGTAATGCATCTACATATTTAGAATACGATGAATTACATTTAGTTGTTCTATCCAACTTTGGTGTTCCCTTTGTTTTGACCTTTTTAAAAGGTGAACACATTGAAATTGTATTCGACAATGTAATTTCACACAATTTACTTTTAAGAGCAATTTTCCTAGATTTGTCAAGTTCTTGAAATTGATTTGCAATTGTATCAAATTCAACTTGTAATAATAACTGTGACCACACCTCATTCATTCCTTGGTCACCAAAACTCAACCTCTTCCAATGAGTATGATTTGCATTTTGCATGCAGTGGAGCCATTAAATGTAATATCTTGGGCACTAACGAGGGCAAGGAGTGATCACCGGTGCAAAAGAGATGAGGCACAGACAAAGAGCGGCTCCTGGCAGGCTTCCAGTGGGGGGAACACAGGAATGAATCGAATACACACCAGAAAAAGAAGGATCCAGAGGCTGTGTAGGTATGGGACTATACGGTTGATGATAGCTTAAAGGAATTAATAAGTGCTACCTATAACAACAAGATGCATCTACTTTTCGGTAGCCTATCACTTAAGAACTCCACAGTTAAGCGTGCTTGACTTGGAGCAATTTAGGAATGGGTGACATCTTGGGAAGTTTCTTAGAAAGTGTGTGAGTAAGGACAAAGCACGCTGAAAAGTCTTGTGTTGGTTTGTGGGGACAGTCACAGATCCTGAAAGCAACCAAGCGTTACATTAAACACATCATACTATGTCTAGCAAGTTCACATGCATAAGGAATCCCATGTGTAGTTCTAATAGTGCAACCAAAAATAGAATTGTCGATGCCAAAATTCTTATCTTGTTTATACTCACCAACTATATGTCTTAGTGCACTCCTTGATATAAATCCTCGTAATTTGAGGTAGAATCTTATATTGAATGTGTTCTACTACATTTATGTTTGTCTCGAATGACATCTTTATTTTAGTAGGGTTCAATATGATCATGCTGTTCATAACATCCTAAAAATTACACAAGTTGACCTTTCTATGCCAATATATATATATTGAAAACGTTGCAGTAATTTCATTAGATGTTGAATTTCTATTCTAGGACTTTTTTGGGAGACTCGATATGTTTGTCGAACATTATAAACCTACTTGATTGTAATGACATTATCCTCATCATGATTGTTCAATGTCAACAATACACTTGTTGGCTTTATCATGTTCTTTGTCATATCGCCAATAAATGACTTCTTTTTGCCACTTAGCTTACCAACATATTGATGATTCACTAGTGCTTATGCTTAGTCCTAGTTGTGAAATCCATATACTACATTCCACCCTTCCCTAGTTTTTAAAGCTTTCCCTCTTAATATGAAGGGTCAATCACATTTTCTACAACCAATCACCTTATGAGATAATGCATTATTGTATTGTCTATACTTTTCACTCCATTCACAACACAATATTACAAGTGACTTCTTTTTTATACTTGTTGTGTTTGCATTTGACCTCAAAATGACAATAACAAAGTCTTTTTCAGACACAACTTTTTGAGCCCAATTCAACATATCATCTCTTGAAAAATATTAAATAAAAAAATAAGGTTATACAGTTTACATACTCATAACTTAACAATAATATTTTATTATTTTACCATTTAATTACCTATATAATACTGAATGCATCACTACAATACACAATTTTATTTGGGAGTAAAACATCACTACAAACCACAATCTCTCCTTCTGTTGGCAACTTTTTGGCATGTTCACTTCCTCAGACATCTTCATAACATTGTCTTCGATGTCTACGTTATATAGGCCTACAAAACACCACCTTAAAAAAAAAAATCATGCAAATTAAAGTGTTCTGGAAACAAAATTTTGGAATGTATTCTTTGAAATGTTTACATGTTTTGAAAATTAAATTTTGGAATGCAATCCAACTGTGTTCCGGAATTTAATTTTTGAAACATATAAACATCAAAAAATATATTGAAATTTAATCTCTGAAACACAACTATCAAAGTTTCGGCAACTAAATTTTGAAGTGTATTGACCAATAAAAAAATTTCAAAATTTGGTTTTCAAAATACATTAAATACGTTTTGAAAATTAAATTTTAGAAAGAACATAAAACCTAAAAAAAAATTATAGAAGTGAAATGGTCACTGTTCACCGGAAAATCAGAGGCAACACATAAAACAAGATCAACTACTAATAAGCTTAAAGAGTAAGGGAAGAAAAGCAACAAATGTGCAAGTGAATGAAGGGAGTGTGAGGGATTAGAATTAGGGCATATGAGGGGTTGAAGCTGATGAGGGTATATTTGGAAAAAAAATTACAAAAAGAGATAGAGCTGTAGAAATAAAAGAGGAGAGTGGTGCAAAAGAAAACCCTCTATCATACCATAAAGTAAGGTCAAAGAATGAACTAAACTTTGATCCACTAAGGGTCAAATTAGACCCCCAAAATAGTGGCTCGTTGGTTTCAGTTTTTCTTTTAAGAAAATTACTTTTATTTTGAAAAAATATTTTAAAAAACTTATAATGTTTGTTTAATCTTTTAAAAAAAATCAGAATTTGAAAGAAAAATCAGATTTCTTATTTTTCTTAGAAACTATTTTAAGTAGTCTTTTTTTAAAATAAAATATACTTTAACAATAAAAAGTAGTTTTTATAGTTGTAAATAAACAAAATACAATTTCTTCTTTTTGTAAAATCTTAAAAATATAAATAACTTTTTTATACATATGTGAAATCCCACACCCTCCCACATTTTAAAAAAAAAAAAGCTTAAACAAATGGGTTGTAAGTCTCCCCATTTATTTGGGAACTTGGTCTTCTAAAAAGCCAACTTAGGGTTCAGCTTGTCAATCGATAATGAAACTTAAATCTTGACGTATCACTGTACCATGGAATAAGGTGACTGGCTCATAAGAAGGAAATATTAGTGAATTTTTCACATTTAGTCCTAGATATATTTTTTGAGGGGGGAAAATCTTACATTTATCTAAATCGACCTCTAATATTATTTTATGTACAACGGTGGCAACAAGATGTGAGCTTTGGACCTTGTGCAAACTACTCAGCCCCCCACTAGACCGATCCTAGTGAGCTTTTTTGACTTTTAATCTAAACACCACAAAAATCATGCAACACATAATTAATAAACTTAAATCAAATGTTTTGCCTAATAGAATATTATCAACAGAAAAAAATAAGTGAGAGATAGTGGAGTACATTTCTTTATTTTGAGCGAACCACCACCGAAGATCTTAACATACAATCACACTATGTATGCATAAAATAAAGAGTTCAATTTCTGTGCATTGTAGTTAAATTTTATTTTACATCATCAATCAATTAGAAATCAAGATAGGTATGCCTTTAAAGATACTTATTATAAAATTCAACAAATTTACCATGCATACCAAATCATGATTGGATAACAATGTAAAGTTCATTGATATTGTTAGTGCATGGACTAATTTTTATAAAAGGCTATAATCTTTACAAATCAATTTAATAATCCATACTCAAGTAGACATCTACAAATATGCAATGCACCTTAAATTGGTTATCTGATCTTTAATTAGTATTTTAAATTCTATATAATAATTTTGCATGATTAAAAAAACCATTTATTAGTTTCTATTGCACAATATATCATTTTGGAATTTTCCCTTTCTAAAATGAGGGTGTCGCAACAAGCGTCACTACTAGACGGTAAAAAGAATTAAAATACAGCAGAGTCATTACCATAGCTTATTTAAGGGAAAACATATGGAAAAAACCCAAAAGGAAATGGTCTCGAACCTTTAAAATGGATTTGGGAGTCAGTTACGTGTAGGGAAGGTATTAGCACCCTACGACGTCCATCCTAAAGATAATTACCCCTAATTAAATGTACAAAATTAGATAGCTTCAAAAATATTTATTTTATTCCTAAAAAAATATTTTTATTTTATTTATTTGAAAATTTTATTTTAAGAATTTTTATTAAAAAAAGAAAATATTTTATTTTTTGAAAAGATTAAATTTTATTATTTTTGAGATCAACAAGAATAGTCTCCTGTTCTTACATATCCTCTGGTATAATGAAGAATCAGACTCATATAGTTCTTTGGTAGAAAGATTTTTGTGTGTTAATATTTTTTTAATTGTTAAACTTGACATCACCAAGTTGTACAACTCAAACTTGTCAAATTTATCAAATGACCAAATAGAAAGTACTTCCAAAGTGGTCGTATTTAATTTTATTATTGTTTGTTATTATTTATTTATTTGAAAAAAGAAAGAAAGAAGTGTTTTAATTTTATTTTGGAGAGTTAATCATTATTTTGAAAAAAAAGAATGAAATATGATAAAAGAGGGGAGGAAACTGATTTTATTTGTTATATATATATATATATATTATTCTTTACTTTTTCATTTAAGATTTTTATTAATCATCAATTGCATCAAGCTTTATTCAGGAACAAATATTTTATGCTATGCTTTTTGTAAATTTAAAAACGTGATCCAACACTCAAAATGCATCGTGCTTGTCACTAAATGAAATGAAAACGAATATAGGATAAGGCGCAGCGAAATGACACCAATAATAACATGTAGTAAATGACACCAAAAAGTAAGCCAAGTCTTCACTTACAGCAAAACTCACATAGCACAAAAGAGAATATTGATTTAATCTTTTATTTTTTTAAAAGCTCTATTATTCAAAGAACCAATTTTCTCAACATAAATCCTCTAAGCTATTTCATTAGCACAATTAATCTGCATCTACACCAATATATTACTCCATGGTAACCCAAATCAACATAGCATGATCCAGTCAATGTCAGGAAGCTCAAAATCCAAAATATATATACTAGCAAGCATATATCACTAGCAGTAAACACAAAAACCAGAATATGTAACAAAAGCACCATAATGTGGACTAATAAAATAACAAAAGAAAAGGTTTAATAAAACAAAAGGCAGAGGAAACAATGATTAGTCAGTGTAAAACGCAAGCAATGAGACAGAAAATGGACTTATGAAGCCGCAATACCATACATGAGTGTGGTTGGTTTGAGCATTCCTGGTACTTCTGTGTCGGCTTGTAAATGAGGTGAAGGATCCAGTGGCTCAAATGATCATGGTTGACACCAGATGCTGCTACGTGAATCATTGTGGTGTTGTAGCAATCATAATGATGCTGGTTGTTGGTTTAGAATGCAGAGCTTGTGGAGTTTATGGAGGTTCAAAGGTGTTCACCTCCATTAATCTTTTATTTGTGATGAAGAGTATGATGTAGGTTCGGTGATTGGATCCCCGGAGAAAATGAGAGGACTCAATTTATTTGTAGATGTAGAGAAAAGAATGAGCAAGAGCGAATGAATGAGTGGAATAGTGTCAAGCATAAGAATGTGCTGTGGTTAGAGAGAAATTCCAATAAGAGTGAGAGCTTATTCTGTGCATGAATGTTAAAAATGTGTGTGATAAAAGGTGAGAGTGAGGTGCTATGCGTGTGAGTTTATTAGTGAATGCAAGTGTTACATGAGAGTGTGTGGGTTAGTTAGGGGAGAGAGAAAATAGGCGAGATATTAGTGTGAAAAAAAAAAATGAGTGATGTGATATTTTTGTGATGGGAGGGAATACACGTGCCTATGAGTGAGGAAAGAAAAGAAATTTTAGAGTGTGAGTGATATTTATTTTTGGTCTTTTCGTGAGTAAGGAATTTCAAAACCAAAAAGAGGGAGATGTTGTGTTGGGTGTGAATTTGCTTTGTACGGGAGAGAGAACGTGTCACCTTTTCCTTTTTCTTTTTTCATTTTTTAATTAGTTTTAAATTATTTTTCTTTTTCTTTCTTTTTTTTATCATTTTTTAACAAACACAAATTATCTTATTTTAGATTAAACTAAACCAAATGATAAATGGCTTTTTGTTGTTTTGCTTTTTTTATTGCTATTTTTACTTTCTCTCTTTCTCTGTCTCTCTTTTTATTTTTCAATGTTTAATTTTGTTTTCAATCGTTCTCATTTTTTGTATTTTTTAATTATCCTGACGAAATCGAGTGTTCATAGCGAGGAATGCACTTTAAAGGTTAAAGTGCAATAATAATAAGTAATTAGCAAATCAACACTTGAAATTGTAATAACATTATATTTTGTTATATATGTATATGATTTTATTACAATTCTCAATGGTTGATTTTTTTAATTAATAACTATTATTATACTTTGTTCTCTAAAGTGCACTTCCTCACTTTGGAGAAGTTAAATGCATATTTTAACTTATATAACTTAAAATAGTAAAATAGTGAAACTAATAAAGAAAATAACCTCCAAGTTTAGCGAATTAGGCCTTCAAAGTATTAGTCTGCACTAAAATTGGCTATAAACCAATTAAGGGATATGCTTAAGCATTGAATTAGGCTCTTTGCACAGCAAAATTATTTTTGTTGTGAAGGAAACAACATAGTGATGCCTAAGTGGGATTTTAGAAGTCATGGTATAACTTTTCATTGTAAACCAATTTTGGTGTCATGCATAAGCATACTACGGAGATAAAGTTCGCACATCATACATGATAATAAATTCATTAACTTGCTAGTTTTGATACTTTAAGTTAAGTTTATTTGGCTTACAACTATTATTAAGAAACAATATTATTTAGAACTAAGCTTTTGTATTATTTTTTGATCGTTACTTTCTTTCATTGTTATTGTTAGATATGTCTTTTGATTCAAATAAGCTAAATTAAATGACGTAATATTGAGCATCGGGATTTTAGAGTGTTTCAACTTAAATTATAAAATCAAATAGCAAAAGAATGTTCTTAAAATAATATATTCTTGAGGGGAATTAAATAATAAAGAAGTGAGTGGGCAAATTTTCTATCTCTTTAATTTTCAAAATATATGTAAAATATTTGATCTGAAAAAAAAAAGGTATTTTAGAATACATCTATTTGAGAATTTCATGGAAGCCGGGCCATGTTCGAACCCATACTTTGATGATTTGAGAAGATATCATAAACCACAAAGTCAAGAGAGGAATTGAAAATACTATTTTAGAAGAAATTACTAATATGGAATACTGATTATTTATCTACTCTTTAATTTGTGCCATGTTCGAATCCATGCTTTGATGATTTGAGAAGATATCATAAACCACAAAGTCAAGAGAGGAATTGACTATATTATTTTAGAAGAATTTACAAATGCAGAATAGTGATTATTTATTCACCCATGATTTTGTGTAATTGTTATTACTTTTAATCAAAAATAGTAAAAAAAAATATTTAATTAAAAACAAAAGTCAATTATATTAAATAGGACCAATTTAACCGATTAATGAATAATACTAGATAAAATATATACTATACTTGTTGAGATGTCCAAGTACATCATTCTGTAGCGGACTAATGCCAATTTGTCATTATTTTTATTAATATATTTTATATTTAATAGTTTAATTTCTTTCTTTACGTAATTGATGTTCTACTTTAGTAATTGTCAACGCAAGAAGTTATAGTATGCCATTAAGTTATGTAATTGTTTTCCTTTGATAGGATGAGAATTTCCATAAGAATGTCATTTGGGTTTAGTTATCATTAAAATTGTGTGATATATTCTAGTTAAATTATTTTGCAGGTTGTCGAACTATTTTAAATTTTAATAAAAAGGTCCTTATATTTTAAAAGTTTATAATTGAGTCTTGAAAATAAAAATATTTTTAATTGGATCCCTAGTTGAACTTATAATAAGGTTCCATTAAGTACAAGAACCTAATTGAAAATGTTAAAATAGTTCAAGAATCAATAATTCGAGGGACTAGGTCCTAAACTATTGAAAATTTTTAAATAAGTATTTTTATTTACTTAATTGAACTCCAACAGAATCATCATCATCATTGTCATAATTTTTTTGAATATGTTTTGTAAGTGAGAACCCCACATCAGTGATATTCGTTATACTTGAAGATGGACCATGAATAATACGATTTTTTTTTTTATCAAATCAAAAAGAACATTTCCCATCTTGATAGAGCTAGGTACATGCGTTCTTTCCCCATTCGTTTCTTGCAAAGACTAGCAAAATTATGAGGGAGAAACGATAAATTAATAACAACAATATTCATATAGATACAGAATATAGCATGTCAATTTACAGTATGTAATGTTGAAAAATATAACATTTACCTAATTCCATTTAAGCTATTTTGATGAGAAAAAAACCAAGAAATCACAATCCTGAGTTGAGAGTGATTCTGCCCACTTTCTAGGAAGTTCTTTTTGTGGTAAAAAAACTGCTTAATGGGATAACAATTTTTATAACCCCTAGTAGTAGGCAAGGACCTCTCAACAGACTACTCACAATGAATGACCCAACCCATCATAGGGTCACTCTTAATACAAAATCCTGTCTTCTAATA
The DNA here is from genome assembly GCA_004329165.1 of Spatholobus suberectus. Taxonomy (NCBI): domain Eukaryota; kingdom Viridiplantae; phylum Streptophyta; class Magnoliopsida; order Fabales; family Fabaceae; genus Spatholobus; species Spatholobus suberectus. The sequence goes on along the minus strand of CM014730.1, from coordinate 2,452,466 downwards.
TTGTATAACTGACATATAGTAATTAATAAAATTCATAACTGTCAATTAATAATTTTAAATAATATTTTAATTATTGATTAATGCTAATCCATTATCATAATTAATTTTTTTTAACATTCTCCCACTTGGATAGCATTAATCAATCATTAAAATATAAATATCATTAGAACTAGAATGACAATTATGGTCAAAACACATGTCAATCAACAATATAAGAAATGTAAGCTTTTGCAGCAAACTGACGAAAGAAGGGAAGATATTCCAACAGTTTCTGAACAAGGGAATTCTTCACAAGGCTAGATCTAAGGACAGCATTACCTTCCTGCACCGGTTCGTGTTGATCCACATGATCACTGGTCAACAGTTCAACTTGCCGCACCTCATCCTGAGCAACATCTTCAGGACCATGAGAGGACGCGGAGAGCACGACCAGATCACCTATGTCGCTCTTCTTAACAGAATCTTCTGGCAACAACAAGTATTTCATGCTTTCTTTGCTCTTTCTCTTGGAGAGAAAAACTAGATTCAAATTCAGGGTGGTGGCCATAGATTCACACAACTGCCATTTGGACGCAACAATGTTGCACAGATGAAGGCTGGGTTCGTGCCAAAGCCTTTGGAGACCACGTCCAAACTCATGGATGTCAAAGAAGAAGCTGTTGAGATGGCACCTCTACAAACAATAGCGCCAATCGTCTAGCATGCTACACCTATGGATGACGAGGTACTGTTTGAGAATCTAATTGCTACCAAACCGTCCACCAGAAGGAGGTCGTCTAAGGCGCAAGCGACCAGAGCTATAAGGTCCAAGACCCAACAACCTTCAGCTCCACCTGCTCCACTTGCAGCTGCTCCTATCGTTGCATCTGCTCCTTCTCTTGCACCAACTATAATCCCTGCTAAGAGACAGTTGATCGTCACCTCTGATGACGAAGACGATGAGCCAATTGGTAAGCTTGTCAAGAAGCAGAAAGCTGCCATGGTTGTTGTTCCTGCTCAACCACAATCACAACCATCTACCTCACCCAAACGACCAGCAGACACACTGCTAGGGGAAGCACAGTCTAAGAAACGTAAGCTTTCCTCTCCTGCTGTTGATGAACTTGTAAATGATTTTATTGAATCTATCCTCATTGAACCATATAAACCTCTTACCCAACCACAAACCAAAACACAAGCCACACCTGAACCAGAAATGTTGCTGCCTGGTGATGAAGGTTATACCTGCACCATTCCTACCCCCGGTATCTCAAAATCTTATCTCTCTATTAAACCTCCTAAATCACCTCCCTCCTCAACCATCATCCCCTTCCCTACCCCTTCCTCAGAAACCTTGGCGCAAACCAAACAGAAATGGCCTCTACTTTTTGTTGAAGGCAATTCTCAAAACCACCTGGACGACGATGCCATCATTCTGTGTCCAGAGCTCCCCGAACCAGACTTTGGTTTTAACTACTCTCCGATCGATATGGAGAAGTATATGGACGACTATGTCCATCAACCTTTGGAAGAATATCTGGCACTACCTCCTGAAGCCATTGAACACTTGCCGCTCAAGCGGTTTATTAGACGGAGGTATCCTAGAGTTGTACGAGCTTGGCACATATATGCTCATCCTCCTGGAGTACTTCAACATAGAGTACCTCCAGTTGAAGACACCGAGAAAGCTCTACAACAAAGAAGACCAGAGGACGAGTGGATCATTCATTTACGGCCTATAGATTTAAAGTTTCGGCCTATAGATCCAGAAGAAGATGAATTCTTTCCATCTGCCTTTGAGCATATGTTCTGCAACACTCTCAAAGGTTCAGCGTTCTTGAAGTATCAGCTATTCATTCCTCCATCCCAACATATCCGACCTTCCACATCCATTCGCATCCAACCAGACCGCGTTTGTCCAAGACTACCAATCATAAATGAAAATTGCAAGAAGAAGAAAATTCTAACCAAGGCACCATCTTTGCCTTTACCGTCCCGAGCTGCGTTTCAACAACATCCAACCCATTCCCGTGAATGGTTTTTAGCTCAACGTCTTCATACAGACATGGACGAGACCGATGTTGAACGCTTCTGGCATCAACATATGTTCCTATGCGAACAAGAAGCGTCCAGCAGTGGCCTTTCAACAGACAATAAGGCCGATATCCCAACTGCAACGAATTGTGAATTCACGCAGCGTCCAACTCGTGTCCTTCATTTTTCGGACACTTTAGCTGCCTTTGTCCGTCCACCAGATGGGCATCCACTCCTTGGTACAGAAACTTCTATCCTATACATTTTGATTACTGCCCTTACTCACATCAACAACTTCCAACCGCCCTACCCTTGGACCCTTCCTCGTCCTTACCAACTTGCTGTGCCAAACCTAAAGTTTCTGGAAGCACCTCTTCCCCCTTCTGAAGTTCTTCCACCTTCTCAACCATCATCACCTACACCTCTACCACCGCCTACTCCTGGCTCCCAAACCTCCGCCAGCATCCCTATCTCTACTTCCGCCCCTTCATCCATCCCATCTGTTGACCCCGCCGTTCAACAATATATTGCCACCCAACTTCAACCTATTTTCACTCTTCTTCACCAAATTCTCCAGAACCAACAAGCCCTCCTCCATCCTTCTCAACCTTCTCCTCCTCCGCTGCCACCACAGTGACTGTGATGACGACTTCTTTTTTTCCTATTGTCTTGTTTTTGCTAATGACAAAAGGGGAGAAAGCATTATGTTTTATGTTATTGTTTTTCCTTTTGCAAAAAATAGAAAAGATTTTATAAGACTCATCCTTGTGTTTTAAGAACATAACCCATGTCCATCTAGAGTAGTCGTCCACTACGACTAGTCCATATCGTTTTTTGCTCAGAGAGACTATTCTAGTTGGACCAAACAAGTAAATATGTAATAGCTCAAGAGGTCTAGTTGTGGAAACAGTATTTTTTGATTCAAAAGAGCTTTTTACTTGTTTCCCTTCTTGACATGCATCACAGAGAACATCAGACTTGTAAGCAAGATTTGGAAGTCTTCTTACGAGGTTATGCTTATTTAGCTTTGAGATTAATCTCAAGCTTGCATGTCCAAGCTTCTTGTGCCAAGTCCATTGATTTTCCTTGATGGATACTAGACAAGATACATTTTGATTTGTGAGGTCAACTAGATCAATCTTATAAAGATTGCTTTGCCTTTTAGCAGAGAATAATATGGATCCATCTAGATTCTTGACAGTACATTTGTCTTTGTCAAAGGAGACATTGTGTCCATTGTCACATAATTGACTTATGCTCAGTAGATTATGTCTGAGACCTTCAACATATAAAACATTTTCAATAAAAGGGAAGGAATGCTTACCGATTGTTCCTATACCTGTGATCTTTCCCTTCTGGTTTCCTCCAAAGGTGACCCACCCACCATTCTTCGGTTGCAAGCTTTGGAACATACACCTTTCTCCCGTCATGTGTCGTGAGCAACCACTGTCCAAGTACCATGACTGGGGTCTTCTTTCGGTTGTCGAGCAAATCTGCAATAGGTATTATCATAGACTTAGGTATCCAAATGGACTTGGGTCCTTTTCGGTTAGTTCTAAAGACATTGGACGCCTTCTTTGTTGGACGATATCTACATTGTGTTGATTCATGCCCATTATTTCCACATATTTTACAAAAGATTATATTTTTACCAGGTTTGTAGTTTTCTTCTTTAACATAACCAAGTCCAAATTTGTCATAAGGACTTCTTCTATACGATAGGATTTTATCTAGATTTTCAGTTCCACTAACAAATTTAGACAAACTTTCTTTTAGATGAGTAACTTCTTTTTGAAGTTCTAAGACTTCATGAGAAGATGTCTCTTCTGAAATATTTTTAGTTTTCAAAACCTCATTTTCTTTCAAAACCTTTTTATGCTCTTTGTTGAGCAAATTGAATTCTTTTGTTATTTTTGAAAATTTCTTTTTAGTTCTCTATATCCTACTGAAAGAGTTGAGGAGTTAGCAAGCAAGTCATTATAAGCTTCTTGTAAAGAGATTAAGTTGTCGAAGTTTACCTCTTCGTCTTGCTTATTGTCTGAGCTATCAGAGCTGGTTCCTGCCATGAGACACAGGTTGGCTTCTTCTTCTCCTTCTTCATCTGATGAAGATAGGTCCATGTCTTCCCAGGTAGCCATGAGACCCTTTTTCTTGAAGAATGTCCTCTTTTTGTCTTTCTGTAAACTAGGACATTTAGCTCTAAAATGTCCAGGCTTCTTACATTCATAGCATACTGAAGGACTTTTTTCTTTTGGAGTTTTGTTAAACTTCTTTGTGAAGTTTTTGGCTCTTGATCCTCCTTTCTTCCTCCACATAGCCTGTATTTTCCTTGAGATGAAGGATATCTCATCCTCATCAGAGTTGTCCTTCTCAGATTCTTTCTCAGAGGATTCTTCCACGTTTAGTGCCTTGGACACTGATCCTCTGGATGGACGCTAGACGCTTAAAGCGATGGACTTCTTCTTTTGTCCTTCGTCTTGCTTCAGCTCCAGTTCGTGGACTTTAAGAGTTCCAAGTAACTCTTCTATTGAGAGTGCTGTTAGATCCTTGGAAGCTCTTAAGGCTGTAACCTCCAGTCTCCATTGCCTAGGCAAACTTCTCAAGATTTTGTCAATGTGATCATAATTATCATAGGTTTTTCCTAAGGACCTCAGGTCGTTTATTATGGTTTGAAATCTACCAAACATAAGTTTGATAGTTTCATTTTCTTCCATAGTGAAGAGTTCATATTGTCTTACGAGTAAGCTCAATTTGGACCTCTTTACTTGTGAGGTGCCCTCGTAGGCAAGAGCGAGGGTGTCCCACATTTTCTTAGCACTTTTTAGATTGTGTACCTTTTCATATTCAGATTCAGATAAGGCACACATCATAACATTTCTAGCCTTTGAGTTTAGAAGATGCCTCTATTTGTGAGATTCTGTCCATTGACTTCTTGGGAGTTCTACTCCATCATGGTCAAGGAGCAGGTAGTCGCCAGTTTCTACTACGTCCAACATGTTTATGTGACATGCATCAAAGAATGCTATCATTCTTTGCTTCTAGTAATCGTAGTTTTGACTTTTGAAAAGAGGCGGTCTGTTAACGACTTGTCTTTCGTTCTCCATGAGTGATCAGGATTGTTATTACCCCTGCAGTGTTAGATGCTCAACCCCAAGAGGCCGAGCTTTGATACCAATTGAAATAAGAAAAGCACACAAGAAGGGGGGGTTGAATTGTGCGTTTAAAAAGTTTTTCGAAACAAGTAGATCAGTCTGAAAAACGTTTTCAAGCGTAGGTATAGAGAGAAGAAAAATACAGAAAGTTTTATACTGGGTCACTCAACCTAAGCTACGTCTAGTCCCTTCACTTAGAAGGTATCCACTAACCAACCTTAGATTACAAGTATTGTTCGCTGCCTCTTCAGGCTTTACAATGCAATCACTGTAGATTGCTTAACCCAAGTATTCTTTTACACTAAGCCTCTCCAGGCTTTCACAACACAACAAGTAT